>JAKIRU010000002.1:0-513900 GCA_022577715.1 Wickerhamiella alocasiicola
AGCTAACCTGAAGATCAGTGCAGATCATGGAGGATTGCTCCAGGGACGTTTATACAAACATATTATATCCAACAAAGGTTTTTATAAAATTATTTACCTGGTCGGCAATCGATTTAGCGACGCTTTTCATGGAATAGATGGGCGACACGGTTTTGCCGCAACATAACCGCCGCAAATATAGCCGCTATTAAAACGGAAATGGAAAGCGAAAGCGACAAATTGGTCCTAAAAAGAAACAAATGAGGCAGGCAAAAATGTTTGAAAAAGTTAAGAGATTTGCCAGAGCTTCCAAGGAAAACAGATCAACGCTTTTGTACCCACAATTATTATCGCCTCCTCATGCATGATGAGAAACATGCCCGCCAAGGTTCGTAAAACTGTTTCCAACTTATATTCATCTTCGGGCATATAGTGAGATTTAATTAGTCTGCCTTTTAGCGCGCCACCCTCCTTAATCTGCGTTTTTCAATCTATCTGTGAATAGCCGCTGTGCACGTGATCGATCAGACCATATATACGGTGTATTTCCCCAGATGCAAGGCCACAATGCTTCGTTCTGGTAAAGCTGCAGCGCAAAAAATTGCGCAGGCCGCACGCGGTGCCTCTGTGTGCGAGACATACTTCCCCCTTGAGCCCACAGGCCCCAAGGTGACCACTGCTATCCCTGGTCCGCAGTCCAAAGCTAGCCAGGCCAACCTCGACAAGGTCTTTGACTCCCGTAGCACTTACTTCATGTGCGACTATGACAAGAGTGACGGAAACTACCTTGTTGATGCGGACGGCAACACTCTGCTCGATGTTTACGCCCAGATTGCGTCCATTCCTCTTGGGTACAACAACCCCGCACTCGCCAAGGCCGCACAGGATCCCCGCGTTATCAGCGCTTTGATCAATCGCCCTGCCACCGGTAACTTTCCTTCTCTCGACTATGAGCAGCAGGTCAAGCGCGTTATGAAATACGCACCCCCCGGTATGACCGAGCTTTGGACCGCATTGAGCGGCTCTGACGCTAACGAGACCGCCTACAAGGCTGCTTTTATTTATCAGGCTACCAAAAAGCGTGGTGGAGCCGACGTCAAGTTTACTCCCCAAGAGGAAGCCGACTCCATGGAGAACAAGGCTCCCCAACAGTCTATCATGTCATTTAAGACTGCCTTCCATGGCCGCTTGTTTGGATCTCTTAGTACCACCCGCTCCAAACCCATTCACAAACTCGATATCCCCGCCTTTGACTGGCCACAGGCTGACTTCCCCATGGTCAAGTACCCTACCGAGCAGTACGAGCCCGAGAACGCCGCAGAGGAGCAGAGATGCTTGCAGCAGATTGAGAGCATCATCAAGAACTACCACGTACCTGTTGCCGCCGTTGTTGCTGAGCCTATCCAATCTGAAGGTGGTGATAACCACGCCTCCCCTGCCTTTTTCCGCGGCCTCAGAGAGATCACCAAGAACAATGGCGTTCTGATGATCGCTGATGAGGTCCAGACCGGTATCGGTGCTACTGGTAAGATGTGGGCCCACGAGTACTGGAACTTGCCTACTCCTCCCGATATGGTCACCTTCTCTAAGAAGGCCCAAGCTGCTGGCTACTTCTACCACGACGCTTCTCTTCGCCCCAACTTGCCTTACCGTCAGTTCAACACCTGGTGTGGCGACCCCGCCCACTTGGAGATCTGCGCTGCCATCCTCGAGGAGATTGATGCCCACGGTTTGGTTCAGAAGACCCAGGAGGTCGGTGACTACGTCTATAACAGACTCAAGGTTCTCTCTGACGAGACCGGTAAGATCAGCCGTCTTCGTGGAAAGGGCCAGGGTACCTTCATCGCGTTTGACCTCTCTTCCCCTCAGGTTCGTGACAAGTTCCTTGTTGACGCTCGTGCCCACGGTATTAACATGGGTGGCTGCGGTGCCCAGAGCGTTCGTTTACGGCCTACTCTCGTCTTTGAGAAGAAGCATGCTGATATTTTCCTTGATATTGTCGCCAAATTATTGTAATTCCATTTCTGTAATAAATGTTGTATCTTTGTTTTATCTTTCTGACATCCCCAAGCAATGGAGCCATGGGCTGTGAGTGATCTGATACTATTTATCGCTACAGGTCTTGGCCTTGTTACTTTTAGATACGGCCCTTTGCAGCTGCTTATTTTGTTTTGCGGTGCATTTCCTTTTTACTGCATCAGACTACCACTACGAGTCTTCAAAACATATTACATTAAAAGCTACGAGACCCAGCTTCCGTATGCGCGCCATGCGTCTCCATTTGAATACTATTGTGTCGAAGGAATGCGCTGGTTTTTGACCCATCTCAATGCTGATGCCATGGGCCGAAATGCGTTCTTTGGTAAACTAGTGTGGACCTGGTTTTACAACTTACGCAGGTTTCGTTATGGACTCACTGAATTGGGTGATACATTCCAGGAGCAGGTGGCCAATGACCTCTTCAGAGGATTCTGGGTTCGCTCGAAATCGAGGGACGATCTATACGATCGGCCCGACATAGTAGTGTTTTACGCCCCTGGGAATACTCTAGGTTACAGTTCAGCATACGCGTATATGGAGTTTTTGGGTGTACTACTGATGGCTCTCGTGGAGCAGGGCTACCAGAACCCGGCCATTTTCTGTCTTGACATTGACTGGTTCCAAGGATACAGGGATCAGGTGAATATTACAGGAATGGGCTGGAAGTATACTTGCAGCCAGTACCCCTCAAGTCTACACATTATGATTGGTGATGGTGCAGGTGCTACTGCTTTACTGTCAACCATGCTGCACGTTGTCCAACCTTTAAAAGGGCTGCTCCCTATCGAGAGTGAGAGCCTAGACCTACATCCCGATAGCGCAGTTATGATCTCCCCGTTCGCAAAGATTGCTAAAATGAGACTCAATAACCAGAATGACTGGCTCACAAATGAAGTGCTAGCTCGATTCGCAATTAGATCAATTGAGGCAAAGGAGTCTATGAACATGTACACCAAACCAGGAGTCCTGTACTCTGAAGAGTGGTGGTCACAAGCACTCCCCAAGAACGGAATGTATATCACATATGGAGAAGAGGAAACGTGCGCACCTGAGATAGAGCAAATGCTAGAAACGCTAGGGGGGTATGGACGAGTTACCGGCGATGCGCAGCCTGGCCAATTGCACGCGTGGCCTGTGGTTAATATGTTTATTGGGCGTTCTCAGCTAAGTAGACAGCAAGGTGCTGCTAATATCGCCGTCAAACTTGCAAACATGTGTCTCTGGGAATGTCAAATGCGAGAACAAAAGTAAGGTATTTCATTGGCTATCACAACTGGTTAGGATTTGTTTTAACGCGTAATTAATTGAAGCTCTATATATCGAAATAGCTCATGATATCTTTTGACAGCACATCTGCCACTTTTAAAGCCCCAGAGTAGTCGTGTCAAGGGACGCGTCGCATCTGCTATAAATCAGATGAATCTCCTCTAGAAGTATTAGACAGTATAGGTACCTACGAGATAGAATTACTCAGAAGACTCGCCAGAGTCGCTCTTCTTCCAGCCAACCGGAGCAATGCTGCTCTGGATCAAGTTAAGACTGGACTTGTTGTTACCGTCCTTGTCGACGTATTTCTGGCGAGACGCGTCAGCCTCGACGTAAACAAGACTTCCAGACTTGAGGTACTTTGTCATGAAGTCAATAGCGGGCTGGTCAAAGACAACAATGTTAAACCACGAAGTCTCCTCCTTACCGGTACGGACGGCCAAGGGGTATTGGAGGTATTGAGCCTTGGGGCCCTCCTTGGGCTCCAAATTTTGACCGATACGACCAACAAGGGTCATCTTGGCAACATCAAACCGTCTGGCGGTGGAAGAAAACTGTCTACGAAGCATAGTGGAACGTGACGAGCGGTCAGCATCTGCATGCAGCGTAATGGCCTTTGTTAGGTAATCACGCGCGATCGCTATTGCGGTTAAACAGGTATTGAAAGTGCAACAGGCTTATGCTTGCTAGGTCAGCCAGACGATCTGTTTCCCATATGGGACGTGCTATTCTGAACCCCTTGTATAGTTCAGGTCTCTACCAAAAGCGTTAATCTTAGCGTGTTCATTAGTAATTCCACACTGCATAGGAGTGCATAAAGAGCTAATTTGTCCCATTGACTCGAGAACTGTGCGTTTATTTCGCGTTATTCAGTACTTTGTTATATCTAAAGTGCATAGTCTAATCTAGAGTCACCCAATCACCACCTTGACTGTCATTGAAGCGACTTCTGGTGGTTCACGGGCGCAATAGGGGTCCAAGTAGTAAATACGCCTCTCTCCACAGCACTACCTCCACATGTCAGTAGAAGTAGAGCTCAGAGTGGGCATGATTGACATGTCTTTAGCCCAATTATTGACAAAAGACCATCGCATTATCGAGTTTCCCTCTATTTTGCTTCCAGACGATGTTATCCCCGGCTCCATCGTGAAGTTAAGCTGTGAACGAGCTAGGAAGTCTGAGGCCAGCGACGAGCAGCTATTCGAGAAGATTCAGAGTGAGATCTTGGAAACTTTTACCAAGGAGCCCGAGACACCGGTCCTCAGGGTTCACAATTACACGCAAACCTCCGTTGTGCTGGAATGGGACCCTATCGATCCTGGCTCCACAGAGCTGATCAGTTTAGCGTTGTATAAGAACGGCCAGCAGCTGGGCCTGATTCCAAACCCGGAAAAACGGGTCTCTACAAAGCTTTCCAACCTCGAGGTCGACAAGCAGTACCAGTTTGAGCTGGTTTTGATCACCTCCGCTGGAGTATACAGATCCAATCTCATTGACGTCCACACCCATAAAATGACTGACCTTAGTGGTCTTACTGTTTGTGTTGGCAGTCTTGAAGGGTCTGATCTCTCTTTAGAAGATATCGAAGCCACCGTTAAACACATTGGTTGCCGCCCCTTGCAAACAGAAGTTCACTTGGACACCACGCATTTCATTTGCACCGAACCTGACCAGGGACAGTATCTTCGTGCGCAGCAACGCAATGTACCGATAGTCCGTCCCCAATGGCTTAAGGCTTGTGAATCAGAGCGCAGACTGGTGGAAGTCAGGCAGTACTATCTCAGTGAAGACCCTCGCCTGATAGCACCTTTTAGACAACGCAGGGGTAGCGTGGCTACTGCTGCAACTGATGGAGATGCTAGCGTAGCTGACGATTCGAGTGTGACTAACTCTAGGGGCGAAGGCGACAGTACACACAACGTTTCCTTGCAAGAAGAGCGGCGCCCAGCCGAGGGACCCAGCACATTATCGCTCGTTGACGGCAATGCGGCTAGCAGAGCTAGCATTAACAGCTATGTAGAAAGTGCTGCTTCTGATGCGAGTGATACTGGAGCTGGAACCGCCGAACCAGAAGCGAGCGAAGTCGACCACACAAGAAAGGGATCTCAAGCATCCATACCTTCGATTTCACTACAGCCACCAGCTGAGGATCTCCCAGAGCAAACAGAACCAAAGGAGCCTACAGGGGCAGAGCTGGAGCCGGTTCTTGAGGCCAGAGAAACCTTGGGCACTGAAGCAGAAATCGATGCCATCAAGGCTACTGAAGACGTCGCCCTCGAGAATGTGGAGGCAGATCTGAAAGAACAGGAGGATGCAAAGCCTGCTACTGGAACACAAGAACCGATTCAGATCCCTGAAGCTGAGTTAGGTGATAGTTCACATGCCAGAACTGATAAGGTCGAGGAGTCGCCCGAGGAGACTATTGCGCCCGAGGTATCTGATGAAGCAAAGGCTGACCAAATCAAAGCCCAGCATGAACCCTCAGAAAGCGTCACAGAAGATACTGAGGTACCTACCCCCTCAAACGCCGACGCCTCTGAACAAGAACAAGAAGAGCCCACAAAGACGAGCACAACGGCAGATGAGGGTACTGATGAAAAATCAGAAACCCCTGATGTAGCTCATGAAGCTCCCGATGCTTCTCTTGCCTCAGTAGATCTAGGTACGCCCGAGCCTGAAAGCACAGATACACCAAAGGCCAGCCCCAAGAAGAAGAACAAAAAGAAGAAGGGCAAAAAATAAGTTTCTACACCTAGACGTAACATATTAATACTATAACATAACCTAAGCGTCACCAAACAACCGTCTCACCCTCTTGAGTACACTGTCTTTCTCAGGATCATAGGGATGGTCCTTGCTGGGAATTTCCAGCACTGCGGGGAAGGCGCTCTGGAAGCTGTCGACCTGGTAACGAATGCGCTCTGCGAGATGCTGGTTTATGAGCAAAATAGCAATGTCGTTGCGGGTTGTGTAGTCTTCGAATGCCTTGACGAGGTCCTCATCCTCGGTCTTATTGTCGACAACCAGAAAGTTGGATTTTCCGGTGTCTTCGCTCACATGACCGATACCCGCCAGTAGCATTCCGGTGACGGTATCCTCATCACCGATAATGGCCAAAAGAGTGCGATCTTTATACGATTTACTCATGCCAACAGACCGATAGGATGATACAATGCTGATAGGAGGGGTCTTGGCAAGGGGGGTCAGATTTGATTAGTCATGCCATGGGCGACCTCTCTAGTCTCAAGTCTAGAGACCGCCGAGAGGACTGGAAAATACACGACTATGCTAAGACTAGCGAGAAACCTGCGAGGATTCTCATCGAACAGAACGCTTCTTGCTGGCCACTCCAAATGGCAAAATATTAAGCATAAAAAGGCCCGTAACGACAAGGAACGCAGTGCCCAAAACACAAGAATCGCTCACCAGATCACGGTTGCAGCTAAAGAGGGCGGTGGCCCCGACCCAGAGAAAAACATTCGCTTGGCAACCATGATTGAGACTGCCCTAAAAAATAATCTCTCCAAAAAAGTCATCGAAGGAGCCATCGAGAGAGCCAGCCCCAGCTCTGGTGGAGGGGGTCAGTCGATTGTTTACGAAGGAGTGGGTCCTGGAGGTGTGGCCTTTATCGCATCGGCAATTACCGATAACAAGAACCGTACAGCACAAAATGTTAGGGCGGCATTCACTCACTTTGGCGGCAGCATCGCACCCAGCGCCTACCTTTTCCGGCGTCGCGGTTACATTGTGCTGAACGAAAAACACAACGACGACTTTGATGGTGTTATGGAGAACGTTCTCGATGTAGTTGAGGATATCGAGCTAGAAGACTCAATAGAGCTTTATACCCAGCCAGCCGACTTGAGCGCTGCTGCCAAACTCGTCAAGGATCTATACGAGATCGAGTATATGGGCCTGTGCTATGATCCTATCAAGGATCAAATGATTGGGGATCTTGGCAGCGAAACTACCGCTAAGGTCGAAAAGTTGATACAGGCTCTTGAAGATGTGGATGATGTGCACACGGTCGAGACGAACTTTAGAGCATAAGTAAAGATTTCGTATATCGAATTAAATATCTAATCTACATAAATAGTGGCAAGTTGCCAGCGAAACACAAAGTAGTTGTGTCAAAAAAAACTAAAAATTGCAATTCAAGTTCAGCACTCTCAACATAGTCAAGATTATATTTCTCCGTCAGAAAACAACCACCGGTTAGCGCATTGAGGGCATTGGTGGGTACCCATAATACGGCACGGCAGGTGAATAGGGACTCTGAGGAGGTTGTTGGCCGTGTCCAAATTGACCTTGCGGTCTTCCTGGGACAAACTGAGGGACCATAAAGTACGGGTACATTTGCGGTTGCGGTTGCGGTTGCATTGACTGAGGCATTTGCTGCGGTTGCATCACCATTTGAGGACCGCCCTGCTGGTGTTGAGATTGCTGAGACTGCGACTGCGAATGCGAATGGGAGAGAAGGTGCTGGGGCCGGTAATCATAAAACTCATCGGGATAGGTGGGGAAATGGTAGGTTGTGGGTGTGTTCCCCGCGCGAATGTCCTCTTTGCGCAAAAAGTCAAGTGGAAAGTCACTGTCTTTGAAGAAATCCACGTCCAATGGAGTCTCCTCTACCTCAGGTTGAGTTTGTATCGATTGGTGAGGGAGCCCCGTAGGCACCTGTGAGGTGGAAGACGGATAACCATAGAGTGGGGTCAACGGCGCGCGCTGGCTTTTAGGAGTACGTCTTGGGTTAGGGACGTTGTTTTGCATGTTATGCGATGTGAACGTTGCATTTGCAATGGCCGCCAACGGGGTCGGCATGGTACCAAGCGTGCCAGTGATTTGGTCATTCAAGCTGCGGTTGGGGTCATACTTGAAACTGAGAGCCAGCTCAGAAACAGCGGTAGTGGTTGTTCCTTCCGTAGACCTCGATGCCTCCTTTTTGAGATCGCGCTCAAGCGCATCAATAAAGAGTCTCTCGTGGCGTACTGAATACCAAAAGAATACCTTCTGCTTCTTTTTGGTGCGAACACAGTGGTGCTTGTACAAAAACTCCAGGAAATCAGATTTGGGCTTCTCAAGTGTCGCGTCGACGTTGTTCTTGAGGTTCCGCAGGTCACTGAAAACACCTTCTTCAAACTTCTTCTTGTTGGTAATGACGCGTCCGAATGCAGCAAAACGGTAGGTCAAGCAACGGACAATGTCTGTTCCAGTAATATAAAAGACATTGTTCCAGCGAACGCAGCTCACCTCCTCGTCGGTGGGGAGATGGAAACGACGAATGATGTCCTTAGGCTCAAAGCACGCAGGGGCTGTAATAAGGAAAACTTTAAGATCCACGATGTTCTCCATTGCCTTTTTAAGCCGCTCAGGGCTGTTGCTATCCTCCAAGCCTATGCCTGAAGGTCCCGCAGCTCTTGGCTGGGGTGGAGGAGGTAACAAGACTGGCGCTTGCGAGGCAGCATTTGCGGATGGTTCTGGGACATCATCCAAACGCGCCTTTTTGCGCGGTCCATCGTATGGAAAGGGGGATCCCATTGGGGCAGATACGAGCAATGAGGGAAAGAGTGAAGTCACTTTTGGCGTATAAGTAAGGGATTATGAGCTCCTGTCTAACTTCTGTCCAACTTTTTGAATATCAAGAGTTGGGCTATACGATTTCGATTTTGATCGGTGGTGGATCGCCCCTTGATATATAAAACAAAGACTGCAGTACCCTAAAACTGGCGCATGCATAGACTTTGAATTTGACTCAGAAAGGCGGAACCGAGTGCGAAAAGGGAAGAAATAAATCAGATTGAGAATACACTCTATCATAATTGACCAAAAGTTAATAGATACGAGAAGACCGACTTGCATGAAGGCGATAACCCTAACCGCGGCATGCCTAACATGAAACATGGAATGTGAAAAGGAATACAATGGTCGCCCGCATACTTTGGTCGAAACGACGTCAAAAATATGTTTCCTAGATTGTCTAAATGAAAAAATATATCACTCAATGTTGTGAGCAGATTTTAGACCGAAAATTGTGCCGTGCGGGCAAAACGCAGGCGCCTTGAATACGCAGAAGCGTGTCTCACCAGATTAGTAAATATAAGGCCGAAATTCAGTTTTTAAATCGTTTCAAGTGCTAATTCATTGTAAAGCCTATGCCTATATCTCTAAAATCATATCACAAAATTGAATGCCACGACCTGGTGGAATATGCCGAGACACCTCGAGAGTGTTAAGGCGATTTGCCCTTATAAAAGGCTGCAACCCCACCTTAGCTTCCGGTAGATCACCTTCACTACCTTGTTTGGCCTGTACTCGTCTGTGGTTTACTTTGCACGCTCGATTCTTCGATTGTGTTATTGTTTAGGGCCAGGAGAGCACTATCACAGTGACCTGCATATGATCATCCGGGTCCTGCAGGAAGTGCAAGGTCAAATGTGCCCCTGCATACTCTTATGTAAAAAAGGTGTTTATATCGTAGATATCGAAAAACACTACTATGTACTAGAGTATCACGAATATTATAGAATCCTATGAGTAGATATCTGCGATATGCTGTTGACAAGGTTCTTTCAGCTGTCAAAACCTCGACGGTGGGAAGTTTAAACCCATGCCGCTTTTCTAACCGTACCTACTTTTGACGCCGGTCCTAAACCGGCCCTGCGTCAACGTTCGCGCTGTGTTCCAGAGTTGCAAATTAAGCTATCTCTCCCAGCCTCATCGTTACTTCGAACCCTTTTCCCCATTCTGGCTCAACAGAGCTCAATATCATAAGGTGAGACATGCATGAGCGCACAATGCTCGTACACAAGGAAGAAATTAGTCTAGAGCCGTACGGATCTCCCTTAAGTCAGTAGCTAAACTCGCTTTCTCCGGTAATTCAAAGAAAATCGCAGAGCTTTTTGACGTTCTCATCCGCTAGCGTGCCCATGATGCCCTTGCGCTTTGACCCCGATAGCTCTGAAACACACGATCTCGCTTGCTTGGATTTTATCTTGAAGCTTCTCTATGTCTATAAAAGTTTATTGAGAAGGATGCTTCTACAGCTCTATTTTGCAAACTATTGGCAAAATAATAAAACGACTTCGTAGGTTTTGAGTCTTGAGTACCTATTCGCTGCCTCGCGCTCTTAGGGAGAGCTCTATTACATTTGCATTGTGGAGTAACTTATTCTACTTATCACACATAATACCTAGGATAGATCAAACTCTCAGACCAGCATATTGTGAATCACTGATCAAGCGCACATAATTATCTGACAAGTTGGGAGTACCTTAATTTGCTGGAGGAAGTTGCTATCATCATGTTCTTGGTAAAAACATCTAACGTTTGCGTTTTTGTACCCCTGCATTTCATTCAAATCTTATCTACTCTATCAGCGCTGTAAAATGTGTATCCTCGAAAAACTGTCTTAAACAGTTCTACCTCAATTATCTGATATATACAGCAATATTGTTGAGCTTACCCAGTGGTGAGAGTATCACTGGCCCACAACCAGGAGTCTGTTTTGTATATCAAAATAACAACTCCGCAAAAATTCCACATCCTCATATCAAGGGGCTCCATTCCTCTTGCCAGACGGTACTCCATGCAGGCATAGTGAGACATGCCTAAATTTCACCACTTTATCGAAGTCATATCGCTACGCGGAGACTCATCGACTGGTGGGAACTAGGTCTTGATGTTTAACCCCTGGGTACGAATAGCTAATTAATTTAACAGCAACCCCGATCACCGTTTGTGCGAATGTCTTGTTTAAAATTCTGAAACACGTCTGTGCAGATCTCGGCCTGTATTAGAGGTTTCATTACCAGTTCCTCTTCTTGTCGAGATTAGATATCATTCTACTTTTTCAGCAGAAGAAACTAAAATAAATCTTGGTGATATTTGGCGATAGAAAGCAGGGTGAAAGCAGATTGCTTATTAGCCTACACTAATTGTCATGTTTCAAATTTCCCTGCGCGAAAATAGACTTGCAGTGGGTTAGGGCTATGCAGGTGCGTTGACCTCAATATCCAAAAAACCTAGGACGTCGCTTTCGCATCCCTGGAATGAGCGTGATTAACCTATTCTCTAATACTGAGCGAATTTAGTTGTGAGGAGTTTTCTCCTCATTTAGCGTGCGAATCCGGCTCCACTGAAACAGATAGCTCAACAAAGCGATTGTCATGGCCAGCTTATAGGTAGGTTTCACCGCAAAATTCCCTGAATATAAGAGTGTCTATCAAATCAACACTAAGTTTCCTTTCAATGTTCTCACCCAGTAGCTTCACCACTGCTCAAGGTTGAGTCTTGGGCTTATCCTTGGAAACATGTACAAGAGATTTAACCAACAATTACATATCAATCTATTTTTTAAACCTGTTAATCTAGAGTGAAACATATCATTGGCTCCTCGCTTGTACTATTGGTGATGCTTGTATGAGCATGGTTGGTCCGGGAACTAGAGGGTGATACAAGGGTACCAGATGCTGCACATCAATTGAATCATCACTGCCTATTTGAATATGTGGGTTCAACTCATCTGATTGTAATGCAGCAACATCTTCTAATCACGTCAAAAAATTTTGGGGTTCGAAGTAGATCTCAATATAAGGCCCAAATCCGTGCTCCTCAACCACAAAGCTCCTTTTTAGGTATCGCATGTAGTGTAATAAGGGGAATACCTCAAGTTTTCTGGGCAACGCGTCGTCTTGAGCATGAAGTATACAGTGCGAGGTGTTGTTCGGGTGGTGCACGTTCATACATATGCCATTTGGGTCGTTCTTCAAGCTAGAAGAAGTACTATTTCACGATTCTCTCAGACATATAACTGTGCTGAGTTACAGGGTGTCTACTCACTAGCCTCGCACAAGGTATGCAGGCACCCTAGACGCCAGAACGAAGTGGACGGCCTGTTGTGGTGAAAGTAATGTGAAACTGGCCGTTTCCCCGCCTTTTTCTTGATTCTAACAAGCTAGCTTGCCAAAGTGGTCTATGAGCGTATCAGCATCTTCCATCATCACGCTCCACGAGCAGTCAAATTAGGTTCTTGATACTGGTCTCATAATTGTGAAGGAAATGATCAATTCCATGGTCTCAGCTCTCTACTTTTCATTACTCTCGTGAGTAACTGTGGGTGCCTCACTATCAAATAGCTACTACTACTACTACCACTGGGTAGGGCCAATATGCCAGACTCAAAACATATCTTTCAAAAAGCTGAACTAATTGTATTCTATGTAAGTCAACTTCATAGTGATCAGTTGTTAACGACAGAACATCATGAACCCTCGCCCAATCACAATTTCACAAAAGGTGCTGAGGCTTAGGTAACCAGACCTTCCTATGGCCAGAGATCCAAGCTTTAAATACGTAGAGGTCACAGACTCTGCTAAGCCTGTTGCTGATGTCGAAGAGGTTGGAGCTACCTCTGCTCCTCTTTTGAGCGCATCGTATTTCATCGGTGATCGCTGCAAGCCCTATAATGACGATTTTATGCTCTGCAAGAAAGAGTCGCAAAACGGTCCCACAGACTGCCTCAAGGAGGGTCGCAGAGTCACACGCTGTGCTATCTCTGTACTCGAAGACATTAACAAACACTGCCTCGAGCAATTCCGCCTCCACTGGCAATGTCTTGAGCAAAACAATCACCAGTTGTATGCCTGCCGTCCTGCTGAAGGTCTCCTCAACAAGTGCGTTTTTGAGAAGATCGGCCTTAAGAAGGAGATCCCCGGTGTCAAAGAGCAGGTTCACCTCAAGGAGAGCCCCTTCTTGCAGCCTGCATTCAAGGACGGCCCTACGACTGATGCACTCAAGGCTGCTAAGAAAGCCTAAAAAGGCGCACATTTTATGCGGCTAATTTGCTGAAGTTTCCTATACAACACACAAAGCGGTTCCTTGTAACACAAATACATTATGTAGATAAGCATTGACCTACAGATCTTGTCAAGAGTCGTTGAGCAATTTTAGTTACGACATGTATTGTATTGTCATTCCGCTCTTATTCTTATATCTACTTTTAACGGTGGACGAGCTGGATTATGCCACGGGCCTATACTCTGGCGGGGCTTCGCTGGTGTCTTGAGATTCGTGTGCTGCTCCAGCGACTCCCGAGGCCGTAGGCGGCTGGTAGCTGGGTGTTGATTGATTCCCTGGCTCGGACTGGCTGGGGGGTGGTCCAGGTGGTGGGGCACCAAAGGCCGGGGTATGTGTGGCTTGACTTTTCTCTGGAACTTGGGTGGGTGGAGGGCCTGGAGGAGGGCCTGCATTTACGAAAGATCCATAAAGTGGAGTGGGGTCATTCTCTGGCCGCACATTCGCTCTATTCCCCGTAGCTTCACCCTTTATCGATACAGCGAACACTTGGCATTTCTTGTAAAAATCATTGTCCATACCCCAATCGTTAAACCCTTCTTCGAATGTATGCTCTAAGTAGTCTCTCTGGAACTTCCCGTCTTTGGCCCAGCCTAGAAGTTCGAACTCTACCTCAATGTCTCCTGCCGAATCACCAGGAAGTCTTTGCAACAGCAGCTTCGCCGGGCGAGGGCTGAAAAATAGACGCCAGCTAGCACCAGCACACTGAAATGGCTCCGAGTCCTGGTACTCGTCGCCATCACCATAACGCGCCATCTCATATCGATCACCCTCCATCTCTAACAGAGAGCTGATTTTCCAATCTGGCGGTTGAAGGCGATAAATTTTGCTATTGGAGACCTCGAGACGGATGTATAGGGTGAGATTCGTCTTAAAATATCTATCCCACAGCGGTAACTGCTGCACTGGAAACATGTTGTTGGGATTAATAGGGATAAAATTGGAGAAGCCTTCCATGTGACCCTTGCGAGTAACGAAGTTGTCAACTGTCAAGTGTTTCATGAGCATATTGCGATTGTTTTCTGGATTCCATAGACAAAAAGCAAAAGTCGCTCTGAAGTTTCCGGGCATCTCTTTACTCTCGGGATAAACCCATAATTCAAGGTGGTGGCTATTCCTCTGAAATTTATTCCACATTACTCGTGCAACCATATGCCATGAGGTACCAATTAACGTGAATGTGGGCCAGGTAATTTCATAGTAGCGAGTATGTCGCTGGGATCCTCTATATCTAGCACCGCGTTGCCATTGAGTCCAAGTGAAATTTCCCTTTTCAATCAGCTCAGCATAAAACCGATGGTTTTGACTGGGAGGAGGAACATCATAAAAAAGAGATCTTTTGAGGCTGTTGTTTTCTTCATTCATGTGGCAAACAGCGCTGGTTTCTGGGTTAAATTGCGTACTGACGTAACATACGCGAGACCGCAGCACTATGCAGCAGATCAGATCCTCTTGCATACTCGAGATCTTTGGAGTGCACAGATCACTACTATTCTACATATTAAAAAATGACTTGCCTAGCGTAACTATGTATGGTTTTTAACCCAATCTCTTCCCCGCCACGCTGTATTAACCCTGGAGTCTCTCAGCGAGACTATGCATGTTATATCTCAAAGCTATCTCAGCTGCAACCTGGGTCGAGTCCGGATTTCTTATTAACTGTGTAATTGCAAGCGCTCTGTTCGCGCGACTTTCTTGACATGCTGCCTGCAACTGCCTCAAAAGAATCTTGTCTGCTTCCACCACAGCATCCTCAATCTCTAGTTGCAGCTGGGATTTAGCATCTTCGTTGGACTGCTCATATTTCTCCTCAGTTTGTTGAAGTGTGGTGTTTAGAAGAATGTAGTCCTGCTCATACCCTTCGACCCCTGGGACTTTCAGGTCAACCTGAGAAGAGACTGGGAGTGGTATCGTTGGGTAGTTTTTCTCTCCCTTGACAATGAAGCATAAGAGTTTACTTTCAAAGACTCCGAACGGCCAGAACTTGTCTGGATGTTCTCTGTCTTTGAGTGCCTCCTCACTGCTGAATATAGGGACCCAGCGAGCTCTTTGAGAGTCCCGCCAGTGAGTCAAAGTGCTAACTACACCAGCAGAATCACCAATGCAGGGATCTCCCGCCTCAGAGAAAAATAAAGATGTGAGGCTCTGGTCAGCAGAAACAGGCACCGAGTCATTTTTTTGAAAATACTGCCCAGTAAGAGGATCTTCAATGGAGTAGTTTCTACCCGATACACCACTTCTTACAGTCATGACAATATTATCAACAGCCGCGCAGGTCAGTACGGGATCACGAGCATCACGGTTCACAGTAATGAGATTTCCGTAAATGCTGTAGTACTTCATATACCCTGATGCAGTACAGACGACCACAAAATCTTCACTAAGGGCCACTGCACTGATACTTTCTTCACACTCACACTCCCAAGAATCGGAGCGTGAGTTGTGGAACCGCATAAACACTTTGCCCTGTTTACTAGCAAAGAGAGCCCCACTATTAGTGAGGGCCGCCATTTCATACTTGTCGCTATCTTCGAATGTGATATCGCGATGCTCACCTTGGTCGAAGAAAGAGATCGTCACAGTGTTGTGGTCATTATCCTGGAATGTCGTCCAGACATAGCCCACGTAGTTGGTGCATAAAAGTCGTTTACGGTTGAACCACGGGGTCGAGCCGGATTGGAACGCTCTCTCGTCCACTCTCTCCACACGAGCCCGTTTATGTGCAGACCCGCCATCTACAAAGAGATCATCTTCATCATCAAAGTCTTCACTTTCTCCGCTCAGTATTAAATCTTCCTCGTCCCTCGATCTCTTGAGGTCCTGCACAACAGGGACGCCATTTGGAGACTCTAAATCACTTGGAACAGGGACAAAATTATTGAGAATACCATTCTGATCAACCCAGGAGATGATGTTATCGTTTGGATGCCAATCAAAGTGAACAGCAGTGCCCAGCTTTTCAATCATCACGGTCTTGCGGTCATGCACTTGCCAAACGAAAATGCTTCCACTGTTGAGGAGACAAGCAACATAAAGACCATTTGGGCACCATTTGTACTCAATTATGGGCTCCTTGTGAATTAGTCTGAACTGCTCCAAGCGATGTTCAGTGTCATAAATTACAAAATCGAACGACTTTGATGGGATACCAAATAAATCACCAGCAGGAGACCAAGCGCAATACGTGCTTCGCGGGCCAGCAACATCCTCTGCCGGTAAAATGCTGTCCATTTTCGCCACAACCGACTCATCGCTATAAAAGCTCAGGGTCGAGTCTTGACCGGAGATACCAAGTGAGAAAGATTGTTCTGGGTGCCACGAGGCATGGCGGGCAAGAACTCCCAGAGACTGAATGTTTGTGATATCGTCTACATTTACAATTGCAGCTTTATCCTCGGCACATACAGACACCCACTGACCATCGGAGCTAAACCGCACATCACGCACGGGGAAGCTACCACCATAGAGCTCGCTATGGCTATCAATGTCCTCGAGTGAATAAAGCTTTACAGAGCCGTCAGAGCACGCGACAGCGAATTTATCATCGGTGACGTCGAGGCCATGGCCTTCACATTCAAAGTCGTAATGCACAGGCTCACTAGAATCCCCATAAATGTATCTTCTGAGGAACTGTGGTCCACAGGTAACGACAAATTTACCGTCAGATGAGTGCGCTACGCGTACCATAAATTTATCAGGGCAGTCGAGGGGGACCTGGTGTTAATTACGCGTCTGGTCATGTGACGTAAATATGCGTTAAGGTCCAAAAATGCCCTTCGCAACAGGGATCTGTTAATGAAAAGTGGGCAAAAGTATCAAATATTCAGTTTTAAGTTCCATACACACCGACTATACCGAGAATAATCACTTAAATGAGGTCCTTTGTAGAACTACTTATACACAATTAAGAATAGTCAACAGTAAACAACTACTGTTAAGTGCCAGATAATATTGGTTCTGGCGCTCATTATATGCTAACATTAAAGGAAACAATGACATCGTGTGCACTAACAGTGATCCAACGGCCGAGTCTGTGCTCACGAGATATGCATGCGGACACCACAACTTCATTGCGGCTCTTTTCGGTGACTGTAAGACCGGTAATAATGCCCTTGGGTACTTTGATCTCTCTGATTAACTCAATTCTTCTGAGGTCGTCACTAAGCTTCCACATGTTTATGGCGCCAGACCACGAGCCAGAGAAGAATACGTCACCAAAGGGAACGGCTGCAATAGCGGTGATGTATCTTGGTTGAGGGGGTGGAATTTCGACTTTTGAATGATCGGACTCGGCAGATGCAGTACGAGGGTCCAGTGGTTTCTCGGTTCCATGAGCACGAGGATAAATAAATACGGGTTTTTTGCGCTGAGTCGACCACAAACTGATGTTTCCATTGTCACTGCCAGTAACGAAGGTCTGGTTGTCGAGCATGGAACAGCAGTCAATGCTCCCCTCAAGGACGGTCTCCTTGTCCTCGCCAGAAGTAGCAGCTAACTTCGTATCACCACCTCTGAAAGTGAGACGGGCCTCTTCAGAGATCTTCCACACAATAGCACAGCGATCACGCGAGCCGACACTAACGCATTTCTCTTGACGAAGAGCACTGATACCAACAATCTTATCTTGATGGCCATAAAGGGTTTCAACCATTGCCATTTGTTCGAGGTCGTAGGTGCGCACTTTGAGGTCACCACAGCCAGCGTAGAGATGGAGTGTGCGGTCTCTGAAAGTGAGTGCAAAAACCTCGCCATTGCGATCTAGAGTATCGAACATTTTGATGGGGCTCAAGTTCTCTGCACTCCATACAATGATTCTGTGATCACGGCCGCCAGTAACTACAAACTTGTTATTGTAGGAGACAGTTATGCAAGTGATCTCCCCGAAATGGCCAACGTAACCATCCTTTTTAGGATCACCGGGTCTTAATTTTGCCATAAACTTATTGCTGAAGGAACCGGCAGAAACGGTGTGGACTAGCTTGGGAGAAGCGTTCGTGCTAAGCTCCCACTTCTCGATGGTCAAGTCTTTAGCAGCGGTATATGCATATGGCCAGCACGAAGCAACACAGCACAAGTGCTTTGCATTAGAGCGTAACTTACGAGAGGGCCCAACTTTCAGCGTCTCAGATTCACCAAAGCGTTTGTAAATTTTACCCTCTTCATCAGCGACATCCTGTTGAAGACGACTGGAGATGATCTCGTCATCCAGATCTTCAGCATTAAAAGCATTCGCATCACCAAGCTCATTTTTGACGCTTTCAAGGTATTCTTTTGCTAACCTGCGGCGTTTGTCTGCGACTGTCTCTTCGTCCTCCGAGTCAGAAGAGTACATCTCGGACCCAGAATTTGAGTTTTCGAGTTCTGAGTCACTTGTGATATCCTCATCAACAGGTTGTCTAGGCTTTTTGGGTTTCTGCGCAACCGATTGCTCGGCCGTGCGCTTTTTGGTTTTTTTGAAAAATGAATCAACCATAATGAAATTTTTTGACTAAGCGGGAAATATCAAGTGTCTAGCTCTCGGAGCGTAGAATGCCTTGGGGTTTTTGCCGAGAAAGTATATACTTTCTACTTGCAAACTCTTTAATCCGCGTACCACTATGTAACTCTGATCCTTTCTGCTTGTCTTGGAGCCCTCACGTACTCCTTGCATACGCATGCATGTATCTTCGCGAAGCGCTACTCGGCAATTCAAGAAAGCAAGTGTAAATCAAAACTTTCAGACATTATTAGATAAAGGTGCTTTTGTTTGGTTAGTAAAAATCATGCCTCAGATGCAAGTTTTAGTTGCACGTAGTAATTAGCCTGTGAAGACCTTTACGGCCAAAACTAAGGAATCCTAGGTACTTTTCGACGGTCAAGCTATTTGCAATGACGGATTTAAGAGCTACCAATGACTCGAAGCCGAACTACCGAGAAACATGGTGCATCTAAGTCAATTCAATCAGCAATGGATGGAGGATAAGGGCACCTAGTTTTTCTTGTAGATGCAAACCCTGTGGGGTGAGCAGCACGAGCTATGGCCCTCCAGAAGGAAGAGCAATCCAAGACTCAAACTAATTAGAACAGTTTTTACCAGAGTTAAGTACTTAGGGAAAAGAAACTGAGCTATGGCTCTTCCTGGAGCATCAAGGGTGGTACAAGACTGGATCTAAATTACAATAGTTTCTGCATAGTTAAGTATCTGTAGGAAATAACAATAGATTAGAGAGATGGTAAGGTCTAGTATCTCCATGGGAACGAGAGCAAGTCTCATATATTTGATTGAAGCACGTCAGATTGAAATAGTCACCGTCGAACGAGTGCGTACTTTATGTTTATCACTCTCTGTGGAATCACTAGAAATTTATTTACAATTGGGACCTACAGGATCACCTATTTCTTTTCCTGAGCGTCAAACCCGACCACAGGACCGCTAGAGCTTACAGCCATGACTTTATAAGTTTTGCCCATATGCATAGGATCTGTAAGACGTTTGTACGCGCTCTCAACTCTGTCCTTACTTTCACTGGTTTTCTGTGCATTATGAAGTACGGTTGCGCGTGCTCCGATTCCCATCGTGTGAAGCCAGTCGTCCTGTCTGACAGGTCCATCAACATGCAGGCCCTGTTTTTCGAAAATCTCTTTGAGCGCAATGAAATCAACATCTGCGGTCAGATCCGCAGAACCAGGCGTGTCAAATGGATCCACTTGTTTATGATCCTTGAACCCGCGGAATGTGTTCGAGGGGATAGTTTTGAGCGGGCCATAATCCATAATCAAAGCACCACCGGAGCTTTGTTTAAGAATATTCCCCATCTGCTTGGCAATATCCCAGGCTTCTGGACAGACCTCGATTTGGCTGAGAACGTTGAGATTAGCGTACCTAGGCTGCGCTGAAATGGCTCTATCAGTCATTTTACTATCAGCTAGGAGAGTGGTAAAATTATCATCCTGCCAGCCAACAAGGCGCTCTTGCCAGCCTTTCGGTGTCTTCTCATACTGGTGAATCGGTAATGCATCAAAGAATTCATGGGCGATGATAAATGTAGGGACGTCGTTGACCGGGACTTGAGCTGTAACTTCATACCAACTGACTTGCTTGGAATATTTATCGAGGGATTTCTTCTGAATAGCAGATAGAGTCTTGCTAGCCTCTACTAACTCCACTTTTTGGATAGCGGTGAAAAAATCTGGGAAAGTTTTGGCCGTGCGCAGCATATCATCCATTAAAGTACCACGACCAGGGCCAAATTCAACCAATCTTATCTTCTGTGGTTTCCCCATTGTTAACCATTGTGTTAGGAGATTGATGCCCACCAACTCTCCAAACATTTGTGAAATTTCAGGCGAGGTAACGAAATCACCCTTCGATCCAAATGGATCTTTTTTCATGTAATAACCATGCTCTGGATGCGTAAGGCATTGTTTCATATATGAAGCAATTGTAACAGGACCTCTAGCCTCGATGGCTTGCTTCAGAATGTTCTTTAGCATTGTTTCGAGGTAACAATATAGTAGGATCTCTGCTTACTACGAACTAGTAGTTAACTGAGCGATGTTAGTTTTGGAATTACTTGAATTTTAAAGGGCAGATAATCACTGTTTTGTGATCCTCTTAGAATGCCAGTTTAAGCCTTACTTTCTCGGTGGTCGACGCTATGGACCAGGCACTAGGCACCCGCTATCTAATCAGCGAGTCTGTGCAGCTAACCTGCATGAAGATGTCAAACGCAGTGCTGTAGAGGGTGTTCCCTAGTTCCAGTCAAAAATTAAAGACGCCGCTACGCAGTGCAAGTTAACGTGATTGGAAGGTGGCGCTAAAACTACCTAAATTAAAACTAGACAATATTGTACGTGAGCATTGTTTCTCAACTCAATAAATATATTAATGGGTGGACTTACTGATGGGTGTATCTTGTGGTGACTCTCCTCCGTTAAGGTTGTTGATGTCCCCCTCCTCACCATCACTATCATAGTAATGTGCCAATCTTTCAGCGATAATTTCTTGGGCCTTAGGTAGCGATACAACAGGCGTTGTGCATGATGATACCGGTGCAACTGTGTTATCGCGCTCAATGGTAGCTTTCATCAGTGCTTGTAACCATTGATGTAGCTCTTTCTCCGAATCCACGGCAAAATGGTGCACACGTGGTGCTGTGAACGACACACCCTTTTTGAAGCCTGGACCCGGAGGAAGCAGTTTAAACCCATACTTTCCCGCTCCGAAGGAAGCGGCATGCAATGCGATTAGCTTATCTTCCGGCCCAAATGGCAGCGCCTTGTGTCCAGTGATGTCTATCAGACCACGCTCTTTCGTGTCCTTGAAATTTGTGAAATAGGATAAACGGGTTCCATGTAAAGTAAAAAATCTGCCCTTCCAGCTGCCTACACCCATTCCACCCCTTTTCTGCATCCAACCAGAGTGGTCTGCTGATTTCGCAGACTCCTCGGCTGTAGTGTCTCTAATACCCTCGAGAAAAGCAGATGTTTTTTGTTTTACAAGTGCGGGTTTGAGATACTGAGATTTTGCGTTTTTAAGACCCTGGAATCTTGGTGTTCCTCCAGACTCGCGCCCATTAGCTGCTGGTGAGGATACTCCTTGCATGGGGGTGTTGGTCGGGCCGCTGAGAATAGATGAAACGCTTGACTGCCTTCTGTGGTGACCGGATGCTTTCGGTGGTGAAGTAATATCAGAGGCAGCTTCTGGAGCTGACTTTGTCGCTATAGGCTGTGTATCGTTGAGCTCACTGATGGACCGGCGATGACTTTGTTGTGATTGCAGCTGTGGCATAGGTGACCCAAGTGATTGGCCATTTGTTTGCAGTGGGGTTTGTTGGAAATTCATAGTATTGGATGCTGTAGACTGCTGCCTGTGAAGCACCGATTGCCGTTGCGGTGGGATCGTACTTGTGGCTGGGCTTTGCTCATCGATGCTAGATCGGCCGTAACTTGCACCCAGACTTGCCTCATCTCCTTCAATTTCCTGCACAGGAGGCATACTGAGATCGACACCCGCCCTAAGTTGCTCGATCTCCTTTGCGATCTCGAATCGGGTGCCAAAACTGGGGATGTCCAATTCCTTCAGCAGGTTGGCATCAAGCTGTAGTAAAATGCTTCCAGTAATCTGATGTTGCACAAACCGCTCGGCAACTCCCTCACTGAACTGGCGGGAGATGAAGAATGTACGCACATCGTACGGAGTCCAGTATGCTACGGATTCAGGATTGGGCGCACTATGTGCGGCAATATCATAAAGCGCTTGATCAATATCACTCAAAGTGGCCGTAAAATCGTTACTAGGAACATCCGGTGGCTGCACTTCGGTGGTAAATACCTTTGGAAGCAGCCCTGTCTTGTTTGTGCTCAAATTGCGGCCAATGTACCACGAATCTCCGAATTCGGCATCATCCTCGATGACTTCGACATAGTCTCCCTTTGAAATGTCCAGTTCGTCGGGAGAACGGCCCTTGAAGTCGTGGATTCCTATGAGGTATTCGACCATTAGGGATGACAAAGCTCCTGTCGCGTTTCACCTGCAGGGTAATGTGGGTGGAAACACGCGCGCAGCGTTTCACAATAGAAAACAGGGTTTAATTGACGCGACTTTGACGCTGTCAAGATTTGCTTCTGCAACTGAGAAATTTTCATAAGACTTGTAAGTATTTGGTTGCGTCGCACCGAGTTTATTCAAACGGCCTATGCAGGTCCCTTCTCCCAGCTGACGCCTGAGCCACAAGAAGTATGCAGGATGAGCGTTTTAATAGAACTTTAGGAGACTCTGAAGCGTTAAAAGCATCATGAAACTAAGTTGGTCTCTCAGAAATTATACTCGAGAACGAAACAGAATTACTGCAATTGAGATAGTTCCCAAAAGTCAAAATACCTCGGTATGGCATAATTTACACAGCCGCAGAGTGCCATGGTAACGGGCTTAATAGCATACTTCATAATAAATTACTTCATATTCATAAATAATTAGTCTGAGTACCATCAATTCTTCAAGCCTAAGTAACGTGTCTTAGCGCTTCTTGTTCTTAGGCTCTAGTAACTCGAAACTGCACAGCAAATCTTCATCAACATTCATGACTGCTCCCCAGTTGTCGAACTCTCCACAATAGTTGGGTGCGCTGAACACGGTGACTAGTCGCTTCTTACCGAAGAACTCGTATCCATCTTCGACGACCATGTGCCCCCGGGCAACGAGGTCGAATCCACACCGTTTACAAAAGTCTTCCAGCACTCGATACCCGAAACAGAAAGATACGCCTCTGTCATTATCACCCCACTCCTTGGTTTGAGGGTCTGGATCACTCCAGAGAAGGTCGCTTACAAGGCCAGAGTCTGGGATATCGGTCGGTCGCTGGACATTGAGGATTCGCTGCACGTCCCATAGATCAGGGCTCAGTCCACCATGAACGCAGAAGATCTTACCACCAATTGTGGCAGCAATAGGCAGAGTGTTGAAAACGTCAACGAGCGAGCGCCATGCTTTCACACTGGAGCGGCGCTTGCATTCATCGTAAAAGCCGTACACCTTCGTCACATTGGCACTCTCGTGGTTTCCACGAAGCAGAAAGACGCTTCCCGGATAACGAAGTTTTAAGCAAAGCAAGAGCATAATAGTCTCAAGACTCTGTTTACCGCGATCTACATAGTCACCCAGAAATAAATAGTTCGTCTTGGGAGGCATTCCACATTTCTGAAAGATGCGTAGGAGGTCTTGAAACTGGCCATGAATGTCACCCACAACCTTGACTGGTGTTGCCAGCTCAAGTAGGGTAGGCTGGCTGAGAAGAAGCTGCTGTGCAGCTTGGCAAACGCCTTTAATTTCCTCTAGAGTCATACAGAATTGCTTTGAGCGGGTGCGTACCCCGTTCATACAAATTCGTCTAATATAAGAATTGAGCACTCTCGTTGATAACATTGGTTTACTGCTCTCAGCTGCCGAGTTGCCGGGGAGAGGGTGGCGGTCGGGCTCACCAAAAGTGTGCTCCAAGTTCTCGCTCTCACTAGCGCTGCTACTCTCGGGGCTACCCTCAGGACTCGTCAAAGGGCTATCGGTGCTACTTACAGAGCTTAATGAGCCCGCAAGCTGCGGTGCGCTCTGAGGTGTCAGTTTGGTCGGGTGAACCTCCTTCGGGGCCCCACGGGTAGCGAGAGGAGAGCTGCTGCCACGGCCAAGATAGGCATCGAGCGCTAGCGCAGTATCGATACGTTTTTTCGGCTCGATGTTTTTTTGCATTAAGTCGGCGTCCAGGTCGTTCAGGAGTCGCGGACGCATATTTCTAGGCGAACTCCTTCTTCGTATCCCGCCGGTATCATCATCTTCCTCTACAGCAATACTAATTTCACCTGCAATACCATTTTTTCCCGTGTTTTTGGAGACGGTTGTTCCCATCAGCTGCAGAAAGAACTGGCACTCAAGGATTATATATGAATGGTCATGTGAGTTTATGTAACCAAGGGTTCGCTGCACCCATGTCCGAGTCGATGCAAGTTCTTGCGTTTACCGTTAGAATACATTTCAAATTTCTAAAATAGTTGCGAGACATCTTGTTTTTATCTACGAGCATAGTCTTATCATGGTGCATGAGCCGTTTGAGCCATGCCGATCATTGTTAATTAACGACAGCAGGCAACGGCCCGGCTTAATCGCAACCCAAAAACTGAGCTGCTATGAGGAGTTTCTATGATTTTTTCTGTAATTTGTAGAGTGGTGATGTGAAACATCCCGATAATTTTTGGCGAGCTTGGCTGCAGCCATACTCCCAAGGACCAGGTCTCCCCGCATTATGCGCAGGCTGTCAAGGAAGGTTTATTAAGGCATCGTCTAAAAATGTCGCAGATGCCTAGAGCGAGACAGTATGGACGGAAACGATCGCTTCACAATTCCATGTAGTAATCTAGAAAGTTTCATAACTTAGGCGATATCTCAAGCTCTTGGTACCGAAATGATCGCCGCCCGCTATCCAGGCAATGCATGTGGGCTTATTGAGAGGGAAAAAGCATCGAATATCGAGATTGATACAATACATAGTATAGAATAGATGCTCAATCAAACATCTGCTTGTCTTTTGCAGCTGCTGCGGTCACTCCTGAGGGCGTATCAGTCACGTGAGTAAGTTGACACTCTCAAACGCGCTGGAACAGCGAGCCACGACAGGGGGAAAGAAAAAGCGCTACCGTGCTACAGGCAACTTAATACAGGCTTTTTGGATTCGATTCTAAACACCAGAAGTCTCCTCTATAGTACTTATCCACTATCGTTTTAAAAGTCACACTATTACCACAGTGTACCGTTGGGGCTACCACCAACGGGAGGATTTTTGTAACTCTTCTAATTGTTTCTGTATAATCTACATTGATACCACGATGACATCAGTTAACCGCGTTTCTCACACGTGTTTAGGCAGCATTATGATCGTATGACGGTTCATCCTAAGGCATTTAAAGTTTTCCAAATCTATACTTTTCCAGTAGCATCAACACTTCTACAGGTATTGTTTTGACCACAGCCTGCCATCGAAGGCATACTCGGTTAACAGGCGTTACATGCAATGTAGGCTTTTGTGGCAAGACATACCCTCATCACTCTTGAATCGATGGACATAAAAAAAGCCTGGGCGCGAATTGAGAGAATTGTTGACGAAAACAACCCCAAAAACTTGCCTGCACTCCCATCCCCTGCTACGCCTGAGGATATAGCGGCACTTGAGACACATATTGGGAAAAAGCTTCCAAAAGAACTGAGAGATTCTCTATTGATTCATGATGGTGAAGACGGGCTTGAGCTGACGTATATGTTGAGTTGCGAGGACATCGCCATAGAGGTTGATAAACAGCTGTCGCTTCTAGAGCATTTTAAAACAGTAGATGCAAGTAAAAATGACGAAAGGATCAAACAAGTTCGCTGGAACACTGCATGGATTCCTTTTGCAGCTGACGGGAGTGGAAGTCTCTGGTGTGTTGACTTGGATCCTAGCGAGAAGGGCTCTCCTGGTCAGGTTATATTCTGGGAGCCAGCTGCCCCTTCTTCGTTTGAATCTACTTCCATTGCCGAGTTTCTGGAACAAATTTCGGATGAATCTGAAGAATTTGAGTGGCTAGAGCTTGACGGCCGGTTAATCTGCGAGCAGTGAAGTATGAGCCATCAGACCCATATCATACTGATGTGAAGTTGTAACACCACCATTTAGCGAAAGCCGTAATCTCAAGATCTCCATTGGGAAGCTTTTTATCGAGACTCGAGAGTAAATTATAAATATAGTAGTCAATATTGTTAAACTGCTCTTACTTGGGCGTGTATTTGAACTAAGAACCAATGCACGCTGACTACTACTTAACTCATGGTCGATAGATTTGGCTCACACTCAACCGAGAGATTAGATGAGATCAGCCCCTATTTAATAAGACAAGCGCGCAAATCCGCAAAAGGTAGTCAAGATCTAGAACTTTGTGAGACGTCTGCAACCGTTTATGTCGGGAATCTCTCATTCTTTACCACAGAGGAACAAGTCCATGAACTGTTCTCCAAAGTTGGAAAAGTCAAAAACATAATTATGGGACTTGACAGAATGAATGCAACTCCTTGTGGATTCTGCTTTGTGGAATACGAGTCGCACTTGGATGGATTGAGAGCAGTTCGTTACCTCGACCAGACTAAGTTGGATGACCGTATTATTCGCATTGATCGAGATCCAGGTTTTGTGGAGGGCAGACAATACGGCAGAGGACATTCTGGTGGTCAAGTGAGAGATGAGCTACGCGAGGATTATGATCCAGGTAGAGGCGGTTACGGAGGTAGAGCTCACAAATAGGTGTGTACATCAAGCAGTGTTTAAAGATCAGGGTCTTTGTAACTTTTTCTGGTTATACAAACCAGGACTTCAATCTTAAGCTTATCTTCTAGCCATCAACGAGATGAAGCCTTCCATTTATGAGTACTCACAGTTAGGGTCTAGAGCAAAGGGTAATACGTCTACGTATAGGCCCGTTAATGAGTGTGTAACAATATATGCACTCTATTTGACTTATTCATTGAAACATATATAAAGTAGCGGGTTATTGGGTGCATATTTGCCTGTCACTTAGATCGTTAAAAAGACTAGAGCCGACGTGCCGCAAATTATGTGTTGTGCCACGAAATAAGGTAGTAATAATACAGATCTTTTTGAACGGTTCTACATTCACGGATTGAACGACACCCAAAGGAGTTTATTCCTCCATTCAGCAACTCGAAATATTGGTTTTATAAAAACTCTACTGCGTACATCATAGGGAGTATAAACTAATTTTTCCAGAAACAGAACTATTCATCTATTTCTACCTTGTCTTTTAATTAGCTGCAGATCTCAAAAAGCAGTTCTTTTTTATTGTTTTTATATTGATTACGTAAGCGGATTTTTGGCGTAGATTTTGAATATATTAGCACAGTCAGGAAAAATTTTCGTCAGCGGACTTAGCTCAGTTGGGAGAGCGCCAGACTGAAGTCACTTCGGTCAAGTTATCTGGAGGTCCTGTGTTCAATCCACAGAGTTCGCATTCAGCATTCTTTTTGGACGTTATTTGTATTACGCTTTCATTTTTGTGCCAGTGCAAAGCTACAATTGCTTTAAATTTGTGCTCTTCGTACTGAACTTTTTGCGCTAGGTCGCAGAAAAGTTTACGCCTGGGTTTGACGGTATCAGAAGGACAAATCGGGCACGCTGGTGAAATGCACAACTCAGTTTTGTACTACTTCCCGACTAGCTCGTAATATCTGCGATTTACGCGCTATATGTGCCTGGAGTTTCACCGCTCCATTACAGTGGGAGTACACCGCCGATAGCTTCGTAGAGTCGGTGTGCTAGCTCAAGGGTTTTTGTGGATATGAAGCCTCATATGAGTTTCCACATCCCTTCTCCTGGCTAACAAGTTAAAAGATTATACCACTGGCCGCACACCAAAAGTTAGACAACTAATTAAACACAATGAGTCTAGTTTGATCACGGTGAGATGAAAGTTCTTATCGAGCTACGATAGCTTACTTGAGAGTGTTAAGAAAATCTTGGATATGCTCATTTACCTCGTCTGAGGCCGTCATATTGGGGGCATGACGTTGACCAGGAATCTTCACCATCTTGGAGTTAGATAGAGATTTGTGCATTTCTTCAGCACGGTCCATAGTGATTGCTTTATCCTCAGTGCCATGGATAATAAGGGCTGGAGCTTTGATTTTGGAGATTTCCCCGCTGATATCGTCGCGGGAGGTCAAGCACTGCATGGCAGCCAAGACATTGCTGATCTTGTAAGTTTTCCACTTTTCTTTCCACTCAAGAGTGCCTTCCCAATGGGGATCCATAATAACAGCCGCGGCATAGTCGCAAAGCTCATCGTTTAGACGGCCATCCCTAATGGATGAATCAAGAGCAGTCTTGTGACTATCCACAGCCTCGTCGGCCTCGGTCTTGGCCTGAGTATCGATAAGGATCAAGGCCTGTACTCTCTCTGGATACTTGAGAGCAGCACGAAGGCTCAAGTATCCGCCCTGGGACATACCTGCGAGAATGGCCTTCTCGATTTTGAGGTCATCGAGAATGGCCATGAGATCAGCAGCAGAATCATAATACGAGAAAGGAGGACAGTCATCACTAGCAGTCTTTCCATGAGCACGCTCATCCCAGGAGATACATTGGTATTGAGCACTGAACTTCTCGACCTGGGTCTTGAACATATCATGATCCATAAATAGACCATGACTCCAGATGATGGGAGGACCCTGTCCCTTAGTCTCGTAATAGATAGGAGGTGTTGTTTTCGTGAAAGGCATATCAATTGCTTGTGGAGGTGTGCTCGGGTAGGCCCCTCCTTATGTACTGCGCTACCCCACAGAGGCAATATGCACGCCACGTCCTCGCCCCCATCATGCAGTCTTAATCTGTGCCAAGATGCTCGCTAAATCTGCTATTTTTATCTCAAAATAAAGAGTTCATACCACTTAGACTCAGTGTAAGGGATCTCAACAACTAATATCTCGTCAGTACATCCAGACTTGATCATGCCCACCATAACACTTGCAGCTAAGCTCGGTTATGATTGCATCGTATGATTGCCGGTTACTATTTGACATTGATAGTCATTTTCCCGCTTTGGAGCTCATTCGAGGAGTGTGAGGGCAAAGGGCGCAGCCGAGGTGAGGCGTATTGAACGCCTCGCCAACTCTTCAAACCAACTGAAAAAACCTATCCAATGGAGAGCCAAAGTGTATTATCCAGCTCGAGAGATATATATGTGCTCAAAAAAGGCATTATTTTATGTCTTGATAGTGTTGTTGAGGGGCGCCTCTCCTGATATGCATACATTCATTAATGCTACGTAAACTGATGATGAGTGTCGGAACAGGCGCTAATAAGATACAGTGTGATTGTTATAGACTGAAACAAATCTGTCAACTATATTTTGTGCGCTAGATTTACGCTTGTGGTCTATTATCTACTAATTACGTTGTTGTTTTGGGGTCTGCATGTGCTGCCGTATGGTATAGCTCTTTAAGGACAGAGCTACTGATGTAGAAGCTTCAATAATGGCTTAGGACCACTGGAACGGTACTTCCAACTCAGCGTGACAAGATAACAGGGATTCCTGTAAGAGCAGCGGTCCCACGTGAGCACCTTTAGTTTGTGTTGCTGCTAAAGAGCTGAACGCCCTGATTAAGCGCGGATGTTGGTTGTATAAGATGGTAGAGATATGCTTTTTTTCGGCGCCCTCGTCTGGACCTTGCTAGACCATTACCAGATAATTTGAGTCTACAGAATACTTAGTAGGCTATACGGCCGACTCGCGGTTAAAATGCGGCTTATTACATACTAAAGACAATCAAAATAGGCTTTGACATTACATTTGGACACACCTATTTTTCCTTACGGCTCGCGATTTTACTAGTTCCTACTTTTTGTGCTTGTATTGCACGTAAGTCTCGCGACTTTGGATCCCTATGTGTACTCTGACACTTCTTAGACCAGTTGCAGGTTGAAAACAATGAAAACTAATTTAATTTTTATTGTTTTATCGTTGATTACGTAAGCGGATTTTAAGCATAGATTTTGAATATATAAGCACAGCCACCAAAAAATCATGTGAGCGGACTTAGCTCAGTTGGGAGAGCGCCAGACTGAAGTTACTTCGGTCAAGTTATCTGGAGGTCCTGTGTTCAATCCACAGAGTTCGCATTTCTTTTTGCTTCCCTTATTTTTCACGATAGCTTATCCACCCGAGACTAACTTTTTTTTTGGATTCTCAGCGTCGCTGAGATTTTACGTGGTGTTTGAGCCTTGTCATAAATGTTTGATTCTTGTTACGCTTTAGTTAACCAGGATCAGACGGTTACGACTAGTAATCGTCAACGCGTCTACTTTAAAGTCCAAGAGGAACAGCAGTTGGAGGAACTTGCGAACGAAAATGAAAGCTCATTGCTGGAGCAAATAGACGAGAATACATACCGTGGCCTAGGTTCTGGAGGATTGTTCGTACGACCCGAACCCGATTCGCCGTTTACTTATGAGAACCCTTACATGACCTCCGTTGCGAGGGCTGGAAAGAGTGAATGGGAAACAGAAGGTACTCGAGTGAAACACGGATATGAAATTTCACTTAGGAGTCAAGCGCCTCCCAAAATTTGTAGAACAAGTCTAGCTTTCGAGAAGTTTAAAGGCTCTCGTCGTTTCTCTAGCCGAGCAGCAGCTGTGCTGGACAGAACCAACTATAGACCAAAAAGCAGCTTCTATTTGAAGCATCAGCGTAGAGATGATTTATATTTCAACCACCGCGCGGCTAAAAACAGGTTTCATTTTATGGCCAGTGCGCTCTTGCATACGTTGATGATGCGAAAAGATTATGAGAGAGCTTTGAAATTGTTTTGTGCAATAATCAGGGCCCCAAGTACTGAGTTTAGAACTTTGCATCGAGTTGGATTGCAGCTGTTATCATGGAAGTCTTTTGGCCCCGACTTGAGGTTCAATTCCTGGCTGAACACAGCTTTTCCCCACACCTCAGCCTGGCGGGAGTCACGGGAAAGAGTTAAGTTTACTGATCCTCATAAGCTCAAGAATACCATGTTTTTGTCCGAGCTGGTTCTCACTGAATGCCGAATGTCGGGTCCACTAGTGGCATTAAGGAGGCTTGACACAGATATACAGTCTGTTCCTCACAATTTAGAACCAGTTAACTGGGGTGTTCTTTTGACGCTTGCAATTGAATGCAAGAAGTGGAGTTTGGCTAAAAAGTGTGTACATGAGTTGCAAAGGCTACAGAGCTTTGTTCCTGAGTATTACTATAAGGTGTTAGCCGAAAACACTAGATACAAGATAACATCACAGCAACCTGAAGCTCTCCAAGAAACTTTTGAGAACGCTGCCTCCGAGCTCAATGGCTCAAATCTAGATGTCGCAGAAGGGTCCAGTGATGCCGATAACAGCGAAGCTCCTTATAGCGATGAAAACGATATATACGGAGACAAGCCTACTCCTAGTGTATCTTCGAGCCCCGTTGAAGAGCGAGACGACGAAGCGGAGTCAAGTAGCGATGTTGAGGCAACCACGACCGATGAACCGGTCGAAAGTCATGATAGCGATAGCGAAGCCGATAGTGGTATAATGGAGATGGAATCCAGCTCACCACCTGCCGCTCAAGTGGAAATACCTGGCGACTGGGAGTGGTCAGATTCCATAGAGTTCGGCATGCCACTTGACATTGGTACCGATGCTTCGATGGAGGAGTTCGACGTTGGTCAGGCTTTTAACTCTTACTGAGCATATGGGCAATCCCCCCACCAAAAATGATGGATGATCATCAAATTTGGTTTATTTATTTAGCATATACTGTATAATAGACAGAAGGTGGCGCGAGCCACACATTACTTGCATCACGCATGCACGACGCGTAATTAAGAATAGTCAGCACCCGCTTATAGTCTACGCGTCATGAGGATCCACAAGTTGGTGGTGAGCGATTTCAAGTCATACAAAGGGCAAACTGAGATAGATTTTGGCGCCAACAACTTCAGTGCCATCATCGGGCCCAACGGCGTCGGCAAATCCAACCTGATGGACGCCATTTCCTTCGTGTTTGGCTCGTCACTGGTGGAGCTCCGGACAAAGACATTTTCGGACCTGGTCTGGCGCGACCCGGAGCATGATGATGTGCCTAGCAAGGTAAACTCGTATGTGGAGGCGCACTTTGACGATCGGATCATTCGCCGCGCTATTGAGGGAAGCACGCCCAAGTACTTTGTTGATGAGGAGGAAACGAGTGAAAAAGAGTATTTGGAAAACCTTGATGCGATCGGAATCTCGAAACACAAGAACTCTCTCGTGTTCCAGGGCTCCATTGAGCGCTTGGCTAGTCTTACCCCCGCGCAGCTCGCGGCTCAATTTGAGGAGATCAGTGGAAGCAGCGCGTACAAGGCCAAGTACGATGAGTTGGCAAAAGATTTGTTGGAGAAGAAGCAAATTCTAACCGATTTGGGCCGCGCTCGCACCAAACAAATCAATGTCGTTAAGCGCCTGACTACCGGCAAGGAGGCGGCACGCGACCGCGCCAGACTGACTGCGCTGATTGATAAATCCACTTTACAGGAGACCTGCCTTCGTGTAGCTGCTCTCGAGTGTCGTATCAATGAGATCCAGCGCGACATTAAGCAATTGACACGCGAGAAGGGACTGGTCACTAAGGGCCACAAGTCAAGCTCCAAGGAAGTGGTGACTGCCAAAAAACAGTTAGTGAAGGCCATCAAAGATATTCAGAAGACTGAAAGTGAGCTGAGAGACCTCATCAATAAGTCGCAAGCTACTTCTAAAGCTCTCATGCGGGACAACTCTGATATCGCTTCCACAAAGGATAAACTCGATGAGATCGAGCCCAAGCTTGTAGCAGGAGGTAAAGAGGTGGAGATGCTCACAAATGATGTTGCCAAACTTGAGAAGTTCATTCAGTCGACTGAGAAGGGGTTCGAGAAGTTGCTAGCAGAGGTCCCAGAATATGACGGTGATATGGCGATTTATCGCGAGTGCAAGCAGCAATTTGATCTCGAGACATCTCTTGAGCAAACAGAAATTGACGCCATTGATCGCAAGATTGCTGCTTTAAAGGTAGACCTCGAGTCAATGAGGTCTCAGGCCGATGCTCACCAAAACCGTACCAACCAGATCCGCCGCCAACATCAAGTTGCTAAACTCGCAGTCGATGAGTCTGAGGGAAAGCTTGAGAGGTATGTGTCGCAGAAATCGCGCCTCGAGAACGAGCGTAGTAAACTTTCCACTGACTTGAGTAAGTTGAGATCGTCCATCAACACCCAGCAGAACAGCGTGCGCAGCAAGGCAGAGAGGCTCAAGGAGATGCAGAATGACAAGCGTCGCACTGACCAGCGCAACTCTCTCCTGGAGCGTATCCAAAAGCTCAAGCGTAAGTTCCCTGGTGTCGCTGGCGCGCTCTATACACTCGTGCGCCCCAAAGAGGATCGGTTCACCGTTGCAGTAGACTTGATTCTAGGCGGTAACTTCAATGCTGTTGTCGTTGATAATGTCGTCACCGCAAAACAATGTATCGAGTATGCATCGGAAAATAATCTTGGTGTCATGACATTCTTACCTTTAGATGGACTTGAGCCCAGGTCTATTGATAGTCGCTTGAGGAGCCTTGAGGGTGCACGTCTTGCTATTGATGCCGTTGACTTTGATCGCACGTTCTCTTCTGTAGTTGCGTACGCTTGCGGTGACACCGTTTTGTGCGACTCTAGTGATGTGGCATACTCTTTGCGTCCTCGTCACAAAGTCAAGCTTGTTTCAATTGACGGCACTGTCTTGCACTCTAATGGAGTAATTACTGCTGGAGGATTTGAAACCAACCGGTTCGATAAAACAAGAGCTGCATCCTTGAGAATCGATCTTATGGATCTCATGGAGAAGCTCAAGAGCGACAAGAACCTGGAGACTTCTTTGGCTAGCCAGCTTTTTGCTTATGATGAGAACCTTGAGCAGCTGAGAGCCAATAACGAGGGTCTCAAAGAAAAGCTTGCTCTTGACAAGACTGCACTCGAAGCGTTTGATGAGGACTTGGCTGCTTGCAACAGTCAACAGCACAATATTGATTCTAGCATCGCAAGCATCGAGGAGGAGATCCAGAGCTGTAATGCAGAGCAAGAGAATATCGAAGCACAGTTCAGCTCCTTGAAGAAGCGCGTTTTTGAACCTTTCACGAAGACTACGACTGTTGATATTAACAGATTCCAGAAAGCCCTCCGCAGCCGCACACAGCTTATCGCCGACCGCACTAGACAGCTTGATGGTCTCCAGGGCGAGTTGAGTTACTCCAAGTCAAAGTTGGAGGATGTTACGGAGCGCGTAGAGTCTCTCAAGGAGCAGCAAAAGCACTTGATAAGTCTTGAAGGGCAAATCCAAGAACGAATTGAGCAAAACAGCTCAAAACTGAAAGGTATTGAAGAGGCCATTCCCCTCAAGCAACAGAAACTTCGTACTGACGAGGCGACTCTCGAGGTTCTAAACACCCAGTTCTCGGAGCTTCAGGGCGAAGAACTGGATAAGAACGAGGAGAAAGATGAGATCCAAGAGAGGATAGCGCAGCTTGACAAGCTTCTTGCACAAACGGAGGAGCAGCGTGAACTCATCGAAGACCCAGATGAAGAGTACACGCTTGAGCTGATTGAAGAGCTCGAAACAAGCGATGCTGTCCAGAAAGAAATCAGCAGAGTTCAATCTGAAGTGCATGATCTAGCTGCCGAGCGGGAGCGTTTACCTGTTAGCACCGAAGGCGAGGATGTTCGGGAGGCAGAGGAGACTCTCGAAAACTTGAGCGGTGACTACAGTCTTGCCCAAACGGAGGTTGGTGTAAGTGAGCGGCAGCTTGAAAAAGTTAGAGCAAAACGCCTTGAGAAGTTCAATGAAGTCTTTGAGCCTGTTCAAGAAGCGGTGGGAACCATCTACAAAGAACTCACCACAACAAAGATCGATCCCCTTGGTGGCAGTGCCAGCCTTATTCCCCTTAACGAGAAGGAACCTTACCTCGAAGGAATCAAGTTCTCAGCTATGCCTCCAAAGAAGCCATTTACTGCAATTTCACTTCTTAGTGGTGGTGAGAAGACCATTGCCGCTTTATCTCTTGTTTTTGCTCTTAACACATATCGTTCATCGCCAATCTACGTGCTGGACGAGGTCGATGCGGCGCTTGACTACGCCAATGTCCATCTTGTAGCCCGTTACATCCAAAGGTGTGCCGAACAGGGATCGCAGTTCGTGGTCATTTCGCTCAAACTTTGGTTCTTTGAGCACGCAGACAACCTCCTTGGTGTATACCGTGCTGTTGGCGAGTCAGGCTCAAAACTCATCAGTTATGCTCTCAGTGCTGAGAGCTGATTTACGCCCGCGATTAAATTATTTGCAGAATTTATCTCAGTTATGATATAGTTAATTTATGTTCAAACCAGTAATGCTACGCAGAATGAAGCAGATTAAAACCCAAACTTGCTTCTGATCACGCCTTTGACAAGGCCCTTGGTGGCATCTTTCTTTGTAGCATTGATGTTCTCGATAGCATCATCCATTGCACCATTCACCGCATCAGCAGCGGAGTCATAGTACGATTCAAATGTCTGACCCCACGTCTTGCTCTGCGTTGGCATGGCTGAAGCGTAAGATGTGGGATGAGCTTGTTCGAACCAGCCGCGCTTCTGGCTGGGGGCCAACGCACGTGGAGATGCTGGAGCAGCGGTCGCGAACAAATCCCGCTCCTTTCTTGGTTTTGGTCGACGGTCACCGGACATGAGATGGTCAAAATCCGAAACCTTGACATATTGACGGCCAGAGACCCATTCGACACCACTAATCTCCGGTCTATGCTCCATTTTGAATGAAGCAGTATATACACGATCATTCTGAATGTGCTGTCCAATGCCCCAAATTCTTATAAGACAAGACATTCTGTCCGTTAATGGGACGAGAATGTTTCCACTTTGACTGATGTGACATTGGCCGACTGGGAACTGGGGAAGTTCATAACCAAATAGTGATGAAAGCGTTGGAATGCCATATGCTGCCATTTTGCCCTTTTGGTTTACTGTGATCAAACCCAATGCATCCCCCTCTCTTAAGCATGCAAAACCGGCTCCAATACAGCGATCCAGACGCTTGTGAGATATCTTGGGTTTGGTCCCAGTGACACCAAAAATTCGAGCATCTTCAGCGCTGACTGCAAGTAAACCTCCATCGATTCTGATACCACGAGCAAGTTGGGACATAATGTCACGACTTGCGACTGCCTGACTACCGGACCCGAGGTTAAGGTGAGTGAGACTGTTGACGGGGCCGCTTCCCAGTGAGTACTCAGTAGCTCTGACAGCCTGAAACCCACCTTGAGGCCTGGGAACAATTTTGTACAAAATGACGAGGCCATTCGCGGTGCCCACGGACATGAGAACCGACGAGTACCCATCTTCCTGGAGTTCTTGGATTCCGAAAGAGATACAAGAAGCGGGACTGGGGAGCATCTCGTCCAAAATGAACGCAGGGCCACGCTTGTCGACCACCGTAATGCGGCCTGAGGAATACCCGATTCCAGCAAATCCCACATCTGCCTGGCGTAACGCCGTCACAGTTTCATTACCCCTGGGTAAGATCTCCCATAAAGGAATAAACCCCTCTTTGATGTCTTGATTTGCAGTGTGCGAGACGCTGCGGATCTCTGGATTTTTCAACTTTAGAGAGTCGAGGTTCAAGTTATTCTTCTGATAGCCTAGGAGAACCACGACCCCGCTAAACACCGCAACTGCCATCTCGGAGGCATTTTCACAAAGACTTATGTGAGTGATAGGGCCAGGGGCAGCCTGTGCGACGCTGGTTTCCATTACCCGAGTTTCGTCAGATGTGGCCTCTGAAAAGAAGCGGATCGATCCATCAACATACCCACAGACTGTTACCGATGTGTTGTTAAGGCGAGCAGTAGTACTTGCCAAAGACCCGCCGCGGAGTACAGGGGGTAGAGCAGACATCATCATGCCGCTCCAGGTGAGACGAGGGACACTTGCGAGGTAGGTGCTAGTGATCTTGTTTGCAGAGAAAGCGAGCGCCTCAGGGAGAATGGCACTAAGAATAGCTGGTTTAAGGTTGGTCTTTAAAGTGTGCCATGTTTGATCCACCAATCTGATGGCAAAGCATCTAGGATTGTGACCGCCGCCATAGAATGGTGACGCGACGATGGGTGTGATTTCCGCGACATCATGGTCAAAAGAATAAGTTAAAGTTTTAGCATTGCCGAAAAACTTTCCGAATGCGTCCCATGAAGTAACTGAATAGGTAGGCGTAATACCAAAAGGCACCTTAACCAACTGGCTGCCCGCTCCATACATCAAGAAAGTATCATCGAGATTATCGGTGGAGCACCAAATTGGCTCGGTGGTGTGATCGCTTGGTCTTGCAGATAAGAAGCGACCGGAGTAGCCATCCCAAAAGGAGAGAGAGCCTTCAGAGCCTGTTAGAATGTGAGTACCGTTGGGGTTCCACTTAGCGAACTTGAGCTTGTCTTTGGACTTCTCATGGAACTGAATGGTATTTGTTGTCACTGAAAATACAGCAAACATGTCCGAGTAGCATAGAAGCACTTGCGTGATGTCCCTGGGGTGGATTTGAACACTAAGTACTGCGCCCATGCGGGCTGCAGGGATCATTTGAAGCTGGATGTTGTCAATGAGGAAATGGGAAATGATACCCCGATCAAGATCGAATACACTGGTTTGGCCGTTACGCTGCCCTACGAATAGCCAATCAAGAGCGGGATCAATGTAGTGGCTGATAGCAGGGGACGGGATATGATAGCTCGCCCACTTCTCGCTTGTTTCAAGGTCCCAGACTGTCACGCGGCTGGATTGAGTTATTTGAACAAGATAAACAGTCTTTGACAGGAAAACCCGAACCACTGGATCCCTGCTTTCGTCGTTGAATAAACATGTTGTACCGCTTTTGCCGTAAACATAGACTTTGCCCGTCTGCGTGCCAACAATAAATAAAGATTGGACGGGATCATAATATGAGCACGAGACAGTGTCGGCCAGCCCATACATTTGGATTGTATCGGGCTTGAATTGGTGCGAAATGCTCGCACTGAATTGTGGGGTCCGAAACGGCAGAGGCATGATTAGTACTAGGGACGACCGTTACTGTGTAGGCATCTGACGGGCGGCATATGCGGTCACTTGTAGATATTTAATGTTATTAGATCCGACGTTTATGACTTATTAGCACTAATTAATAGGAATTTGTACAAGTGGTTGGTAAATTAAAGGTATTGGCCCTGCCTTCGAAAGAATGGGTGGCTTCACATGCATAAAAGTGGATATCCCACCAATAATGGCCAGAGGACCTTGAAAAGAGATGCCTGAGGTATGAAGCTCCTCCTGAGATTAGAATTGTAGATACCATTCCCCCTCTTACCTTATGGATCTATTGTAGACCAGCGCAAGCTTTCCGTTGCCCTCGGTCTCGCCACTTAATACCTTAGCAGTTTCTTCAAATAACCCTTCTACTAGTGCTTTAAGGTCACCAGTTTGCGCAAAGTCAGGATACGCGTTAGCCTCAAGAAGCACGGGCGCGCCATTATCCCTCACTAAAAAGTCCAACCCAAAAAACTCAATTGCATTAGGCAAAGGTTGGAAATTTACTGGGTCTGCAACTTGGGCGTCAAAAAGGTCATGTGTAATCTCATGGATTCCATCAACGATTCTAGTTTTAACGTCTGCGCCAACGTCAAGGCTGCTGAGAAGCTTGACAATGTTGGAGTCGAAAGCTTCTTTCTTCTGTGCGCATGTGTTGGTAAGATGAGGAGAGAGGTCTTCAACACGATCACTATCGATCAATCTGTACTCCTCGCCAGAGAATAGCGCCAGCATCTCATCGTAAACATAGACCTTCAGAGCACCCACACATAGGATATAGGTACGAATATGGAACTTGCGAGAGTCGACTAGTAAAGGACGATCCATATACTCTTGAACAACAAAGTGACGGAACGGAAGTTCACCATCCTCGCCAGCGTAATCGTCTAGCGTCTCTTGCAACGCATCAATGGTCCTGAATATGAAGATACCAGTGGCTCTATCGGCCATAGCAGGCTTTATTATCCACGTTTTACTATCATTGTCGATCGCTTGGCGCAATTCGAATGCCTCATCCAAACTGTCGTCGAGAAACTCAGCGTAGTCAACCTCCAGGTTGTAACTTTCAGGAAAAGACTTTTTCAGAACTGAATTGGGGTTCTTTGCAACATAGTAAGATATTCTGTTAGCAAGATAGTTTTTTCTTATCAACCCTTTGCGATATACATACGCATAGTACGTTTTTTCTGGAACTCGACTATCAAAGTCTTGGACGTCGTAGTCCTCATATATGAACTTGGCTGATGACTTCCCCACGAGTTCTGTGCATTTACTCCAGCATTCTGCCACATAAGGGTCGGGTGAGTCAATAAATGCTTGTATTTTCATAGGTATGTGTGTGACAAAAGTCAGAGATGAACAGTGAGAAAAGATGATAAACCAGGGTCGATTGTAAGGTTATGGTACGTATCAAAGGAATTTCATAGGTATACGAGTAGCAAAAGCTTTTTAGCTGCGTTGCTTCGAGACCACAACTTTTATATTGAGCGCCTTAAACTATTGAATGCCAATGGACCGATTTCATCATCATAATAAATCGCCTATTCGAATGTATGAACTTTTAAGATACTGTCCCTAAATCGACTCCAATTCGAGAGTGTGCTCATGCTGTGCTGCCTTAAATGATGCCCGCAATGGAGTGACACTGATCTCGTCATTCATAACCGCATGGGCATCTGAGCTTTCGTTGCGGGAGCGAACACTGGCATCACACTTCTTGAAATCAGGCGACCAGCGAAAATCTAGCTTCGACTGGTCGTCATGTGCAAAAATAGCACCCCAAGAGTGCTCCAAGATGGGAACAAATCTCACAGGAGTTTTCAGGGATAAGTGCTCACCAAGAGGGATATTAATAGAGTAAAGTTGCGCGTCTGGGCTCCAGTTATTGATTAAGTAGGTGATAAGCTTAACAGCAATTTCAGAGGCCATCTGGATGTGCGCTTCAGGGTGGTTCAACTGTTTGTAGCTATAGCTGAGAGCAATGGCACGTTTGCCGCACATTCCGGCCTCTAGAGCACCACCAACTGTACCGCTGCTAAGTATGTAAGGTGCAGAAGTATTGCGGCCATAGTTAGGACCCGAAATCACCAAATTAACGGGGCCTTTGTCGCCATAGAGGTGGTTGGAGCCGATATTGGCACAGCTGGCAGGAGTACCGTCCAAAAGAATCCACTCTTGAGCGTTTTTTTTCTGAGGGGTCTCGAATTGCTCGTCTGTTTCACCAGGACCCGTGTAAAGATACTTTCCGGTAATGTTTTTGCCAATAATGTGTGCCTTGCCGATCCACGACCGCTGGACATGAGGCACGACAATGCTCAGTTTCCAATCGGTTTTACTGTTAATTGTGTTAACAAAGTTCTCTACATAAGGAGAAACCTTGGAGTCGGGAGGACCGTCGTCGTTAGTGAGTAACACGTGCATTGCCAGGAAGGGGACAGTGGATCAGCTATATGGCTCGGCGAAGAGTGTTATGCGGGGTGCAAAACAAGGGCGAAAGTGGGGTGTTGGGGCAATATCAATATATAAATCGCTATTAAATGCGTGGGCCGAGCGTCGCTTATTTTCAGACATTCTAACACTCTGTTTCTCCGTTGTCTACTCGGGGACGCCGGGTTATGCAAACAACCTGCAGTGATGACGCAAATGCCACACAAACGTATACCCGCCGCGACACAGCATAAACCACCTGAGGGAAATATGATTTTGGAAAATAAATATTAAAAACTAGAGCATCACTACTTCTACACGCTAACCCTTACGGATGAAATCTATAATAGCACCTTCACATAGATAAAACTTGTCAGACAGCCATACACACCCACCACAATCTAACTTTCCCGAAGGAACACATAGAGAGGGTCAAGATCATCGCTCCTTCAGGCCCCGAAAGGCAACTACGAAGGTTGAGATAGATGGAGAGTCCGAAGACAGCACCAAAACATCACTTCTCACTCTAAGGTGTGCAGGTATCCACTCATCAACCAAGTTGGATTCTATGGCTCTTTAGAAGAACTCAAAAAGGATGCTGACTATAGAAATGATCCATAGAGTACATCGCATGAAGAATGTCGACGCTGATGCTCTAGTTTTATACTAGTTGGGCTAGGGTACACGCATACCATCCGTGAAAAAATTTTTGCAAAATTTTGCAACTCAAAAGGAAAATTGTTATTGTAAATGCAAAACTGGTATTTTAAGGCAGTGAATTGTGGTATTATTTGAGAGGGTTATAAACCTTGTTCCTCAGATGACCATGTGGATCGATGTGATTACATCATCGCTGGTGGAAATTTTAGGGCTTTGGGTCGTCACGCTGCTCAACCCACTCAAAGTAAGCCGACAGAACAGTTCCACAATTAACAATGGTCGCCGCCGCACCCCACCGTCTGTACGTCAAGGGTAAGCACGTTTCTTACCAGCGTTCCAAGAACGTCACCCACCCCAGCACATCTCTCCTCAAGCTCGAGGGTGTTTCCACTCCCGATGAGGCCAAGTTCTACCAGGGCAAGCGTGTCGCCTACGTTTACCGTGGCAAGAAAGAGGTCGGTGGTACCAAGGTCCGTGTCATCTGGGGCAAGGTTACCCGCCCTCACGGTAACTCCGGCATTGTTCGTGCCAAATTCCGCAAAAACTTGCCTGCCACCACTTTCGGTGCCTCTGTCCGTGTCATGCTCTACCCCTCCAACATCTAAATTAACTTATGTAGGCTATAATGTACCATGTACATATTAATTGTCGTAACAAGTGACACAAGTGTCAAAATATGTTTTTGCAGATCTAAAGTACGTGGATCGCGGATCCGCTACGTATTCACCTGTCAACGTTCGATCGATCACTCTTACTAGCATACATAGAGCTTATACAAAGATATGGTGCTAGTAGTTTGGCGTATTTAACGTAATTATTGTGCCTCGTACGCAAGCACACTGGTAATTGAGTAGGCAAAGATAACCAACAACTTGGTGTCATACTGCTGGCTCAATATGCATTATAATTGGCGCAATTGACGTGTATATTCTCAACAAGCGGTCACACTAGCGTTCATGCTAGCCCATTTGTAACCACTTCGTGCATATGAGGTTACAGTTCCTGGGGCTAGGAACATGAGTAGTGAAACACTACAGCGATATTCTCTACATTCAATTGGCAGTCTTCTGTACTCAACCAGGAGTTTCCCTGGGATAAGTTCTCCCAATTACCCCATTTTCACCAAACTGTGCCTCATACCCCTAACGCCAATCACAGCTGACCAATATCTCACCCACTTCACAATGATTCCTTTCGAGGCTTTGTTGCCATACGGCGTCATGTTGACGCTCATGTCTGTTGCTGGTGGCTCTCTTGCAGGTGTCCACTACTTCCGTAACGGCGGTAAGCGTGACCGCTGGAACCCTGACGACTTTGACTATGCCATGCTCAACAGAGACTTCAGACTCACAGGAATCGCTCGTGGCCAGTCAGATAAAGCCGTTGCACCTGAAATCTTCAAAACTAATTCGGTGTGGAAGCTCTCAAAGCCTGATATCTCGTAGATTAGCATCAACCTAGTTCTTATATTGCACAACTAAAATTCATATTTGGAGCACATTAGAGTGTCCCCTGACGCACAAGCCTCTATTGTTGAGCTTGTTTGATAAACTGAGTTCTACTACGAGTGATCACAGGTCATACAGAACCTGCACTTTATTGTAGAGAAGCGCGATATCTCCGCGTCACGGTCACTAGTGTGGTACCAAGAACGAGGAGCTCTGGGGTACCTAAAGCCTTTGCACTAGCTCTGAATGTGTCGCTCAACAATAAGAACTATTGGTATGGCCAAACGCTGAGTGTATACTCATCATAAATTATCTATCCTCAACCAGCGTGGAAAGCGTAAATTTCGAGACTATCATGACGGCAATAGCTTCAAATATGTATTTAGAATTGGGATTACACTGTAACTGGCAATAATTTGGTCTTTTATATATCAAGGTAGAGAGGCTATTTGCATCCCCTTATGAATCTTCTTGACGCCCCATAGGTGTTCCCCCCGGACTGGTTGGGCTGAATATCATACACCGCTTAAACTACAATTATAGCTACAAAACAACGAATCCAAAAGTATATAACGCGAAACAACGCGACATTTGCCGCATATCGCAAACCACCGCTCTGGGCGAGACTCAGAGATGGTCATCAAGTGCTGCGGGCGGGGTTGAAAGAAGTCACGGTGCCGTGAAAAATTAATTCCGCAAAGACAATTTTCAACTCTTGATCCCATCCCGATTTTTCACTCTTCTATCGAGTTGACCACGCATTCGTACCTTGCAGGTGCCTGCAGCGTATGTTGAGTGGTTGGGCTGGTGGTATATAAAAGCCCGGACAGCCACGATGAGTGCCAAAAAACCTCGATGCAGTCCAACAAAGAAAAGCTGAACATTTCCGAACAAACAAGCACACGTCAGTTCATCCCTTTCATAGCATTCTTTGTCTACACCATGGGTGATATACTCGAAGTATTCCCTCTTTGATGCGCCGTTGCAAGTTGCCCATCTGACTATTTAACCACTATTTATTGTAAATGCCCTTGCTATATAATTGAATTTGCTAAAAAACGAACTTATTGCAGCTGTTTCATTCTCAAAGTACCATGTAATGGCCACGCAAGTACTCACAACAATGCGAGGAAGTGCGCCATTATGTTGAATGCATGTCCCAGAGATACTCCAGGCTGGATGTCGGTGATCTACAGTTTGCACAATTCTTGCTTGTCATTTTCAGAGATTGTGCAGGTTCGCTTAAGCGAGGTGAGAAAAACTACGCGTGTCGGCGTTTGGGACGCAACGGGTCTACTCAGAGAGGTAGATGTTGAATAATGTAAAAGAGTTAATATAGTGGTACTATTGAAATACCTATGTACTGTATTAAAGCGTCAACATGTCTCTGTGGCGCAGCTGTTTAAGTTGGGATCACCTAGCAATGCATAAAGATGCATATGCAGGGTGGGACCGTTACGGAAAAAATGCGGTTATTCCGTGTGTCTGAATGGCGGGTTTTTGCTGAAAAGCGTTTGCATAGCTTGTTTTGTCTATCCACTTTGTGCTTCACTTGCTGCTTTCTCGACAAGTATGCTATTCCCACTATCAGCGATCGAGGGTTCGTTGGTGGGTTGCTCCGATGCCTCAACTTCTTTCGATGGCATACGAACTAACGCATTCTCAATTCCACCGGCTTGGCCCTCCATAGTGTCAACATCTAGTGTCAATTTAGGACCAGTAAACCATTTATGCCCATCCACGAAGTAGTACAAGAGGGACAGAATCCACACTGCAGCATTAATGACACAGGTGTAGTTCATACTTTTGGAGTCCACAGGGGTAACTTCTGGCATCATAGTGACAACGAATGTCACGAAAATAAGGTACGCTGATGCGACAAAGCTGTTGATCCGTGAGAGAGTATGTCCCAAGTAGAATGGACCAGGGACGAAGTCGCCTTCTTTACAGAAGAATGCTCTTGTGATAATTGGCAGCATCCATGCAAGCATAATTGAGCTAGCAGCCAACGAGAAAAGTGCATTGGCAGCTGTGTCGTTGATAATGATAAGAAGTCCCAGGAGAAGCGCCAACACCGCATCGAAGAACAAGGCGTTGAATGGAATGTTTTTGAAGTTAAGTTTGCGAATGACACTACTTAAAGGAAGTGCACCATCACGACTGAAGGACCAAGTCTGGCGGGAGGCCACTACAAGAATACTTAGGCCAACGATCCACTGTAAAACCATGAGAATAACCTGAATGGCTATGGCCCATTTCTTATTGAGGCAGTCGTAAATGATCTGAGTGAAAGGTGAACCAGTGAAGGAGTCCAAAAGGTTCTGGCTGTTGGGATCCATGACGGCAGCCAAAACTGAGTTTGTGAGGAATCCCAAGATGACGGCCAGACTGATGGACAGTAAAATACCCAAGGGGACTGCAGTGGCTGCATTAGATGCCTCCTCGCTCATGTGGATAGCAGAGTCGAAAGCACTGATACACCAAATGCATCCCATCCATGCCAAAAACCAGGCCCATCCATAGGGCCAGCCTGTGTAAAGGTTTTGAGTACTGCCGTATACAAAGCTGCCACTATTGATCTCTCCTCCTTTGTGCTTTAATCCCACAGGGAGGGCGATAACCAATAAGACAATCAAAAAGAAGTTGATAAAGATGCAGAATGCCTGCAATCTGGCAACAATCTTGGTAGACCAAAAGCTAACAAAGACCTGAGTGATGATGCATGCCGCATAGACACCATAATTGACAAACTTTGTTGGTTCGTACCGTCCATCGGTTGCCAACGCTGGGATAGTGAGAAGCATTGTAGAGAAACCATGATTAATAGAGCAGATAGTGCCAATTAGACCCAATGTGTTTGTATAGCCACAGAGCCAGCATAAAACACGCTTGTATTTTTGAGGCGCGAATTTGTATGTCCACCAGTATAGACCACCAGAAGTAGGCATAGAGCTTCCTAATTCACTAAGAGCCATTCCAACTGTAAAAGTAAACAATCCAGGAACAAGCCATCCCCAGGTCAACCCCACACCACCGGCCATGAGGCCTAGACCAAAGATAGTCGCGATACCAGGAGCAGGGGACATGATACTGAAAGCGATACCGAACGTCTCGATAGGGCTGAAATTTCGTTTCAATTCGGGCTTGTAGCCCAAATTCATCAGCAACTCGTCGTCCTTGTTCGGTGCCATGTTTGTTGAAGTGAAAAATTGCGGGGAGATTCGATACAGATCATGCACGTACTGCGATCCCGCGGCGGCGGCTAATCTGTGTGTGGGGCAGAGATATAGCATGCAAGCCTTAGATAAAATTTTAGCGCCTAGAGCTAAAACAAGTAGAGAAACTATGTGTACTCAGTTTTATTAAGGATAGAGTTGTTGTTTGTTTTTTGACCACTCACCAAGCCATTCTTTTGACCTGTTTTTGGGCAAAACATACAGCCTAGCCATACCGTCCACCATGGTGATATCTGGAGTTTTGGTGCCGAGAATTTTTCCGAGCGTTGATTTAAGACCAACTTTGGCTAAACCGCCCGAACTGGTGGGTGCAAACACGTCAAAGTTACCTAGATAGTGGTCTTTGATCTGGGACGCCCATTGTGGGGGTTGTTCAAATAATTGTTGAATCATATCACCGAGCTCACTGAACTCTGATACCTTTTGCATAATATCAGATTCCATCGCAATAGGGTACAGGAATAATGTGGGAATAAATAGTTCAGAGGCCGGATCAGTGTCGTTCTCGAGCTCAATTGCGAGATCGCCAGTGGTTCTGCGCTGGTCTTTGATTTTTTCAGAGTACATGCGAGTGATTCCATGTGAATCCAATGCAAGCTTGAAGATGCGAGCCTTCTCCGCCTTCTCAGCTTCGCGCTGTTTACGAGTTTCTTCCAGCTTGGCTAGTTGATCCTTGCGCTTGAGAGCAGCCTCTTGGATATTTTTGATGGCCACGTTCTCCGCGTCAATAGAGAGACCCTGCTCGCAGCAGGTAAGGCATTCGTCCAAGCGTGCCATCTGCTGAAAAGCCTTTGCGCTACGATACCAAGCCTTGACATTATTCTGATCGATTTCGAGCACCTTGACACAGTCGTTGACACAGCGACGGTAATTTTTGAGTTCAAGATTGCACTGAGCACGGTTTCCGTAGCACGCAATGTCGATGGCGTTCACTCCACACTCCTGATCGATCGCCTTTGTATAGTATTGAATGGCATCTTTATACTGCTTCACCTTGTAACAATCATTGCCTTGCTCTCTGAAATTTTGCGCTACTTCATCAGCTGTTCCCTCGTACGCAAGAGCTTTGAGAGCCTCAAGTTGTGTTTCGTTTTCTTCGTCCTGCTCCAACGAGGTCATGAAAAATGGCAGTTTATTGATATCCGCGGCGATTTCGTCGGCAGTTTTACCTTCATAACGGTCCATGACAGCACCTAGGGTGTTGTCTTTAATAGGGACATCTGGCAAATTTTCTGGAAGCTCTGTTATTTCCACCATTGATATATCAGTCCTCTCAAAGTCCTTTCTGCAGTTAAATGATGTAAAAAGAATTTGTAATCTTTTAGAGAAGTATTAGTCACACAATCATAAGTACTTCACGCGCCGAGAAAGCAAAGACCTCTGGGGATCTAGACTACTGTATCGAATCCTCAATGTCGAGAGCGCAATTGTAACAACTTTTTACCACTGACTTGATTGGTGTCACGCGTCATAAAGACCTTACACAATATATAGCATATCTATATGTACCTTTCTCAACAAGTTAAATGCTCGGCCCTATTAACGAGTACACGTTTTAGGAACCGGCTATAGTTTGGAGCCTGTGTTCATCGCTGAGACCCCGTTAGATAGTCAAACATTAACGATGTCGATGAACTCGGGCTTGAGACTGGCACCACCAACGAGGAAGCCGTCGATGTTGTCCTTCTTGCTGAGATCGGGGGCGGTCTTGGCGTTGACACTGCCACCGTAAAGAATGCGAACGTTCTCAGCAATCTCAGAGCCAACCTCCTTGGCGACGTAGTCACGGATCTCCTTGTGGGTGGCCTCAGCGTCCTCGGGGGTGGCAGTGAGACCGGTACCAATGGCCCAGACGGGCTCGTAAGCGATAACGAGCTTGGCCCAGTCCTCCTTTTTGAGTGCGGCAATGACAGGCTTGATCTGGGCGCTGACGACGTCGAAGGTCTTACCGCTCTCGCGGTCCTCCTTCTGCTCACCAACGCAGAAGATGACGCTGATGCCACCGTCAATGGCAAACTTGGTCTTCTCAGCAATGAACTCGCTAGACTCACCGAGCAAAGCACGACGCTCACTGTGGCCAGTCAAGGTCCAGTCGGCACCAAGGTCCTTGAGCATGGTGGGGCAAATCTCACCGGTGAAGGCACCGTTGGGCTTGATGTAAACGTTCTGAGCACCAACAGAGACGGTCTTTTGCTTGTTCTCGGCAACAGCCTGAGCAATGTAAGGGGCAGGGGGAGCAATGACAACCTCGACATCGGGGTTGAGCTTGGCGTCATTGAGACCACCAACGATGGTCTTGATCTGGTCCTTAGAACCGTTCATTTTGAAGTTACCACCAACGAAGAATTTGCGAGGCATTGTGTGTATTTGCAGAGATTGGCGAATGGGGGTGATATATACGTGTGGGGCGTTAGGTAATACACGTTACTCCACATGCACAGTTGCGTCATACCCGCTAATAGCTCGGTGCGATAATTCTCGTTGACGGAATTTGCATGTGAGACGGGAGTCTCATTGCTGAAATTCTTATGTACACCTGTTTAGAACCTATAGTAATTGTGTGACTGTACTCGTTGTTGGGCCGTAATCGTAAACGCGCGCATGCTATTGCCCATGCACCGAATGTTCGGGACTATTTACACCGTTTGAGCTTAATTGTTGTAGTTGTTAGAAATATAGACTATTTAAGGGTGATCTATAAAACTCTAGGAAGAGGGCGCTTTTTCTCGAGATCAGTTCTATATTTTTCAGCCCACACATCTGGTGTAAGGCCGTGGGTGTAGCTCTCATCAGAAAGCGGTAGAAACTTGCCGTCATACTCATCCCACAAGGCTTTGAGACGTCCGAATTCCTCGGGAAACTTGTCCTTGAGGTTAGCACGCTCACGTTGGTCAGTGTAAACGTCAAATAAGAACTCATTATCTTGAATTTTGAGGTACTTGAGGTTTCCATCTCTAATAGCGCGCTGCTTTTGGGCTTTGTAGCGCCAGTAGAGTGTGCGGTCAGTCTGCTTTTGCTCTCCAGTCAAAATAGGCAAAATATTAATTCCGTCACTAGGGTAATCGGGATGGGGTTTGGTACCTGCAGCAGCAAGTAGCGTGGGGAGCCAATCGGCAGTTATTGTAACTTGCTCACTTACCTGAGGCTTCAATTGGGCTGGCCACTTGAATAAAGTAGGCACTCGCAACCCTCCCTCGAGGAGCTCGGTCTTTTGGCCGATGAAGGGCCAGTTGTTAGAGAACCTCTCGCCACCATTGTCACTAGTAAACACAATGATGGTGTTTTCCGTCTTTCCTGCCTTTTCTACCGCATCAATGACTTGGCCAACAGCAGCGTCCAGGGCATGAACAATCTCACCATACTTTTTCAGATTACCTCCATCGTGGTGAAATAGGGTCCCAATTTCCTTCGCAACCTGCTCATCTTCAGGACCCTCCCAGGGCCAATGAGGTGCAGTAAAGTGGAGTGAGAGAAAGAAAGGCTTCTCGCTGTCCTTGCGGTCAAGCACGTATTGAGTGGCCGAGTCTCCCAGGATATGCGTGTAGTACCCGGTTTTCTCTACAGGGACATCTCCTTCCCATAAATCGGCGGGAGCTGAAGGTGCTGTACTGGCTTTGTGGGTAAAATAATCCACAGCTCCTGCATGGTTACCGAAAAAGTAGTCATATCCACTTTTCAAAGGACCGTACACAGGAGGACGGCCGAGATGCCATTTACCAATTAGGGAGGTTTCATAACCTACTTCTTTGAGAAGCGATGGAATTGTTGGATGGTCTGTGGGTAGACCTAAACCATTGGAAACTCTGGCAAGTGGTTCTTCAAGTCCTCCTTTTAGACGATACTGGTATCTTCCCGTAATAAGGGCAAAGCGAGTAGCGGAGCAGACAGCTGAATTGGCGTACGCCTGGGTGAAACGAACTCCTTCTCCTGCCAACTTATCGAGATTTGGCGTGGTGAAATCCAATTGTCCATAAACTCCTAGATCTGCCCATCCGAGGTCATCCGCAAGAATGAAGATAATATTTGGTTGAGACATTGTTCAAGCGTTGTTAAGAAGACACTTCAGGAAAGAATGTTCTGATATGTTTCAATGGGAATGGAGTATAGTGCGAGTACACGTGATATGCAGTGACCATGCAGCTGAGTATGCACTGTCGATTATGCAGTATGGCGCAGAAAGGCCGTTTAGATCAACGGCTGGAAAATAGACCCTCAATGGCCCTCAAGCTAAACGTTTACAAGCATATATACCTTATAGACAATATCACAGCACACTGTGCGCTCGTTAATGCGAGCGGAATAATTAATGACCGCAGCCCTCAATAGCCCAGCATCGGCGCAACGTAACGGTAAGACCTTGCTTTAGATACTACATTCGAGTTCGCAGTAAAAGTTGTATATCAAGTTCGCGTAAACATCAGGCGATATGGGGTACATGGATGGCACCGCAGTCTTAACGGTTGCGGCTCTAACGATTACTGCGTTTCATGATCTGTTCTTTCAAAACAATGATCGGTCACAGACTTTGAAGTACCCGGTCTGTCTTCCGATAATATTTAGCATCATAGTAGCTCATGGAAGTGCGTTTCTCTTGACGAACACCGTGTTGATCATCGCTGCAGTGCTTTACGATGTGGAGGTTGGAAATTTTCTGATAACGGGCATAAAATGGGCAGTCTTGGCCTCGGTGATGATCGAGCCAATCGTTTACCAAAAAATTGCAAGCCGTGGACCAAATACGTTCCTCAATACTTTGTGCAACAAGGTAGTAAACATAGCATTGGCGACCGCTCTACAAGATTTCATTCTAGCCGCGACGATCTTCTGTGCTGGTACTATGACACTTTTGTGTTTTGATGCTCCTCCTTTGGATGCCACACCACCTGGGCCAAGGCCGCTGAGCTTGCGCCCAAGGCTTGATACGTCCAAGGTGCCAATATGCGTACTGATCGTGGGGCTGCTACAGGCTTTTGCATTATTCGCGCTCTACAAGGATCGCGCTAATACCACCCTTACCATCACTTCTGATCACATCGTCACCTGGGGTCCTCTTATAGCCACTCCTTTCGTTATGCCTTCGGTCGAGCTCAAATGGGAGTCACTCCTTTTCAGCACCATACTCTGCACTCCATTTGTTTTTTTCACACCACCTTTTGTCTTTGACAAGGGGCAACGCTTGGTTGTGGTATATTCTCGCCTTGCCCAATTCGGTACCGCCGGTGTGCTGGGGGGGATTTGGCGATTGGTGGCAGCGGAACCTGGCTTCTCTCATTTTTGAGAGACTGGATAGAGTACGATCCACATGATGGATCAATCAAACTTCTTCGTGCATTCAAATCAACATCTGACATCTGCTTCTATAGCGAGCTGGCATAGGGCATGTCAGATTTTAAACATCAAAATGGCTTCTCTCCTTCTTACTTTTCCGCCCTTCATTATTCAAGCGAGCATGTCAAAAAATGTGTATCTATTATGCCATTACTATTCGTAATTATGAGCTATAATCTAGTAGTAGAGAATATACGCTAATCAACCCTATCTCAAAATATCAAGAGTCTTTGCAACAAAGGCTTCCAGGTGAAAGATCTCCTTGGAGCCGAGATGAAGGCGATGATCAGCTTCTTGGGCAACTGCAATAATTTTGGGCTGTGATTGCGGTGGTGCTTTGTTCAAAAGTTCAAACAATAGCTCCTTCAGTACGACAGTACCAGGTATAGCATGCGACAAGAGCGTGTAAAGATCTGCGCGAACTTTGGCGACTACTTGAACAGTTTGAGCAGCCAGCATCTGCTTGGCAATACCCCTAATGACTGTTTTCCAGTCAGGTTCAACAATGCTGTTGGTGCCTTTGAGGTGCATTGCTTGGAGTTGTGCTAGTGCTAAGCGGGGGTTTCTGCCCGACTGTTCTGCAACTTGGAAAAGTAATGAAGGGTCGAAGTTTGCGCCCTCTGCCTCACTGACGGATTTAAGGGTTGAAATGATCTCATCGTTTGAAGGTGCAGGGACTCGAACTAGGAGCGTACGACTCTTAATTGGGGCAATGATACTCGAAGTAGACTCAGCAAGCATAATCAGCCGAAGATTAGCCGAATACACTTCCATGGTTCGACGAAGGGCCGCCTGAGCGTCCCTAGACATGCGGTCGGCCTCGTCAATGACTACGACTTTGAAACGATGTTTGGCCCGAGTGTCTACTTGAGAACTCTGAGCCATTGTCTTGAGATATTCTTGAATCACAAATCTGTCTTGGTTACCCGAGTTAGCAGGCGTGATTTCACTGTGATAGGAGCTACTCACAACGCGAGTTTCCAGCGATTTTGAGGGGCCGGTACTGATTTTGATGCTCTCAATTTTGATTTTGTGTGCTCCGGGCCCAAAAAGCTGCGCCAGTATACACGAAACACGCGTCTTTTTGCCCGCACCACTTGGTCCATACACTAGTAGATGGGGGAACTCTTCCTGCTCCCCGAGCCTTTCTAAGTTTTTGGTAAGTTCGGGGTGAAAAGTCAAATCCTCCAACTGTTTGGGCTGGTACTTATGGGGCCAAAGTAATGCCATCAGTTGTCAATTATGCGAACGCGGCGAGGATATCAAGTAATCTGGGTGTGTGATCACTTACAACGTAGTAAGCGGTCGCTAAAATTGTAGGCTGTCGCGTAGCCATGTCTAAGATCAGTAGTAACAGTAATCTAGTCCTAGTAACTTTACAATGAAAATTCTATGTCTTCATGGCTATACTCAAAATGGCATCTTATTCGCCAATAAATCAGGTGCCGTGCGTAAATGTCTCAAAAAAGAAGGTTTCGAATTTGTTTTCATCGACGGACCTACAAAAGTCGAAAAGTCAGAGCTCCCTTATCAGACTGAGGATAACAAAGATATGAGAAGTTGGTGGAGATTCGATGAATCGAGCACCGAGTACTTCAATTTGGATGGTGCCTTCAATGCTGTTAGAGAGGCTGTAAAAACAAATGGTCCATTCGACGCCGTTATGGGCTTCTCTCAAGGCGCTGGATTATGCGGTGTGTTAGCGGGAAACTGGAATAAAATCGTCCCCGACCAGCCTCCATTGAAATTCGGTATTTTCATTTCAGGAATGAGACTCAAAGCAGACTCGTGTCAACATTGGTATGACAACCCCATCACTATTCCAACGCTACACATTGTTGGCTCTCAAGACCAAATCGTAACAGAGGAGCGCACACAAAAGCTATGGGAGGCATGTGATCCCTCGAACCGGACAATGCTTAAACACGTCGGGGGTCACATCGTGCCAGCTCGCAAAGAGTACATGAATACCTTAGTGGCCTTCCTCAAGTCGGTGACAGATCCTGTGCCTGAAGCACCTGCAGCCGACACGCCTTCACAGACCTCCCAACAAAAGTCGAACGATGATGACTGGGATGCTTTTGACGTTATTGGCCGTAGCTGACTTAACAATAGCCATGAATAGTAGTATATTGGTTCAATCAGTTGTTTCTGCGGCCCAATTTACGGAGGGTAAGTTCAGGTCGACATACCTGGCTAGATACCAGGAATGCGAACCCCCGCATATTGCCATCAACAAATTTATTCCTAAGGAACTAGTAGATCATTTGATGCGTAACAAAAAAGATGCGGCAATTGGCGTGAAATACAGGCCAGGTGACGACATCACCAATATTGAGGGTGCTCTCCATACATTTGTTACCCCAATTGTACCCGCGCTCATACAGGGCGATTATGCATTTGAAGGCGCACACATTGTACCTCCATTTGGTGAGCTTGACGGCAAAATGCTTGCGAGACCTGTGCTGGTGAGTTGTCTCGTTCAGCCCGACTTTGAGTTTAACAATGTCATGTATGAACTTATCAAGCTAGAAGAACAAGCCATTGAAGGTGAGGAACTTCAATCATTCGAAGTCCCATCGAAAGAGCATAAAATCGACCCAAGTTTTAGGGCTGAGTATGATGCTCGGCTTAAAAGACACATAATTTACCACACCGTGGGTACCCTACCCGCGAAGTCTGAAGCTATTGAGGGAAATGAGATCATTGAAAGCCACGGGAATTTACTATCTCTCGAAATGCTTCGCAAAATTATAAGCTATCAGCTTTCGCGTGAACTGAGTGTCATTTCCAGCATGGCTCCTCAGGGGTTTGTGTACACCTGGGATCCTCCGGCAATTTTTGCTCGTTACCTATCGGCTGAAGTTATAAATAAGTTATGGGTGGAGGCTATGGTTAAAGCGCTCAAGGGAACAACTTGTAAACTGGTGGCTTTCAATGACTATGCGGACAAATCTGTGATAGGCGCTCTGGCCAGCCAAACCAATGTTCCTGTTACCAGCAAAAGTAGTATATTCCCCGGCAATAGACTCGATATGCGTGAGCTCAAGGATTGCGTGCTCGTGTTGCACAACAATAGTGACGCATTTGGGCAAAACATCGAGTCCGAGTCTGCATACGGTAGCCTTGATGGTGCCATCGGATCAGCATCGAGCACATCAGCAAGCTTGAAAAGAACCAGAAGAGATTTACTGGATCGTTATATGAGTGACTAGATCGCGATATCTGGCCGCTACTTTGCGCCTCCACAGTACTTGTATCCACCATGCATTTTGAAGTAAATCCATATTCTTGATCTTTTGGTGAGTAGTTGCTCATAGAGCTCATCGACTCGTTCGTTAACTTCATCGAGCTGTGACTTGGATAGTTCGACTTGCTTCCACGCTTCAAGAGTTTTGCGCGCGGATTTCCGTAACTTCGTGAGAGTATCGTCCAGTGTTTCATCATCGATAGGGCTGAGTGTCAACTCACTGATGAGGTGGTCGTACTCATCATCCCTTGGGCTGTCTCCAACAAAAAGTGGATCGCGAAAAGGCGAACCATACACTTTTTCTATACCTTGCTCTCCCACTTCGCTCAGTACAAGGTGATGCAACATAGCGAGCTTATCGTGGGCACGAACGATTCGCCGTGAGAGGTAGCTTTGTTTCTGGTCGTACATAGCCTTTCTAGCGCGAGACCTTGCCGTGTATTTAGCGACTTTTACTTTAGCTTTTGCTTCCATTGTGAGGGACAATTGTAGATGTTGTACATGCAACTATATCGGGGGGCAAATTACCGGCCCTTGCTCTATTTAGGCTGCGGGGTTTTTCGCAAAGGTGCCGGAAGCAGAATCGGTATCTAACTAGGTATATTGAGGATAGGAACTCACGTATTTGGTGATAAAGTTTGTGGGTCCCCGCATAATAAACATTCGGGCTATAATTAGATTCTTGGGATGTCAGAGGGCGTGTCATGCGCAGGGCCCCATAGGGTCTAGGCTCGTATGCATAGCAACCGATACTATCAAGATTGGGTCGAGAGATGCATTTGTCGCGAAACAGAATAAATATTTTCGCGGATTGAAATAATCCCCCCCCGCAAGGTAAAACGCGTTTCACTGGCGCGGAGGTTCCGCCCACCGCGACGCGTCAGCAACCCCCCTCCTCCCCCTTTTGTCACAACAGGGATCCCTGAGGAGCTGACTACTGCATTCCATGGAACAGCCAAAGGTGAGCAGCCGGCTCTCGAGCGGGCGCATCTCTAGCAGCATTTCAAAGCGTGTGAATAGAGGAGAATCCCGCTTTGGCGCTTATGTCCTTGGTTCTACCCTCGGAGAGGGTGAGTTTGGAAAGGTCAAGCTTGGGTGGAGGAAGGACAATTCTGGGGTCACACAGGCGGCCATCAAACTTATTCGCAAAGACACAATACCCCCAAAATCTTCTCGCGAGATTAAGGTGTTTCGCGAGATTAACGCTCTCAAAGTGCTCCACCACCCCAACATTGTAAAGCTGGAGCAAGTTATCCAGGACGACAAGTATATTGGTATTGTACTGGAGTACGCGTCTGGAGGCGAGCTATTTGACCATATTATTGAGCACAGGTATCTCAAAGAGCCTGTGGCATGCCGTCTTTTCGCCCAGCTCGTGAGCGGCGTTTTGTACCTACATTCCAAGGGTATTGTGCATAGAGACTTGAAACTCGAGAACTTATTACTGGACAAGAATAAGAATATTATTATTACAGACTTTGGTTTTGCTAATTCTTTCCGCAAGGGCGGTAATCAGCTCATGAGCACCTCTTGTGGGTCCCCTTGTTACGCGGCTCCTGAGCTGGTGGTTTGCGATCAGCGCTACGATGGGCGGAAAGTCGACGTTTGGAGCTGCGGTGTCATCTTATACGCTATGCTGGCCGGCTATCTCCCTTTCGATGACGATCCCGATAACCCCGATAGTGACAACATCACTAAACTGTACAAGTATATTACGACAACTCCGCTGACGTTCCCGGAGTACATGCCCCCCAGCCCCCGTGATCTTCTGCGCAAGATCCTTGTACCAGAGCCTGAGGAGCGTATCTCGCTCTCACAGGTACGCTCTCACACATGGCTCACCCCTCACTTTGCATTCCTCAGTGTCTCACCCCGCGAGTGGGACAAGAGCGCTAGTAGTTCCACCACTAATAATGTGTCACGCTCTCAGTCGACCCGCGCGGTCCCGGCATCTGCTGCTCAAGGGCCTGTTCCTTCCCGTATCCAGGCTCGCAGCACGTCCGTTACACCCACAGGTAATTCTAAGGGTTTGGCCGAGCTGCGAGATGATGTGTCGGCGCTAGGAATTCCACCAAGTCCCAAGAGCAAACTGCCGGCGCCCCGCTCGAAGCCACGACCTACTTCTTACCAGCCAGGAATTGCAAAGCCCCCCCAGGAATACTCGGACTTCAGCCTTTATACCCCCAAGGTTTCTCAACCCCGTGCGGAGATTACACGTGGTGCATCAAAAGAAGGCGAGATCTCGCGTCCTAGCTCGTATGTACACGCTCTCAAAGACATGGACCAGATCCCCAACTTCCCGCCGCCACAAGCTCCCCAGGGTAAGAAGTCACCTCAAGTTGGCTCATCAAGCCCTAGCTTGGCTGGAAGTAGAATGCCTCCTTCTGCTAGCACTACAAGCGTTACTTCTACTGGCCCTGCAGGACCGCAGCGTAACGGTGTTTCGAAGAGTGCTGGCAATCCCACCAGTACATCGTCGGCAGCGGCTTCACAGAGGCAGGCAGCGCATGCCCGCGCCTCGAGTGTTGCTACACCGCAGAACCCGCCCGCGTTTGGCTCGTCCATTGGAATTAATATGCCGCCGTCCCCCCAGATGCCTGCTGGCCAGTTCAAGCGCAGCTCATCGATCACTTCTTCGTTTCAAAGACTATTCAGTGACCGCAGAGCGTCAGCCATGGTTACCCCTAGTACTCCTTCAGACCGCAAGCGATTCTCGGTATTTACTCAAGCCATCCCCGAACAACCTCAGAAAGAGTCGGCGGCTAAACGGATGGTGGCTTTTTTCAAGAGAAGGTCCGCTGCTGCCACTTAGTTATTTAAATGCCTAATTTATTGCTATATTGAGTCTATGTGCCAATCTATTATCGAGATTTATCCGGGATATACCGCCCTACGTGAAGGTCCCTTCACATCAGTCGGAGTTAAGTTTTGGGTAGTTTGGGACCGTTGGGAATTAATAGACAACACACCTGCCCAACACTCTCCGTTTAAATCGCAGGCAATTGGTCACTTTTGTCGATGATCACATGCTATGGGAGTACGATCTGAGCTCAGATCATCGGGGTGGCGAGGCTCATTTATTGCAGACTACATTTGCCATAAACCATTGTCAATTAGTTCGCATACTCCCGCCTGATTTTAGTTCTGGACGTAGTTTCTTCAGATCTTGGGTCATATGCAGTCCTTGCATCTTGATCATGTGGGCTTTACCCGGTTCACATGCACGTAAATTACATGCAGCGACGTGCATATTCAGGCGGAAGTGGTGTTGAGTGAGATGCAAAAATACTATGTACAAGCTAGGAAAGGGCTTAAATATTTTATGTGCTGGTCCTCTGGGACCAGCGCCGGCTAATTGTCGGTTAATTTCATGGCATCCGCGCCACCGCATCGGTGATACCCGCATTAGTGAACATGGGATTAACGTTCAGTTCTTTCATTTTATAACCAACTGTTTGGTTGGCAGTCATGTACTTGGAAACACAACGATCAATGCAGCAAAGCTCTCCCTTCGTGAGCTCGGGCTCTCCGTAACGTTCGACACACTTTTGTTCACATGAGTCTATGATCCTCTGGTACAAAATAGACATCGAATCAAATTGCAGCTGAGCCTCTTTCAGCTTGTGCTCATCTACTTCCCATGAGCTTTGTGTGTTGAACAGATATGACATTTTTATAAAATCTCGTCTTCTCTGAAAAAACTTCCTAGAGCCTGACTCATCAGCACAGCAAAGGAGCTCCGTATCTCCCGAGGCTAATTCTCGTTTGCGTCAACTCTGACCGTTTGGGAATAAATGACTAAGAACTCAACCCTCTGGGTGGGCCTGTCAAAAATTCGTCAATGGGGCTCTCTTGATAACAAAGTCAGACATTTAAGTGTGAAATACTCTTCAATGCACTTGAATATACTTTTTTTCGCATTTTTGTGAGTTTTAGTGCTGCGCACACCTGAGACAGATATGCCGCCCAAAAATAGATTGCCGATCACTCCTTGGATCCGGTAGAAGAGCTGAAGAGGCTTGGAGTGGGCGCGAGACACGGCAGAGTAATGATCTAAAGTACTTGCATTAATAGACCCATGTGTTATAATTAAATAGTCGCTTTAAGATACGTCCAACCAAGTTTCCGAGACAACATGCTCGCCTCGATAGGCCATCACCTCCTAGGTGCAGGGGCGTCGTTTCAGCTTTGACTTTGGAGCAAGGGGTATAAACAATAACTGGAATGCAAGTGTGAGAATGCACATCGCATAGAGAGGAGACTAAACCCATTAAAAATATATTTTTTAGGTGCGAAATGCACAGCTATGGCGTATACAGGTGATTTTCCAAAAGGGTGTGCTCTGCCTCGTTAATGAGACAAGGGTAAGGGTATATATGCATGTTCAGTAGCTAGATGCTGCGGATGCTAGGGACTTCCTATTCCGGTCGCTCCAGAGCCAAGATCATTTGGATCAAACATCAATATAGCAGTTCTTAAGCTTATTATTTAGACATTGGTGGTTATTGAAACTGGTGAAAGCGTGATGACGTTCGATTTCTAGAAATCTCTCTCGGATAGCCTGCATGCGCCCGTATGCAGAATCGCGTGAAAAAATTGCATGCTCTACCAAATCTGTCAATGCATATGCATATGATCTGCAGGCATCCCGACTATATAAGATTTCCAAGCGCACACGATTGTCACTAACAAATAATGTACGCCGTTCTTGCTGCTGCTTTCGCCATCGCCACCGCTCAGGTTTCTAACACCACCACCTCTGGTGCCATCGCTCCCGCTCCTGTCCCCGTTGCCTCCTCCAACGGTTCCGCCCCTGCCCCCGTCCCTGCCGGCAACGGTACCACTGGTGGCAACGGCACTGACACTACCATCACCACTGTCGTCACTGCCTTCACTACCTACTGCCCCGAGCCCACCACCTTCGAGCAGGGCAACAAGACCTACACTGTCACTGCCCCCACCACTTTGACCATCACTGACTGCCCCTGCACTATCACCACCACTGGCCCCGCCGGTTCTGGTGCTAAGCCCTCCAAGGGCGCTGAGGGTTCCCAGGGTGGTGCCAAGGGCTCTGGTGCTAAGGGCTCTTCCGCTCCCAAGGAGTCTGCTGGTGCCTCTGGTTCCAAGGGCGCTGTCGCTGGTAACGGTGCCGCCGCCGCTGCCATTGCCGCTGCCCCCGTTGTTGCCGCTGCTCTCGCTCTCCTCTAAACATCCCACATTCTTTGAAACCCATTGTACCTTAATTTAATTCTAGCCTAATGTCTTTTGTATCATTTATGAACACAACTAATTTCTGTTATTCCTACCGTATTAATTACTCTACTCTACTTTATGAAGCATACTCTATCTCTATGACCCGTAGATCAGCAGGCGTGTTGTTGGGACATAGTGCAGGGGTAGTGATAGACAGGGGTGCGTGAGGCATAATTGTGCATGATAAAAATAGGAACAAGTAAACAAAGGGTTTCCCCTACATGTACGTTGCCATGGCGTTGAAGAGGACAAAGGGTACGCAGAGAATGCATCAAGGGGCGTGGTGCATAATAAACATTTATTTTACCCCTTGTGTAGTAAACAAAGGAGAGAAGCATATACATTTTTGAACCTTAGAAGGATAAAAAGCTAGTGAAAACGATATTTAAATAATTTCTCGAGCGAACCAGCGCGTTAGAAGTGCTAATCGATCACTTGGTTCAAGCGAGGGGTACCACGCCTTTGTAAACAATCAACTATCGTAGATCATATGCCGGCAATTTAAGGCTTTGAATCGGGCGATTGATTGTCTCTACAGTATACGGGGGGTTTAGATCTTGGTTTGTTCTGGACCGTGGCCGTTGACTCGATCTCAGGAATGCATATGTACTTGCAAGATATAGCCGCATTTCAGCTAGGCTATATTTATCGATCGTCCAATCGAAACTATTTAGCTATATAAATGAACTGAATCAACTATTAGCAATCTTTCAATTTAGTTGTATTTACCTGTGTCCGAACTCGGACGACCCTTACTCATCCTGCAACCGCGGTCTCCCCGTTAAAGAGAAAAATATAGCAATGTCTTTTGCGTTTGACTGGGAAGCGTTCGCGGCTAACGATCTCTTCTTAGAGAAATGCAAGCGGCTGCTCAATGTTGCTCTCAATAAGAATACACCAAGTATCATCGAGGGCCCTATCACCGTTGCCGAACTGTCATGGGGTGATGAGGCTCCCACACTTGAAACACTGGAAATAGGCGAGGTCGGGAACGATCGATTCAGAGGCATTTTCAAGCTCAATTACACCGGCAACAGCAGACTCACCCTTGCAACCAAGGTCCAGGCCAATCTTCTCAATGTCTACGCCCAGACGGCGCCCGAGTTCACCCGGCCGGGGTTTTTAGGAAGCAGCAATGGGCTCTCAATCCCACTGAACCTAACGCTCTCGGAAATCAAAATGAGTGGAATTGTTATTTGCGTTTTCAGTCGTGCCAAGGGTCTAACATGTGTATTCCGTAACGACCCGTTGCAATCAATCAAGGTCAGCAGCACGTTTGATGGAATCCCGGGTATCGCGACATTTTTGCAGTCTCAAATTGAAAATCTAATCGGTGGGCTCTTCAGGGAAGAACTACCGGCGATTCTTTACTCACATTCCCAAATCTGGACCAAGGCCGGTCAGGACGAGCTTCTGAGCCAGGCCCAGAGACTCGGCGGCCACGAAAACTTTCTCAGGGAACACATGGAATTGCAGCAGCAGCTGCAACTGGACCACGCAGATGAAGACGCGCCCGTCACATTTGCCGAGATCGACGCCGACAAACAGATCAGCTTGGTCAACACTTTGTGTATTGAGGCGATGAACATCTCTAGACGAACACTGGCGCTAAATGCTCCCGTAGTGGCTACTACCATTCTGCGGTCCGAGCTGAGCAGACGCCATGCAGTCGCCGCAGCAGCTGTCCCCGTCTCAATTGGGGGTGCCCAGATTCACGACCATGTACACGCGCAGGCGCAGAGACTGGCATTGAAACACAATCACAAGCCGCGACGCCGGGTTCTCAACTTGCGACGCAAGAAGGAGGAAACCCCCGAGTCAGAAACCACTGCTCCTGCCTCATTCACACCTCCTAGAGCAGAGCTACATCGTACAAATAGCACGCCCATTGTCTCTAGCCAGGCATCTCAGTCGACAGCTGCCCAGGTTACTCCGGCACCTACACCCGTAGAGTTCCGTGCACCTACCCCGGTTGCATCAACTTCAGTAGTGCCACCTGTTTCTCCTGCCGTCACTCCGACACCTGCTTCAGCTCCAGTGTCTGCGTCGGCATCAGCATCAAACTCTACTGCACCTGTCATGGCACGTTCTTCCAGCTCTGAGGTACCCTCCGAGACTTCGAAGACGGCCAAGAAAACCAAGGGTTCTCGCGATTCATCGATACGTGTTGCCGTCCCCCCGACAAGCACCAAGCCGCTGGCGGCTCAGACCAAGGTGGAGATTGAGCGCATCAAGAACATGATCTATTCGCCAAAGACAAACTTTTTTGTACCAAACGCAAAGCTACCTTACGAGCCAGAGCAGGACCAGACAGAGGAAGAAGTCCTGGATGCCCCTCCTGCTTATGTTGCGTAAAGTGACCGCTCGTGGCAATAAATGTACCAATTTGGTGTGTTTGCTCTTGCTAGCAACCCTGTAGATAGTATTTATTGTTATATTTATGTATCGATGATCGATATTGAGTAAGGTATTGACGTACCAAAGCTGATGTCAAGAAGATGAAAGGGTCAGTAGCATTCCTGCTGAACTCTTCACAGACATCTCTAATCCTCACGCAACAATGCCTAACGATCCATCTCTTTGGCCCTACATACACCACCTTAGAACCGTCGACCGGGCTTAGACCCCCACCTAGGCTCCTCATAGGCTTCACCCTACAAAGCCTCGCTTGCGCTAGTACTAGTCGTAAGCGGACTTCAAGTGGTCAAGACCCCATACCTTAAGCGAGTCCGAGCACACACCTTAAGTATCTACACGCTATAGATGTCGCTGTATGGCTTGGACGACGATGTAAGGGGAATGCTCACGTTGGAGGCGTTCTCAAAGGAAGACTTCAGCGTGAGGCAATTCATTGAGAAGCTCAGCAGCTCACAAGCGCACGCTATTGCCGACAACGAGCTGGACCCCAAGCCATATATCCGTACGTTCGAGGCAGTGGCCACAGAGCTCGAGAAACTCAAGCACAGCGCAGAAAAACAGGAGGAGGCCGAGAAGAAACGGGCCGCCGAGCTCCAGGAGATGCACAACCTCAACGTTATCGACCTTGCGTCCGACGTAGACAATGGTATGAACAACATCCGCGACCTTGACAACCAGATCACGGAAATCAGCAGAGCCACGGCCAACATGTCCGAGCAACTCAATCGACTAAGCAAAGAGCACAAGTCGGTCATTTCTCTACGGTCCCTGGTCCAGTACTACCTCAGCTTTCAAACTAAGGGCGAGTGTCCTGAGCTTTTAAGGTTATGGAACTCTGAGGAGCCCGCAGATCACCGTAAATGTGCGAATGCCGTGGGGAAACTCCAGCTCCTGGCTCAGAAAATCGAAGACATCAAAACTCAGGACACAATTAATGAGTTTGCAGAAAACCTCGAGCGGTACCTTATTTCATTGTTCCAAGACAGCTATTCCGCGTTCGATCTCGTAGGCATGCGCGAAATCGCCCAGGTCCTGTATGATTTCAACCAAGGCTCGTCTGCTGTTCAGGTGTTTGTCAATCAGCATCCATTTTTCATGCAGGTCGACAAAGTCGAGGATGATAGTGTACTAAAGACTCCAGAGCTGTGGGAGCAACTCGCCGACCCCGCAAAGGATCATGTTGCATTCGAGAAAGTGTTCTCTAAAATCATCGACGAAGTTACCGATACCGTCATCAACGAGACCGACGTTATCACGCGGGTATTCCCTCGCCCCACCCAAGTACTTAGTGTGTTTATGCAGCGTGTCTTTGCTCAGTATATTCAAGGTCGGGTACTGCTCTACATCCAAGAAGCCGAGTCACGATCTCAACTGGCACAGGCACGCGTACTATATGTGTGCTACCAGAAGGTGTCTCTCATGGTGAAAAATCTGAAGGATAGCTGGAACAAACAAAAAATTGACCCTGAAGGCGAGCTCACGCAGGTCCTTGACTCAAACTTCGCGGATATCTTTACTATGTTCGTCAACGACCGCTACTTTACCGATATGGAAATTCCTATCTTGCTTTCTGTGTGCAACAGTTCTTTTTCGCAGTACTTCAAAGCTCATAATATCCAACCCGACCGCAGTTCCAAGAGATTCATACGAGACTCGACACCCGTTGAAGATAGCAATGGAACTCCAGAAGATGAGGAGGCCTCGGCGATGGACAAAATCATGAGAGCAATGCGTGCATCCAATGCCTTGTCTCGCACGAAGAGCTATAGAGCCGTTGCTGTGACCGAAGAATCTCGCATCCAGATGCAAGATTTACAACTTGTTTTGTCGGCATGTGCAGAAAGCGTTGGTAGAGTGCAGGTTTTGAGGCCACGCGCCGAGGGTATCGAGCACGGGCGTGCGTTGTTTAACCTGGTTATGGCAAATGTGGGTGCCAAATATATCAATGTTGCCATTGAGGACGCGATCGAGATGACGAACCAGGACCACCGGTCTACAATTGATTGGCGGTTCATGGACAACGTAAGGCGGGGATCCAATGCTGTACAGCTGGTATCTGCATTTGTCAAGTCTGTTCTGTTTGCTATGGTACGCACGTCGGATGCCACACTCGCAGAAATGGCCGATAACATCAACCAATATGTCGCATCCACTCAAGAACAGTGCTCGTACATTTTGGAGCGAGCGGCAGAGCTTTACGAGAACAGAGTACACTACTGCTTTAGCAGCCAAAAGAAACGTGAACTAAGTCCCCGCGACACTGATACAATCGAACTTGATAGACCGAGTTCTGCAGCAGAGGAGATTTTCAATTTGTTGGAGACAGTGTACGACACCATCAAAGAGTCACTTTATGGGCCTAATCTCGAGCATTTCCTCTACTTTTTGTCAGTGGCACTTTACGAGCAACTACTGCAGCATATGAAAAAGTCACAGATTAACCCTGTTGGTGCGCGTATCCTTGAGAACGATATCGCTGAGTATGAGCAGGTGATCATAAGTCAGTGGAAGGTAGATGCGAGCGAAAATTTTGGCACTTTGCGGGCATTGGCCAAACTTTTCTCTGCGGATCCTAAGATGCTCCCTGTACTATTGAAAGATAACCGCCTGGCGCGGTTCAAGCCAAGTGTTCTCCGGGAGTACGTGATGCTACGACCTGATTTTTACAGCAGAAATCTCAACATGCTATTCTTGGGCTATCGCACAAGCTATCTAGTGTAGACCGGTAATTTAATACAGTTCAAAATAATACTTGCCGACAAGGCTAGGAGTGCGGCTCAGCGATGGTCTGGTTGGACCTTGCATAGTAGGGCTGCGCAGTTCAATATCAAAGTCGTATGCATAATTTATGTACTCATCTACTGTTTGCTGATTCTAAACACGCATGTCCTCACACGCATCTATAAGCCAGCATAAATCCATCGTCCGATGTACCACTGGGCGATTAAAAACACGCCAAACACAAGTGCGCAGTCCTTCGCAACGTTATGAAGTGTTCCTTTAGGGGCCTTCATCTTCTTTTCCTTAAGTTCCGCGATGGGAAGCACCGACGTTAAAGAGGTGGATGCTCGCAATAAATACACAACAGTTGCCACTGCAGCAGCACCGTACCACGCAAAGGGCTTAAAAGGATGACCTTGGAAGCAGATGGCAGTCTCAAATCCGTCAGGATTCAGCGTTAAAAGTTGAATTCCGGGGGCAGAAATTCCCATGGCCATGGACGTACTCTTAACAGTGAACTCGTGTGCTTGTCGAATCTCACCATTGACAGTATAATTGTGAATGACATGACATGCGTCGTGATCATCACCGCTGAAAATAGCCACGGGCTGCAAGGTCTCGAGAATCTCCTGGGTCAGCGCAGGGGTTACCTGGGTCAGGTACTGATCTCCTTTCTCATAAGGTAGATCCCGCGCACTTTCACGATATTTACCACAATTAGAGCCAGGAGGTCGGAATAGTGGCACGTGGCTACACAAGTACACCGGCTGGGGTGTCTCGGATTCCTCGATTGGCAAATTATGAAGGAAGTCGAAGTGAGGCTCATAAATAAGAGGGTCCTGAGTATTCGACATGGAGATGGTATCGAGGAGAACCATATTGTGGCCACCAATGTCTACTACACGGCTCGTAGGTCCAAACCAAGCCTTGAAACGGTGGAGTGCTTTAGGGACGATCGTATTGCCGAATCCGATATCATGATTGCCAGGCAGACTCATGACTGTCTTCTTGTTCAAAGGCTGTGGGAAAATAGAGTGGAAACGGTTGTATTCCTCAATCCATGCAGGGGTTTCCCACTCGCGTCCTCCGTCAAAGAGATCGCCAAGGAAAATAGTGGCATCAGGGTCCAAATTGCGCTGAATAAACCGCCAGTTTTTAGCTAGATAGCGGTCGGTGATAATCTCCGTTAGCCACTCGAAAAACCAGGGGCGTCCAGGGTATGTATGAGCATCAATGAGCTGGGGGTCTGCCACGAGGGCGATTCGAGTGCTTTGAGGCACTGTGCCGGGCCATTTGCAACGTGAGATGGTGCGATCAGGGGAGATGTACTCACAATAAACTATGAGAAGAACCCACAGAAGAAGAATTGGCCAGGGGCGTAGCCGTTGGCGAGGTGTCCACATACTCGGGTATAAGATAGGGTTGGATAGGGGTTGACTACGATATACAGTAGGCACTAGTAAGCTCACGCGACGCGTTTACGTGTAGGAGTATGAGGACGGAGCGGACATATGTACGATACAATTATGGGGCTTAGATTAGAGATTTCAGGATAGATGTTATAGTGTATGGCCTTTATGAGACATTTTAGAGCAGTCACCACCACCACTTTGCAGGTAACCAGGCTCAAAAGAGTCCTGCTAGGATTTCATAGTCAGCCAGTGAGCCGATCTAGTAAGCTGCTAGAGCAGGACAAGTAAGTCAGTCTTGAAAGCCTTGTTAGTAGTACGATGCGACGGCGCCGTGAAAGCACCGTCAAAAGAGACCTTTATGAGTACGATCTGGATCGATATGACCTGCAGGGATCTCTGGTGGTGCTAAATCGAAGTAATATTCTAGAATGGAACGCCTACAGGGGTGCTGTAGAGCTGCCTGAGCGACAAGATTCAAACCTCGGCGATATAGAGGAAACAGAAGATCCACTGAGTGCACACCTGTTCACGAGCTACCATCGTCGCATGGAAAAAGAGGAGAAGCGACTGATGGAATTCGACCGCCAGCAGGTTGTCAATGGAGCGGAGAAGGTCTTTGACCAGCAGCGAGCACTCATGGGCCCATATTGGCAGAGGGAGATCTCTCAGATTGTCAAGATTGACAATAGCCATGATACTCACGAGATGCGGGCTAAGCGCAAACTGGCGCTCGAGGAAATCGCGCTCTTCGTCTCCAGATTCAACAAAATGGAGCAGGAGCGCAAGAAGCGGCAAAGAAGGTACACAGAGCCCACTCGAAAGCGGCCCAAACCCAAGAAGAAAGTCATCAAAACGCCCCCACCGGACCCAAAAGTATGGATTTATGTGCCTCCACGCGCATTCGGAGTCTGCATACCGTCTCTTCCGCCAAGACCGCGACCCTTCGAGCTCCCTAGGAAATGGACTATCGGGAGAGCGCCGCCACCATCGCCACGGGAAGACGAGCGAGAGTCGGACGGATAGATTCAGTAAACCACCAATGCAGCTAGAATTCCGCGACATTGCACGTCTCTATGTTGCTATTGAGCTCGCATCTATTACCCTTTGTGGCTTTTATTGGTGCTTTATCGACGCATGTGACCTTCTCGTCACGTACCCAACGCGACCTCTTATTCAAATCCTATACGCGGTCAATATGCTGCCCCAGTTATTAATTTGTGCTGTTTGGTACAACAGAAGCAGAGTTGCCGGCGCATTAAGCGTTTCAGTCGCGTTATTCAGTACCATACGTGTCTATGTCACTGTCGCCGATTCGCAGTCGCTTTCTGGTCAATGTGGGCTGCTGAGCAATTTTTCCACCGCTGCTTTTATGGTATACACTGCATTTTTCATGAAATTGAGCAAAATTCGTAAACCGATCGCCATTGCATACTCAATTTGCCTAGTACTTCTCGTACATTACTGGGGACGATACCTGCAAACTGGCACTGATGCTGCGGTGCGGTTTTTCCAGGTAATTTTGGTTGGCATAGGCCTATGGTACACTCTTATTGCCGAGGAAGAGGCTAGACCAGATGGTTATCTGGCTTGTAACTGGCAGGTGGAGTGGGTGAACAGATATAGTGCATGAGCAGTAGCCTGGGCCAAAAAAAACAGCATAATTTTGCATATAGTCGCCTGTAATTTACTCTGGTGCCTTCATAGTCTATACCGCTCTGCGTATGTAGATGTATCTAATGCACTCCTACATATTGTGGCATGACTGTTTAATAGTACGTCTCCTCGAGCGAATCACCGAATTTTAATCTACATATACAAGAGTATGATAACTTAGCACGAGCCGAGCTTAGCAGCTAGCAAGGTGTTGCCGCAAGTGAGTTACAGCGTTCCACGCTCAGCTTGCTCGCGCTCAATGCTCTCAAATAGAGTCTTGAAGTTTCCAGCGCCAAAACCCTCAAAATTGTGGCGTTGAATAATTTCAAAGAACACAGTGGGGCGGTCAAGCAATGGCTTCGTGAAGAGCTGCAGTAGGTAGCCAGACTCGTCAAAGTCAATGAGAATGTTAAGCCGTTGAATTTCATGGAGATTTTCCTTGACCTGAACGCTTGAGTCTTTCAAACGCTCATACAATCTATCATAGTAACCAGCGGGGATAGTGATAAACTGTGTACCACGTTCGCGCATTACTTCGACGGCGCGCAGAATATCAGGAGTCTCGAGAGCAACATGCTGGATTCCCGCACCATTGTAGAACTGGACAAACTCCTCTATCTGAGAAGTCTTACGGCCCTTTGCTGGCTCATTTACTGGCATCTTGATCAGCTCGTTGGCAGAGGCCATCACGCAGGTATTGAGCGCGCTGTACTCAGTGGAAATGACATTGTCGTCGGGGCTCCAGAAACGGTGAAAGCCAAAAGTGCGCTCATAGTAATCACACACGGCGTCCATCTGATTCCACCCTTGGTTTGCAACGCAGTGGTCGATTCGGCGGAGAGGAACATGACCCAGGACTCCATCTAGCTTTGCTTGAATTGTAGCGACAGGTGCCGGTGTAGCGCGATAGCCTGGCAGAAATGGACCATTATAGCTGGAACGGTTGATGAGAGTGTGAGTTGTATCAGCAAAAGCCTTGATTTGAGCCAAGGTCACTGATCCATGGTCGTCAGAAATAGAGTAAGGACTTCTCACCGACTCAGCCCCAGCAGCAATAGCAGCCTGATAAACGAGCTCTACATTATCAACTGTAAATGCCACATCTTTCACGCCATCTCCGTGCGTCGCAACATGCTCGTGTATCTCATTTACGAGCCCTTTGTTTGCCTCGATCGAGGCATTGGCGCGAATAGCAGACTTGAACACCATGCGAATGCCACCAGAAACCACTACACGAGCAGAAATATCCCTAGATCCTGTCTCCAATCCCATTTCGGCAACAGGCTGAAAGCCCATCTTGACGATATAGAAGTCCGCTGCCTGTAAAGGATTGCTAACGTACCAGGTAATGTGGTCGTAGTTGGTGAAGTTCGTGGAAACATTAGCAACCTGAGAAGCGTTCAGCATTTGTAGTTGACATCACTAGGCCCACAGCATAGCCTATATCCCTTGTGCGACCAGATTGACTGCCAAGGGGACTCACGCAACCACGCAGCCGCATATTTCGATATGCAGATACCAATCAGAAGTTTAAGGGGTAAAAAAGTAGATAAATAAATGCTAATGTACAAAATCTAAACAACCGGATCATTCTCAATATCACGAGCAAGATCCTTGGCAGTGTAGTGTTTGATTTGTTGGATAGTGGCGTCAGAGACACCCTTCTCCTTTTCGAAAATGGCACGTAACGAGTCCCGGCTATAGGGGTCATCAGATGCAGCTGTTCCCGGACCCTTCCGCATGAGCCATGTGTTGAGTTTGTGGAACGTACCTTCCTCCTCTTCTAATTGCTTCAGAGATGCAACAGAACTAGAGGACCCAGTGCGACTTAGAGGACCCTGAGGTGTGTCCAGTGTCTTGACATCCTCTTGGTTATCCGCATTATCGGGAACAGTGAGTTTGTTGTTCTGACTGCCTCCTTTGGCCTTTGCGAGACCTTTCCGGATCTTACATATAAGACGATCGATGCTAGCATCGTAGAAGAAGAATTTGAACATGTTTTCTTGCTCTTGCACCGTCAACGTTTGCCGCTGACGCAACTCCAGTAAGTTCGCCAGCTGATAACGGCAATCATTGCGCAATTCCACGATCTTGTCGAAGACATGCGGCGGGATCTCTGAGTTTCCAGCAGTGTTGAAATTGCGCATGATGTTGGCAAGCTCTTGCTCAAAAGAAAGAATTTCGCACGCCTCTGTATCTTCTTCTTGAGCTTTGCCAACGCTATTGATGTTGCGGATACAGTATGTGGCCAGCTGATTTTGGAAAGACTCGGGCCATTTCTCGGTCTCGACATCTACCTGTACAACGGAGCGCAATGTACTAGCGACAACGCAAAGTGCAGCAGCTGCAGTTTCATTTAGATCTTCATTGTCCAATAGTGAGATATGCGCGAGAGACTTGCAACGAACGAAAGCTTGGCACAATAACACAACATCACTAGAGTTGAGACCACAAGAGTTTATTTCTAGACGTCTCAAGTTGTCAAAATGAGGCAAGATTGAGATCAGGTGCTCTAGGACTTCCGGGAACATTCCCTTATTGCCGTTCAGCTCAATGGACATGAGTGGACTCTGATCAGCCATCTCAGAAGTAAGAATATTGGCTAGACGCTTGTCATAAATCAGATTTGTGTGGCTAGCATTGATACGTTCGATGCCAGTAAAATATAGCAATTGTCGTAGCAGATCATAGCTATCATGCATGTCATTGCCTGCAAGATCTAGGCCCTTGCAAGAGCCTTTAGGGTCACACAACCAGTCTACGATTGCTTCCAAGTATTCCCGAGAAAGACAGTTGTCTGCCATTGCAAGTGATCTGCCCTGTGGGAACCCTCTAGCCATAAGATCTTTCCACTTATCGAGAGGGATCTTAGTTCCACTAAGAACTAGCGAGTCGATGCTTTTGCATCTTGCCATAGCAGTTGCAAGAAGAGTCCAGTCAACGTTACGACGGTCAAAAGGTTCTACACGGTGTGATTTGTGGTGTGAGCTAATATCAAGTGTAAACACTTTCTTTCCCAAAGAGATGAACTCGCACAAATATGACCACGCTAGCGGGTTCAAGGGTGTACCATGAAATGACAGTTTAGTGAGATGCGTGGAGTGGACTAGTGACGCCAAAAGAATGCGGATCATTTCGGGCTCAAGCACAATAGTGTCCATGCGGACCCAAACCACTGGTACAACTCGTAAAAAGTCGGTAAATGCGAGTAGTTCAACCATTGTAGGCTTGACATTGACAATATGCAGCTCAGGAATAGGAGAGACTTGATTCTGTAGTTGCTTGAGCATTGATTTGATGGGCAGGATCTCTCTCAAGTGGCAGCAATGGGTATAGATGGTGGTCGGGGATGCCTGTTCGGTGCTGCCCTCGTCATCACTGGAATCAGAGACATCAGCATCGGTAGTAGCCACGCGAGTAACAGGGGCTGTATCGCCGTCGACTTTAAGCTTGCCCATGACTGGCTCCTCGTCGTCCTTGAACAGGCCAAGAAAACCGCCCTTTGTAAGTGAAGAGTGGAGGCGATTAGCATTCTCATGGGCTCTAGTTGCTGCGACAGTGGAGATATTCTGATGCGAAGGCTCAATATACGAGAAGTCGGGCCAGTTCTTGCTCCTATCTATGGGCACTTTGACCTCGCCGTTGACGACCTCTATGCTGCCTTTGCGAGGCTTTAACGGAGGGATCTGCTGTGGAGGGTTGTTTTGAAGTACACTGAGGGCAAACCCGACCCGTTTAGTGATTCTTGGCTTGGATCTGCCTGCTGTTGACGACGCCTCTGAGGAGCTAGTAGTCGAAGGAGATGCCTTTTTAGGCTCTTTTCGAGGTGCAGGCTTTGGATCGGGCGGGCTTGATACTTTTGTAGGCTCCTTAGCAGTCTTTGAGCCAACACTTTGGCTTCTGCTGCGAGAAGGCTCATCCTTTTTGAGCGATAGCTTGGCCTTGAGTCTATCAGCAAGACTCTCCCGTCTTTCACGACCAAACAGCCGCCGCGAGGAGCTATCGGAGTCACTAGTGTTGGGGAGACTCTGCGTACGTGCAATTGCGCTTCCAGTAGTCTCTGAAGGGTCTACTACACTAGATCGCCTACGCATTTTGTGGGGTGAGTTTGTAGGGAGCTGACGTAGGGGGAGTGATGTGTGTGGGGGTGCGCATGGGATGGAATGCGGGAGGTCTGGGGCGGTTGGGAGAGCCGGCCAAACGAGTAAAAGTAGAGAATAAAGGTCGAATCCCTCTGAAATGGATTGCATCAACAAAATACAACTGCGCAAGAGCGATTCAACTCTCAAAATTCACTAGAATCTTAATATATGCAATACTTGCATGATCAGAATGTGGGGTTGCTCAACTGCCTGGCCTTATGTAACTGCGGCTCGTAAGTTGCTATTCACTGGACCATCGATACTATAATATATATATATTTGGTATAATTAAAGTGTTGAGCACCTTGTCTATCGGGACCAGTCCCATTACTGCAGCTTTTTACAAAATAAACATTCGAAGTGAGTCTGCAGCCGCCACCATACAGTGTTGGCGTAGAGACTCACAGCGATCCTTAAACATGATAATGCAGTATTGATGTCAGCATTTAGTCTATTTTTGATCATTTCACTCATAGGATACTTCAGCAATTGATTCATTGCCACAAGCACGCTCTTTATAGCATCGCATGCGTTTGAAACGACATGTGGCGTGTGCATATCCCAGACTCTAGCGAGCTCCAATAGCACGGCACGTAGTAATCTTAATGGCACGATCAAGTAAGGCCCTATGTAACCCCTGGCATGAACTAGTCCCAAGCTACCATACGTATAGTAGTAGTCCCGAGGAATCTTCGGTAACTTCTGAGTACTTCCAGACTGCAATAAATACTATACACATCCAGATATGTTCCTGGCACTCATCTCATACGTCGGCATGGTCGCGGGTTTCATCGTAATGGTCTTTACCATCGCCGCTGGTCTTTATTACGTCGCCGAGTTTTTTGAAGAGAACACCGTTCTCACACGACGAATCCTTACTCGACTCATATGCTGTATACTGGCTCTCCACATCCTTTTGCTGCTCGAAGGGTTCCCCTTTTGGTCAACTCTGTTTGCACTGTTCACTAATGCTGTTTACCTACAGACTGTTCGCCAGTTCCCTAACGTTTCCCTCACAAGCTCCTCACTTCTTCTCGGAAGTGTGTGCGCTATCACCAACCACTACATCTGGTTCACATATTTTGGAGACAGTTCCATGCCTGGGCACTCAATCTATTTAGAGAATCCAAACTACAGCGGCCCAACCCACCCCCCATTTCGTCAGATTGCGTCCTTTATTGGACTAATGGTGTGGCTCGTACCTTTGCTGTTGTTCCTCACCCTCAACGCTGGTGACAACACCCTGCCCCTGGCTCATCAAAACAATTCAGTCAAGCGGCAGGGGCTAGTCAAAAAGTCACTTGATTCCTTCTGGGGCCTTTTCAAAAGCAACGATCTCGCAATGAAGAATATTTATTGAACAGAAGGTATTGCCTCTTGCAACTGAAATAACACTCACCTTTTATTGCATAACGTGGAGTCATCTGTCCATGGTCCATATTCCCCCTCACCGTCAGCTCCTGCTGTATCGGCCATAGGCTAAGTAGACACCTAGGTATTTTTAAATCAATGCATTCCATCTGCATTATTTCTAGCATGTTTCCGTAGAAGGTGGTGAAGACTGTTTCGAGTGGAAAAAACCATCAGAATACAGTGCCTCATTTATGCACCCCTTGCAGGAGATATGCAACAGTTGGGCAGAGTGCAATATCAATGCAAATGCGGCAAAACATCTACATTGAAAGGGATGGATCAAGCGTATATCAGGTAGAAATTAGAGCTTATTATAGATACTATTTATCAAAGAGCGAGGCTGACTAGGATTCGGGGACAGCGAAGTATTTTATTTTCCCTTCTCGCACTTATCGCAGCCTTCACCGCCCTTCGAGTCACCACCGTTTCCGCCATTACCACCAGTAGCGTTGCCGTTATTAGTGGAGGCGTTACCACCGGCACCGCCAGAGCCACCGTTGTTGGAACCACCAGTGGAGCCACCAGAAGAGCCACCGGATGAAGACGATTCACCGCCAGAAGAGGAGCTAGAACCACCGCTTGCGCCGCCAGAACCAGATCCGTTTCCAGTGCCAGAACCTCCTTTACCAGAGCCAGAGCCTGAACCGCCCTGACCAGAGCCGGAGCCGGAGCCAGAGCCAGAGCCAGAACCAGAACCAGAGCCGGAGCCAGAGCCAGAACCAGAGCCGGAGCCTGAGCCAGAGCCTGAGCCAGAGCCCTGACCGGATCCAGAACCAGAACCAGAGCCAGAGCCTTGACCGGATCCAGAGCCAGAGCCAGAGCCAGAGCCTTGACCGGATCCAGAGCCAGAGCCACTACCGTGGCCGGAGCCAGAACCACTAGAAGAGCCGCCGCCATTGGAAGAGCCACCGCCGCTGGAAGATCCACCACCGTGGGAAGAGCCGCCGCCGCTGGAAGAGCCTCCACCGTTGCTAGAGCCGGAGCCGTTACCACTGCCATGGCCAGAGCCGGAACCAGAGCCAGAACCACCACCGTTTCCACCGGATCCGGCACCACCAGAACCACCGGAACCATTACCGCCGTTGCCAGCGTTTCCACCTCCAGAGGAATTACCACCGTTACCACCAGTTCCAGATCCACCACCTCCACCGGAGCCGTTGCCGCCGTTTCCACCACCGCCGCCGCCGCCGCATGGAGCAGTAACAGTGGCAGTGTGCTGCTCAGTCTTGGTGACAGTCTGGGTAGAGCCCTGACCAGTAACAGTAGAAGTAGCGTAAGAAGTCTGAGTGATGGTGTGGTGCATAGTAGTGGTCTGAGTGACAGTAGACGCAGGACCCTTAGAGGTCACAGTAACAGTTTCAGTAGAACCCTTGCCAGTTACAGTTACAGTGTTTGTTTTAGCGGGAGCGGTGACAGTCTGAGTGACAGTGACAGTCTTCGCACCGCCTCCGTTACCACCGCCGTTACCACCGCCGCCGCAGCCACCTTTCCAGCACTTGAGATCCCATCCAGGCATGGGGAGAGCCATGGAGTGGGCCAGAGCGAGGTTTAGAAGAATAGAAGAGTACTTCATTGAGTGATGAGAGCTGTGGCAGTCGCTCGTTATATAGACTACAAGTATACATGAAACTAGCATTAGTATTGCATAATTATTTTCCTCATGTACTGATAGGTGAAACATATGTGTACCCTCATGCAGGCGCATTGGAAGCACAGAAGTAATAACAGCACATTTACTGCAGAACAGTACATATTCTAAATGATATCTCGAAGCAATTAACTAGGAAAAGCTTTAGTTAGAAAATCTTGGTGTCAACACAAGCTTTTACCGAATTGAGGCTGATCAAGATATGCAATGCAGTACAATGCATGGCAGCTAAATGCCCTCCAAAGTATCCAGAAAGTACGACAGAGATTATTCAAGTAAATTAGCAGCATCTCAGTATCCGGTTAATAACCAGTTTATATGTGTTCAGTGCTCTTGATACTGCGAACCATTACCAAGGACCAAAGCAGCATGTCTGAAATCAAGATGCACAGAGCAAGCTTAAATCACCACAGCATAGGTTAGTTGCTCGTTGAAGCGAAACTAAATAAAGAATTCACACATAGATACACCATTCGTTAATAAAAATAATGATTCAATGCAAAAGATCTTGATTCTTAGCTCTATAGTTTCTATATTATGTGGTCTCCTACTGAAGATGCACCTCGCCTCGAGGGTAAAGAAGACATGAATTTAAGGTGAGTGACACATGTTTCTAAGCCCCATACTCATGTCTACATCGAGATGCTTGGCTTCTGAGCTTAACATAGACGACTATGAGATATTGCATCAAAGTAATTAAAGCTTAAATGCTGTATCAATCTGTAACTCGTCAACTTCTCGAGGAAGCGATCATGCAAACAAGTAGCAGTCACGCTGCTGTATTGTTCCAAAATTGGACTCCAACAAGCACTGAGACGCATTTTGTCTCGGTCCCACCAACCGACTCTTACTGCACAACCATAATATGGCCATGTGTATACTTGCCGTCTCGACGAAATGGCTCAATTACTAGAGTATTCTTCTCATCCGTAGATACTTATTCTACCAAATAGCGAAATGGAGGCACTTCACAAGTTTTTGCATATCATCAACTTCTAAATTAAGTGATGAGCATGACTACATAGTCGAATCCTGAATCAGAACCACTGAAAAGGGTGTCTTATGGTCAAAATAAATAAGCTCATCTCAGGTATGCGGGCTAGAAAATCAGAAGCGGTTCAGATTCAATGAAGCGTGAATTTTTGAGGAATGCTAACGAATTATACATTTTAAAAAGTCTCTCACTAGGCACCAGCAAAGGCGCATGCAATTTGATCTTCGAGTTATATGCAATGTGCAGTGACGGGGACAGAAGCCGAGTGCTGTGAAGCTGATAATTACTCCACAACCATTTCCTCTTCTTCCTTTCTATCAAGACCCAGGTGCTCAGGCAGTGCCAGAAACCCAGGCAGCTCGGGGAACGTTTGTGCTCTACCTTGTTCCTCCAATACACTGGGCCATGTAGATCTATATGTGCCGTCCTTATTTCTTTCGAGCTTGTCGTCATAGATTAGTAGGTCACATAAAGAACTGATATCCTCTAAACCCAGCTCAACAGTGGAGATACCACTTTCACTAACAAACTGATGGATTGACTCTAGAGTGGGATAGCCGCTGTGGCCAGGAGGGAAAGATTCCTGGTCAAGCTTATCATTGAAGGCAGATGGAAAAGTACTACGCGTTGTGTATTGCCAGACAGCACTAGCTAACAATCCCACAAACTCAGTATCAAGCTCGCTATCAGTGAACCAGGGGCCACCGGTGACCTCAATTGAAGGCTGCAGCTCGTACAGCATGTAGATCTTGCGAGTAGGGCTTTTGATGCTCTTGACCGACTTGATATGGCGAGAATTCTCAAGACTTTTGAGACATTTCATTACGACATGCTGGTGGAGGTTTGTCTTTGTCTTGATTGCCTTTGACCAAATACCCTCACGACCTGCAGCCTGGATATGGGAGTAAACCATGGCCTCGTCTGCACTCAAACCCTTGATTCTTTCAGCATCACTCATTGACACGGGCTGATACAGTAGCGTATCACCACTTTGTGCCAATTTAACCATATGATGATCCATCAAATCCTGGATATACTCGATGAGTTTGTCGCGAGCCCCCACCGGCAGAAACACCTCCAGTTCGGTTTGAGTATAGTGGTGGGTGGGGTCTTCGATCATTTTCTCATGAATGAGAAGAGCTTGTGGAGAAGCCATATTAGGGTATGTTGACAATGGAAATTTTTAGCTGTTGGTGGAGTCCAGCTTATGATCACGCCCTCGAGGGTGTGGCTGAGGATGCCTATTTGCCACATGTGCGAATTAAGTGATGAGCTTCCTAGAGTTCTAAGGGTCTTTAATGAAGAGAAGAACCGATATCAATTAATATGTTTGGAGAGTTGAGTAGGTGTAGTGCGGAAATGCAAAATTGAACCAGTTGTGCGGCTAAAGTGCCATAAACAGTCGGTAGAAAGCGGAAATATTTGGAAGTCACATTAAATCGTAAACGTTATCTAAATCTATGCACTAGAGAGCGTGAAGTATTAAAAGTCTAAAACCACTATTACGGTCGAGATCGGCTTTAAGTCCTGCCGACTTTGACAGCTCGTGGCAGCATGACCAAGGCAATCACCGTCATCTCACACTAGTCGCTTGGCTAAAGAACGCTCAGGCCTCCAAACTAGAAATGTAGTGCTCAGCATCCAAGGCAGCCATGCATCCAGTACCAGCGGAGGTAATAGCCTGGCGGTACTTTTTATCCTGAACATCACCAGCAGCGAAAACACCCTCAACAGAGGTGTGGGTGGTGCCAGCAACGGTCTGAATGTAGCCGTCCTCGTCGGTCTTGAGTTGGTCCTTAACGATGGCGGTCGCAGGGACGTGGCCAATAGCGTAGAACAAACCGCTGACCTCGAGCTCCTTCTTGGAACCGTCCTTGATGTTCTCGACAGAAAGGTGGGTGAGAACCTTGCCGTTACCCTTGGCTTCCTTCGAAACGGTGTTCCAGACCATCTCGATCTTGGGGTTAGATGTAAGGCGCTTGGCCATGACAGCAGAAGCACGAAGCTCATCACGACGAACAACAACGTAGACCTTGGAGCCGTACTTGGTGAGGAAAAGAGCCTCCTCGGCGGCAGAGTCACCACCGCCAATGACGGCAAGAGGCTTGTCGCGGAACATAGGCAAAGCACCATCACAAACAGCGCAGGCACTGATACCAGACTGCCAGTACTGCTCTTCACCGGGAAGGTTGAGACGCTTAGCAGAAGCGCCGGTGGCAATAACAATAGCGTCAGCGGTGACGGTGGGCTCACCGTCCTCGTTGAACTCAGTCCAGAGTTTGAAGGGGCGTTGGCTCAAGTCGACCTTGGAGATAGTCTCAGTGACAATCTCGGTACCGAAATGCTCCGACTGGGCGCGCATGTGGTCCATGAGCAAAGATCCGCTGATTCCCTCGGGGAAACCAGGGAAATTCTCGATCTCGGTGGTGGTAGTCAGCTGGCCACCAGCGGCGATACCGTTGGCAAGCATTCCTTCGTAGAGGATGGGCTTAATCTCGGCACGAGACAAGTAGATGGCGGCAGTGTGGGCAGCGGGGCCACTGCCAATGATAACAACCTTGTTATGACGGGGAGAAGAGGACATCTTTATAGTACTGAAAGCAGCGGAAGCGAGGAGGAGTCTGTTGCGGAAACTCACTGTTATATAATGACAGCGTTTAAGCGATGCAGCCTATAAGCACTTGGCTGGACCAATTATGCTCACTAATGCTTACCGATAATGAACAGTGCTAAGGTAATCTGGGCGGTCTAGACCGGTCCATTTGGGCTGAGACACCGCCAAATTGCCGAGCCTCAACCCATCATTGTAGTTAAATAAATAAATTACTCAAAAAAATCCTTAACCACGCGTGTGTCGCTCAGTTCAGGATTGAGCACCACGCACTTGAGAAAGTACTCTAGTCCTCTACGTCGTGATTCGACAAATGTGGGATCAAACTTGGCAAATACAGTTTTAGGGGGGATTTCAGGAACGGGCAATAGAGGTTTCGCAAGCACAAGTTTACTTCGCATCTCCTCAAACTCGCTGTACCGCCTGTAGACGCTGACTCGTGTTCCTGCTCGCGTCAACAGGATAACGCTGTATGCTACGTATGAATCTGCTATTAATTTGTATGATGGGATACCCACATCGGCCGCCCAAAGCGTTTGACCCGAGGCTGTGTAGTCCTCTATGAGGATAGGCTCTGGATCCGCCTGCCGTAGATCCATGTAAGCTGGGACCAAGAGTCTACTGTGTTTGAAGCGGTTGCAACTTTGTGATGATACATATAGAGAGAGGTGAGAAAGATTATAATGTGAAGAAGTTTTGTAGAAGACGAGCAATATGCGCTCATGGTATATATACATAAGTTTAGCTGAAGATTGAATGGTGAGCCAAGAACGCAACTGCTAACCTGTCCTCGACATTATCGGAGCACAGTAGTGGGAATCTAAATGTATCTGATACCTCCACTACCGCATGCAAATCGTGCACCGCAGCTCCTTCTCGAATCGCATCAGGCACTTCAAGTGGTAGGCGTGGGTGCATCTGAACACTACGAGCGCATCCCCACTGGGAGTGGTGAGTTTACCTTTTTGACGCTGTTCCCATTCACCGTAAAGCTTAGTAGCGTCTAGTCCTAGGCCACATATCTTTTGGCCACAGCCTTCACATTCACCATCAATCGAGAGCGTCCAACCTCGTAGACGTTCAGAAACAAGCATCATCACATCCTTGTAGCTCATGCCATCGAAATTTTCTTTTATCACTGTTGCAAGTAGCTTTTGCTGTTCAATGCACTCGTAGAAATCTTCCAGTACCTTGACACCAACTGACTCGGCAACATCGCCTGCAACGCTCGTTGCTAGTCCATTCTCACCTTGATCGCTCAGTGCCAAGCTGCAGTTGACAAGCTCTTGGATAGCTGTGTATACAGGCAACTTTAGTGTTACCAGCCGCACTAGCAGACTTTTCCAGACTTTCTTGCCCTCTTCATAATCACGATAGGAAAGCCGAGTGCATAGCTCAGTGCCCTGTTTGACGTACGTATCGACAACTTGAACATCATCAACATATGTTTCGATGTGATCCAACAAGTAAATCATCGCCTCTGTGTCGCGCCCGTGTCGGCACAATAACAGCACAAGAGCGTTGGTGTGTTTGTGTTCAAGTAGATTGTCCACAACTTCGGAAAGCTTCACATCGTTCTTTTGAGTGTAAACAGTGGTGAGTACATCCATGACACGCTCGCTGGTCTCAAGCTTTGCGAGAAGGTTCACGTGTGTAGTAACAACACTATCAGGAATGGTGAAACCACACTTGCTACCATTAGTCGCCACGCTATTCAAGAAGCGGAGTTTGTGGACCTCGTCTACACCGTCTAGCTTTCCAAAAATTTCGTGTATGTTGAAGTCGCATACAAACTCACCCAACGCATCTGGTGTGCGTTCACATAGTAACGATACATTCTCCAAGTAAAATCTAACCACTGATGGATCATTGCGCATTGCAAGCTGAGAGTAGGGCCAGAAGTTATCAAATAAGCTATCATTGCTAAGCTGTCTCATCAATGTCTCCACAAGTCTGGCGAAGTCACCTTTCGTCGCATATAAGTGCTCAATCACGGAGTAGTACCTTGCCTCAGTTAGCAGTGATATTGTTTCATTAAAATCTGCGAGCTTATGAGCAGATAGGAGTGATAGAATGGCTAGCTCTCGGTCGTCTTTGGAAGGATATGATGTGCTCGGCAGCGTGCATAGGAGCGTGAAGATTCGCCTCAACTCCGAGCCACTCATAACGATAAATTGTTGGTATTTCGCAACATTGCGGGCTAGAAACACATTGAAGTAGATATATAGCTCATTGTGCCGTTGTAAGACAAGTTTTAGCACACCAATAATTTGCTGTCGATTCATATGCTCAGGGTTGTCCTCGTTAAGATAAGACTGCTCAAAGGCCACATCCATGGCTTCAAAAAACTGTTTCGGATCATCTGTTAGCAACTTGTCAACGAGCGCGTAATCTTTGCTCATGAAAAGTGCTGAGTAGATATCGTGAGATGCTTTGGTGTGGACAACTTGGGTCATTGCCTCGCCCGTCAAGTAAACTCTACCGCACAGTGACTCCATCAAAAACTTGTACCTCTGGTCTACACCAGAATCTAGCGGAGTTACAAAGTCTAAGAGGGCAGTGCTAGTGAGGAATATTTGCACATCGACAAGGTCGTTCTCTTTGCAGATAGCAAAGGCCAAATGTAAATCAAGTGTGGAGCTGTCCAGATTCAAGAGCACATCGGTCAAGTCTGACCAGAACTGTTTTTCTGACAAAAATTCCACGATACGCCTAAATATTTTGGGGTCCAGGGTCCGTATTGTGCGAGTTTTGGCCAATGATAAGATTTTATGCAAGAAAAGTACTTCTGAATCAGGGTAAGGCTCTACAAGTTCATAGACTTGCTCCATTAATGGGATTCTAGTAAGTATAATCGCGTCTAAGCAGGCATCTAGCAGTCGAGAAATGTGGGCGATATCCATCTCTAGGGTATAGCGAATCAATGTCAATATGATATCTGGAAGACTCGCAGCAACCATATCCTTATGGTCTTCCCCAAGACCCACTAACTCGAGGTTACTTTCACTTTTGTAGTAATGAATAGCGAGATTTACAGCCTCAACAGGCTGGGACTGATTGAGACAGGTCATTATCTTATCGGCCCAATTAATAAATAAACCACAATGGAATTCGTACTTGCCCATGTAAATCAAAGAATGACCATGTGTGTGCACTGTGCCATTGTACGAGTCTGCCACCACGGAGTTCGGTCCCGATCTGAGCGTCTCCGAGAAAAGGTCGATGTGAAGCAGTTGTTTTCGCTGCATTTCCTCCTTATCAATCACTTGTAGCGAGTCCAAATCGAATATTAATAGCTGCTCAGTGACGGTCAAGATATGTACAATGTTTTCAGTAATGAAATCCACTTTAACGATTGATTCATCGCATAGCCAAGCCCGCTCAGCTGTACATTCAAACTGTGGGCGCAGCAGTTTTGAGTCTTTTCTCCAGCTCAATCTCAGAACCTTTAATGAATTCGCCCAGCAGAGCGCCAATGTATGAGGACCTCTCCAGGCAATACTCCCACTCAAGCCAGTTGATACATCAGTATTTTGATTGGAACGGGGCAGAACCAGCTGCACACCCGCAGGATAGTCTGGGGAACCCATTGAATAAACTAAAAAGTGCTGAGAGGTGAGCACACATAGTAAAGTCGGCCCTCGACCTATTACGACCGTTTCCATTGCCAGCACACCAGTGGGGACAACTGGTTTGTATTCGCCGAGTAGCTTTTTGGTACGGATTCTTCTCTCCATAAGTAGTCTCACCATATAATGCTCGAACACCAACCCACTGTTATCAGCACTGACAACCACACCACCAATCATACTGATACCGGTAATTGCAGAGCCGTGTAAGTGTCCCTCTGGGTCACTGACCAAAGTGCCAGGTCTTGGTGCTACCAAAATAGGCGGAATGCTCAGAAGCACGTTACCAGCCAGTGACCATACCACAATGTAACCATTCTTGTATCCAGCGACTATACGCTTAGAATCGACGAAAGCACAGGTCACAGCACCATACGTTGCGTTATCCAAAGGTGGAGGATCGTATTTTTGTATTAACTTTTGCGACCAATCGAATCGCAACAGCTCAGCACCCAAAGTCCCTACCACGATCCATTGGTCAGTGCAAACAAAGAACTGGGGTTTGCCATTGTCGTGTCCATATATTTGATTAGACAGAGACCGCAGCTTCTCCCATCGTACTCCTACTGAATTTTGAGAGACCTGACCGGTGCTGGCCATTTCCTTACTCATGCTTCCAGAGATTCCTTGGAAGACCCGTTTGTGGCATCGGTGGAAAGCGCTGCGAAAAGTCCCTTTTCGGCGTAGCTGGTTTGTTGGTTACGATTTAGAGGGCAACTCTTACTGGGAACTGAAAGATTACAACAACCCCTATAGGTTAAGAAGAAAAGTCGAGCCGGGAAGGCCTATGCACATCGGTGAATATAAAGCGTGTCCACAATGGATGCAATGGCTTCGCCATACCCGTTGGCATGCACCTACTCTGGAGGAACTAATTAGGGATCAGCAAAGACAGGACAGAATCAAGCTTCTTGCGCAGAGAGCAGACGAAAGATGGCGGTCTCTCCCTTTAAAGGGGTCTTCAACCAATGAAGAAGACCCTCGTATTGCTTCTGCCTGGACTCCGGGTGGTGCTAAGCCTGAACCTGAACCTGAATATTCGTTTGAAGGTAACTTCACGAATGATCCCATCAGTGCTCGAATGTACTCTGCTCAGAATGCTATCAAGCAGAAAGATTTTTTGGAGAAGCAAGGAAAAGAATCAAAAGAGAAGAAAATTTAAGTCCACCTTGGGCCTGTGTCCTCGCTAGTTGTCTGCAAGGCCATATGAGGTTGTTATGTTACGCTTTCAGCTTCTTTTGGACATCCAATTTTCAAAGACCTTGCTCACTGGACGGATCTATTTAACAATATGTACATATATACCCACTATACAGCTCAATTCCAATGAGTGCTTGTAGGGGTCGCCCTGCTTGGCTTTAGCTGAGCCATAGGCAGAGCACCGCTGTCATTATTCGGGCCACCAGTTGAGCTTGACCATTTGAGAAAGTAGAGCTATCATAATAACATGCAGAATTGGTTCTCCTGCTTTGCGGTAGGTCTGCTCATTCATGTTCGAAGGTCAATCACCAAATGTAGTCTAATAAACTAGAGATTTTGACACATGTTAGACCCGGCTTCTGTGACTACTGCATCAACTCCTTTAGCCTAGGCCAGGCAGTCCAATTGTTTGAGAAGACAACTTTTTTCTCGTCCGTGATCTGTTATCACCATGCATATCGCGGGATCTGCGAAATGTGGCAATATCTTCATAGCTATTCATGGACCATTACGGCGTTTTGAAGACGTAGATTTCCAGTATTTATTTAAATTTAGCTGTGGGTTTTCCATCAGTTCATTGTTCCTCTGTGTGCCACACTAATTAGGACACGAGCGCTCTGTGTATATGCAGCTTAACCCGTACCCTTGCAGATCCCTCTCGCAGTGTGACGTTTAATAGTACGCTGACGCAGAAGTTAGCTTGTCACCGCACTGATCCACCATCTTGCAATGAGGGCCAGTTTTTTGCTCACGCTGATATCCGGATTTGCTTTCACCAGCGCGAGAATACCTTCTCGTGACAAGTATCGCGATGAGTATGAGCCCATTCCTATCCGTGAGCCGCGTACTACTTCTGGAGGTGGGAATCGCTATCATCGCGGCGAGCCACCAGTGCCTCCTCAAGACGGCTCTGATAAAGTTCAGATTCGTACTGTTTAAACCATTCTAAGCTAATCTTAATTCGGTTACAATAAATATATTTATCATCAGTAATTCTCATCATTCTATTGTGATTTATTTAGATGCTCAGAGACTTTTCTTGCATAAAATGCCATTGCTCTTTCTGTATCTAACTTTTCCAGGGCTTGCGTTAACAGCGGAAACAGCTCTGGTTTAAGTGTCCGCTGTGAGAGTGCTTGCTTCAACTCCGCCTCAAGACCAAGTGAGACACCCGCAGAGGGTGCCTTATCACGCACAGCATTCAAATCCAATGGCTGAGGTTCCGTTTTAGCCTCTGCCAGTCTCAAGTTGCTTGGTTTTTTCACCAAACTTCTGGTTGGGCTACGAGGCGCCGTGGAGGTGGTGGTGTGTCGCACTGGGGAAGGACTACGAGCTCTCACTGGGCTAGACAGTGGCCGAATGGCTGTTGGAGATCGGGGAGGATTTCTCACATTCCTGGTAGGAGATGGAGATCGTAGTAGTCGAGTGGGCGATGCGCTGCGGCTCGTGCTTGGGGAGCTGGGACTGGAGACAGTCTCCACAAAATTATAAATAAACAATCCGTCAGAAGCAGTACTGACAATCTTTCTATCTCCAGTCAAGAAAAGGTGGCTAGGTGATTCTGAATGTGCCCATTGACAGGCTAAAATACCCTCGTCGTATAAAACAATGCTCTTGTCACTGCCACTGGCTAGGATGAGCGACTTATCGTTGTGCTCGATGAAACTCAAATTCGATAATGAGATCGGCTCGTTTAGTATATCAAACGTCGATATCGTCTCTACGATTTTACCCTCAGTATCAAAGCTGGTCACTTTCTTATCGATTGTACTGACGTAGACCTTGTTTCGCCAGACAGCAATATCCTGTATCAAAGCACTAAGCGTGACTGATTTTGTTGAATGGAAGGTGCCATCCTCATCTGCCGTTACCATGTGCACTAGTTTGTTCCCCACACCGACTACGAATGTCTTTGTATCTGCATCGATGATTTTGGCCCTGCTTACTCGCCCGTGGAAGGGCAATGTTTGCCAGAGCTTCCATCCATCATCTCCGAGCGTGTAAATCTGGAGACCATTGTCTCTGCCTGCGCTCAGTGTCCAGATGCCTTTTGTGTCCAATGTGATGGGAGAGCCGTCACCCTCATGTCCATGGAACGTGTTCTCTCCAATTTGAACAGAGCCGTTATCTAATGCAATTGCAAACTTGCCTGCTGTAGTGACTTTAACGTCCGTGATTTTATGTTCAAAGTCCTCGACTTCGTTTGTGTTACCATCAGCATCGAAGTGAGTTATCGTGGACCCTTTCCAGGCGACAAAGCCAGACTCACTCTTGGGCGTCGCACCTGTATATAACGGGCCACTAAGTAGGCCAGTCACGTTATCGTAAATCCCCTCATCCTGCAAGCATATTAATGAGGACGAGGTGGCAGAGATCGATGCGGCCCGAAGATCTTGTTGTCGCAAAAGTTCGAAGTTCTTGGAATAATAAAAGATTTTGACAGCACCATGTACCGCAATCTCATCTCCTATTGTGACCATGGAAGTAACAGCTACTTCAAGCTCAAAAATGAGCTCGAGAGCGCTCCCTGATACTTTGAAGACTTGGCCATCACTGTTCGCTACAAGAAAGGAGTCTATGGCAAGCGGCATCAAGCATGTAAATTTTGAAGATGCTGCATCGCCTAGAATAATATTACGGCCCGGCAGAACCGCATTATCCCCGAGTGTCCAAACCCTCAGATGGCGCACGCCTGCTGTAACGAGAACGGTGTCTGAAAGCCAAATCATAGCAGTTACTTGGGAGATGCATCGATTTGATGCCCTAAGATGTACTTTGGTTTTGGGCATTGTCTGCCATATGTACAGATATCCATCATTTGGAGTGCCAAGAGTGGCCAGAGACATACCACCTGGGCTGAAACTCATCAATTGAACGCCAAATTGATGTTCCTGCATAGTGGCCACAATTTTGGGGTTATCGGGATTGAAAATAACCACGCGAGGGGTATGTCCACTCTCGCCGATAGCCAAATACCCAGTGCTCGCCAGAGCGACACATGAGACAGGATTAATTTTGTACTTGGCCAAACCCTTGGCGTCACCATTAGTTGAACCCAGCTGCTGAGTGAAATCCTTTGACAGCAGTCTATTAAGCTCTTGTGTTTTCGCGTCTGCTGTAAGTTGTTTTGGTGCGCATATCCTGAATTGGTAGGCGCCAGTATCCTTGTTGAGGGAGGCAACACCAGAGCCAGCAGCATATATTATAGAGTTACCACATGTACTTAACGCTGCAGGTGTAGTAGCTGTTGTACCAAAGGACTTTTCGATCGAAATCACCAGCTTTGGCCCTCGATGATTCATGTCAACAATATGCGTCACGTGTGAAACAAAGGCAAGAGCGCGTGTCGCTGAAGGAAAAGACTATTGAGAGAATATATAAAGCGAACATAGTGCATTTATCCCATGTAGTACTTGTCATACATCAAGATCGTCATTAAATAAATATAGAGTCCATGCCGGGTCCTTCAATTAAAAAAGGGGGCTAGAGATAGTTTCCAATCTTTTCAGGTGTGAGGGGACATTGTGTGCCCGAGCACTAGGCCAGCACCAACAAAGATGCTAACAAATCCAAACAGTAGCTTGAGACTTGTCCCCAAATCCTCTGGTGGCATATCCACTTGAGAGGCCTGTCTCATCACCGTTTGCATCCTATCTGCGACAGCCCTGAGGGTATCGGGAGAGAATAAAACAGCATAAAGTGATTCAACCCTGGCGCCAGGGATGCTTAGCATGCAACGAGCCAAACTTTTGAGTAAAACTTCCGCGTCGATCTGAACAAAGTTATCGAACATGTTATACTCAATATTGCATTCGCACAGCAGCGATTTCACCAGTCCTTGGCAGTCACCGTGGCGATTCCATGATTCAAGATTAGAGCAATGGCAAAGATCAGGCCAATAGACGCCATTGGGGTCGACAGCCTCCAGTATTTGGGTCATTCGGTTTTTATCGAGAAAGGTTGATGTACGAATGTTCATCCACTTGTTTTCTTGGACACCATTGAACAGTGCGCCACCCTTGACAGCCGTGAATAGCCGAGAGTCCTCGAGAATCGCCGAACACAGCAGTGCAATAATGCGTTGCCGTGGGTTGGAGTCCAGTATAAGCCCATCTCTTATTGATTCGAGATCTGGGGTGATTCTAGCGCCCAGCAACATCAATGCAGTCAGTAGATTTTGATCCCTTGCCGTCATGAGATGTTTAAACGGAGCAGGGGAATTGGCGCAAACAGACTCCTCGCGATCAAGTTTGGAAGCACTGATCCATTCATAATATATCATGGTACTTTTTCGCAAGTTTTTGGGGGACTCGACTTTCAGGCTACAACTGAGTAAATATACTTTTCTCAACTTGCATACTCAGGTCAACCCTTGGGGATGACCCCAACAAGCACTGCATTCGGGGTCACATTCTGCATGTGATTAAGTGGTTAAAAGACCTATAAATTATGAAATGGATATCATTCATTGAAAAGTACACGTAGACAACTCTCCGAAGTCGCCCCTGCTCTCTATTGCTGAAAACTCTACTCAATAATTCTAGCGTGGGGGTTCACATGACCTTCTTCCCTTTTGGGTAGAAGATCAAGTAACCCCAAATTGCGAATCACGGCCAACCCGCGACCAAAGTTATACGAACTGTTTCGATTTTGGTTCAAATAAAGGCTCCTCACCCCTGCAGGCACCACAACTTGAGTCCCACCGTTAGTGTTGCTAGGCAACACGCATCCCAACTTCACGTGCGCTCGTGACCACAACCGCATCATTAACGAGATGTTGAAGAGTTGATACGGCAAGAACTTATCTCAGACTCGACCGAATTTTGCCTATCACATTTCCTTTCTACTTTAGGACATAGAATGGTTAGAGCACTTGAGCGCTATATTTTTCTAATAAATGGTACCAAACTTTAAAAAGCCGCAGCTCAACGGCTGTCATGAGGACCCCACCATGCAGCTCCCACATGCCCATAATTTCTAGACAGATACTGCCTAGCACCCAAACGCACTTGAATCATAGCATAAACAGACTTCGATTTCACTTTCAACTATCGGCATCACCTCCGTAAATCCCCCGCAGCTCGATCACATCTGCACATCAACGTCTTGGGCTCCCATTCCGGGGAAGTGCATAAACACCTGCAGAAGATGTTCCACTGCATAAATCTGAACAATGGTATCGATCTTGGTGTACGCACTGCTTAAGACATTATATAGAGTCAATAGGTGCATGTACGCCTCATTGACAGCATCCAAGCCCATTCAGAGCAATATTGGTAGACGCCAAGTCTTTCATGGCCCGGTCCGTACTCGCATTTTGCAACTCATGGCCCGGACAGCACGCCAAGCTCGAGCCCCTCGAGGGCTTGTCTTTGCTCGAGGAATTAATCTCTACTTTTGTGGTAATCTTGTCATTTGGTGCCACTGTTCTGCGCATGATCATCCCAGCTTTTCTCCACATTGACGTCATCCTATGCAAGCTATTATCGGACGGGTGGGTGACAGTCCTAGCCTGATATTCCAAAATGCTCACTACGGCAAAGTCGCGTTGGAATTGGAACAAAAGGCGGAATCGCTTTATTTGTCGTATTCATTTTGCCAGTCCTACGCTGCCATTTGCTTCGAAGCTCGTGACTGCCCTCGGTCGCGAAAAAGATGCAAGTTGAATCTGAAACGCTGATCTGCAAATGACAAATATGTACACCGATGAGGGCATTACAGTACTTTAACTGTAGTTTTGAGCTCCACTAAATTTTTGCCTGCCCATGAAAACCTATTTGTTGGGATATGCCCAGCTTTTCAGCTCACCTCAAAGCTGCATTTTGACCTTGAAAACATGTTCTTATCCTCTAATAAATGCCTATAGCCTATACATATCACTCGAAAAAAATGTTTGTAAATTACTATCTATCATAGTTATCTCTGCTTTATCGAAAATGATCGACGCACACCCACATATGCACCGAAGAAACGAGACCTCGAGGCCAAGATCAGCTCAAAACCTAACTGTAGCAAAGCAAGAGTACCTAAAGTGTTGAGTACTCAGGCTGCTAATCCAAGGGAGCCTGCGTAGTTTTCTTCGCAGATCATTAGCGGCTGAAACTGATTTGCTGCAGGCTCTAACGTTCAACCACCCACATTTCAACCGCCCCCACTCGCTGTATGCAGTCCAATGAGTGACAGTGGGGAGCACATGATGACTAACATCCCGCTGCAAAGAATATATACCTCTGCAGACCAGCTAAATTGCATCAGTGAAAATGGCCTCCCAATCTGTTCAACAAAACCTCCCCTACCTCTTCTTCTGCCTCTGCGCCATCTTCTTCTATGGAATGGTCGTGGTTGACCTTCAATGAGCTGGCTTGCACTTATCGATAAGCGGTCGCTGTGACAATCTCGGTGAAATCCATCCCGGTTTGTTGAACTCGTTCACATGACTGTTGAATCATAATTGTACCCTTGACTGGGTCTGAACAATTCGATTGGGGTATCCCCATATCTTTATTTATTTTTTGTGGCACCTGCATTTAGGTGGATATTGACGAGCAGTCTTATTTCGCTTAGTTGGGGTGATCCATCCGAGGATGTATATGTATTTATTAAAAGTTTTACCTGGACTGCTGTTGCATCAAAACATAACCACTTTATAGCATAGCTGGTCTAAAGTTCTAATTTTAACCCTGGAGCGCACACCGCAGAAGTTGAGTGGGATAATACTCGAGCTGTTCTATATTGGGCTACCCCACAGTTATATCGGTTTTTACTGGTATGGGGTAGTAGTCTCGAAAAAAGTCTGGGCAAGTTGTTGAAAATCCAGCAAAACTGTTCCTCTCAACTATGCCAAATCAGAGTCCAATATTTTCCCACCCTGATTCAACAGCTCATCATCGAACCTCAAAACATGCATGTTAGTGTAGTTGCTACATCACGCCTGCAATCACTGTAGTAACGAGGAAGCATCATCAGTTTGCATATATTCAAGCCACAAACAGGGCACTGACTCTCTAGCCTCTTCCCGGTCCAGATGCAGGGGTATCGCAATCGCAGCAGCGGGGAGCTTCCAGTGGCCACTCTCAAGTTAAAATTATTTTGTGGAGAGAACAGAGACAGTCAGATCCAAAGAGTGTTCTTTATATAGTGGTAGGTGAGAAAATCGAGCATTCGTTTCCATGGCACGCGTAAATCCCTTTTTACGAGTTAATTTAAATCATAAGCTATAAAAAAATTCATATGGGTGAGTAGAGTATCATACATAAATCATGCAACTACAACAGTGTCATGACGGACCTCTTTCTGACCAGCAGGAGATTCGATACCTCCAAAGACAAGCTGGGCCTTCAGCGACCAGTTCTTGGGGATGTTGAAAGTCTCAGCAACACCCTGGTCAATAAGAGGAGAGTAGTGCTGGAGATTGGCACCAACCTTCACGGTAGCGAAAGCAGCCCAAGTATTGATCTGAGCGGCACCACTGCTGTGGGCAGCCCAAATAGGGAAGTTAGCGGCATATGAGGGGAAGCCGTCCTGGGACTGCTTGATGGCCTCGTCATCTTCGAAGAACAAAACGGTACCAGCACCAGCGGCGAAGCCCTTAAGCTTGGGAGCGGTGTCCTTGAAGCGTTCAGCACCGATCTTGGCCAAGAGGGCATCGTGAGCAATGCCATCCCAGAGCTTCAAATGCTTGTCACCAAACAAGATGACAGCACGAGTGGTCTGATTGTTGAAAGAGGAAGGGGTTTCAGCAACAACAGCCTTGACGATAGCGACAATGTCGCTCTCAGAAACAGGAAGCTTGTTGTTCAGATGGTAAATGGTGCGACGCTCGTGAAGAATATCGATAAGTTGCTTGGGAGAAGACATTGGTTGTGTTTGAACACCGTGAAACTCTATCCCCTTTATATATTCCTGTTCCAGGTAGCGTCATGACACATCGCACGTCGCAATGACGCTAGTATCGGTGGACCGAATACATGCATGAAATTATGAAGACAATCGAAGGGCAATGGAGTCAATCGAAGGGCAACAGAGTCAATCGAAGGGTAAAGTGCTCGAGTTACACCATTTAAGATACTACACATAACTTGCAAACATCTAAATCTACCTCAGAGCTAATTGTCAGCGAAGTGGACCCAAGCGTAAGCTATCGATCAATAGGTCTCGCGGTGAGGCAATACTTGCTTTTGTTTACGTATCGAACGCTCGCCCATATGTTCCATACTATATATACCATGAATACTAAAAAAACTAATATGTTTGATCCCAGGAAGATCATTGCAGATTACACATGAGTTAAAAGCACCCTTAAATGGCTTAGCATGAAATAATGTGAGAAAAACAAGATACTTTTGATATCAATTGGATAGAAGTTGGTCCTATGATACAATCACAGCTTGATTTTCAAGCTCAAAGCAAGAGTCTCTGAGCCTCTCGGGGAGCCGATATGTATATGCATGCAGGTCGCCCACATACGGGTTGCCGAATGCATGCATCAATGGGGGGCGTTCCAATGACGCGAATACAGCAACTATATCAGAATTTCGATGTGTTTTGCCTATCTATGCATGCCTTGTATATACAAGCTTATGAAACAACTCATTGATTTGTGTTAAATCCAACTCAGCGGGCCATGTACAGCAGGTTTTAGGATACATCACTGCCGTGACCTGAACGAACGGTGCCTTTGCTATATCTGATTCGAGGTTGGCGTACCTTGCAGTGTTCGTTAGAAATTGAGGCAATCAGCAAAGGTCATTGGGAAACGGGTTCATCGAGCCTGAGAGAACTCACAATAGATCAGTGCTTATGATGACCAGTTCTGAAGCTGGAGATCAAGTAACTACACTGCCATCTAGAGATGTGGCTTATCCCACCTTCACCTGGCAGCTTGTCCCAGCCATTGCAGCTACCTGCACCTACATTTTCGCCGCAAACTCATTGTCGCAGACTCGCAGTAGGAGGTCCTCCATGTCAGAAGAGTAAACGGTTCGGTCAGAACCTCGAACACTTGGTCCAGAGCTCTCCAGTTTCTCAACCCAAGCTTTTAAACGCGTAAAATTCAATCACCATTTTTACCAGAAACTGAGGTTGTCAAAAAAACCTCTCTAGCCGCTGGAAGATGATGATGATATCTCCGCTAGGTTGAGGGCATGTGTGCAGTAAGATTACGGGTCTGCTTCGTGATATTTCACCCCATTCGGCCTCGCCCTGCCTCGCGCATCGCGCTTTGCAAGGCTCTATAACACATAGTCGCAAAAGTTGACAATGAGTTAAGATTCTTCGGTTTTGACTGGTAATTAACGGGAAAACGTCAAGAATTACGCGTTTTCCTCTCTAAGCCGTCATTAATTTAAGCATCGGGATGGCCTACTCGCGTATGCAAAGGCACGCGAGTAATTCCGAACCACATGATGACTAACGGGAATTTTTCAGCCGCAGATCACATGAAGACGACTTAAACATGATTGATGCGAGCTCTAACTTGTTACGAACGTGGCTATACGGTTCAATAAGTACTTGGTGTAATAATTAAAGCTGCATAATTGAACAAGATAGCGGTCAAACTAATTGAAGCAACCACCAAACTCTCGGTTAGTCAGGGGCCCTGAGTTACCCGGTTTAGACGGCCAATGAGCGCTTATAAAGTCAAAACCGTCAATCTCACTTTCTTGAACAATGGTTTTCTTCCCTACTGCGCAGCAGCTCTCTGCCAGCTTCAACCCCCATTCCGCCAGCTACTGGGTCAAGGCTCCTAGCACCGACGAGATCAAGGAGAAGGCCGCTAGCACCGCCAAGAGTCTCGAGAACAAGGCTCTTGGTGCTATCAAGCCCGACCACAAGATTGAGGTTTACTCCAAGGAGTACTTCAAGTACTGCACTCTCGGTGGTATCCTTGCCTGCGGTCCCACCCACGCTTTCGTCACTCCTCTTGACCTTGTCAAGTGCCGTCGCCAGGTGAACTCCAGCCTTTACACTGGTAACCTCCAGGCCTGGAAAACCATTGCCAAGAGCGAGGGTGCCGGTGCCATCTTCACTGGTTTCGGTGCTACCTTGATCGGTTACTCCTTCCAGGGTGCCGGTAAATACGGTCTTTACGAGGTCTTCAAGTACAAGTACGCCCAGTGGGTCGGTGAGGAGACCGCCGCCAAGTACCAGACTGGTTTGTTCTTGGCTGCCTCTGCCTCTGCTGAGTTCTTCGCTGATATTCTTCTCTGCCCCTGGGAGGCCGTCAAGGTCCGTACCCAGACCACCATGCCCCCCTACGCCTCCAACGTCTTCTCCGGTGTCTCCAAGGCCATCGCCGCTGACGGTATTGGCGGTCTCTACGCCGGTTTGAGTCCTCTTTGGGCCCGCCAGATCCCTTACACCATGGTCAAGTTCGCCACCTTCGAGAACATTGTCAACCTCATGTACTCTTACATGCCCAAGGAGAAGTCTGAGTACTCCAAGGCTGTCCAAACCGGTGTCTCTTTCGTTGCTGGTTACGCTGCCGGTGTCTTCTGCGCCGTTGTCTCCCACCCCGCTGATGTTATGGTCTCCAAGATCAACAACGAGAAGGGTCAGGGTGAGTCCACTGGTCAGGCCGTCTCCCGTATCTACGGTAAGATCGGTTTCTCTGGTCTCTGGAACGGTCTCGGTACCCGTATCATCATGGTCGGTACCCTCACTGGTCTCCAGTGGCTCATCTACGACACTTTCAAGGCTGCCGTCGGCTTGCCTACCTCCGGTGGTAAGAAATAATTGGCTCGTCCATAGATGTAGAAAAGTACTTGTCGAAAATAACAATTTTGCCAACGTAATGTTGACCGCTGGGCCCGTTGGCGCGGTGACCGCGGTTATGCTGAGCTCTAAGCTTGGGTTGTTGACCCCATCGCTGAAGCTCAGGCAGCGGCGCATAGCAAGGGAACCACCCTGGCTAATTTCTTATTAAATAACCCAAAATAGTCTCATTTCTCCCTATTTGAGGCTATTTCGGTAACACACGTGTTATGCACGCTATTTTAGTGCTTCAGGTTGACCGTACTACTCCGGGGGATTTATCGCGTCCTTATCGATGCACAATTTTTTTTTACAGTAGCTAGCGTTTAATCTAAACCAAAATTATCTATAACAATGCCAAAGAGTCCCTTTGAGTCCGGCGCGCCAACTATATAGTCACGCTCCAAAATGAGGTAGACATGCACTCACTCTTCCCACTGTGCGCCGAATACCAGTCAATGATATCAAAATCGACGTTAGAAATCGATGTAAGCCGAGGGAGCACGCAACTCACTCCCCTGTGCGTGTGTTATTTCTTTGACGTACATTTTGTGGCCAATGGACAGCAAATGGCTGCAATGTGGACAGAGAACTTGATTCATGCTGTAACTGAGGGCGCATTCTTTCATTCTAATCCCGTAACTGGCTGGGAGCAAACTGGCGATGGATTTTCCCTCGAACTTCGACCAAATTTGGTCGACCCCGACGGCAACAATAACAGACGGTATTTGCGCCGAGTGAGTTTATTTATTCAATTGGCCTGGGATTTTGACGACGCCCACCAGGTTTTTCACCGTATGCGCGCATTAGTGGACTACTCCATGGAGTGCACCATAAATTCCTTGCGGTTGATTGTTCCCTCGATGTTCACCACTTATGACCGGGTACAGCGGATGAAACCACTTGTAGATGCTATGGAAAGAGCAATCGGCATCAATTCAAAGGTTGTCCATCCTCGAATTGAGCGCAAGATTCTTGCGACGATGCGGGAAAAAAAACGGCCTTGGAATATTAACGACCTACGTATTTGTCCACCAGTGGTTTTTACATTCCCCAATTACACAATTGTCGATGAGGAACATGGCGAACCCACTCACGCAGTAGTGTCGTTGGCGGATTTAGCTAAGCACTTGAGCAACACACAACAACACACTTCTCAACATGAACTCCATCAGTTATCTGGGGGGAAAGGTTGACTCGTTGATTGGCAGAAAAGAGGAGGAGGAAAAGCCTAAAGTCGTTCTGGAGAAAGTCACTCTTTGGCATATCATTGCTAGCGTTCTACTGTTAAGGTGGGCACATGTCGCATACATCCTCACCACGCCCGCAAGCTCTCACAATGCACCAACGGAAACTTCTCCGACCACTGTTCCAAAAAAGCGGAGAAAAAGAGAAAGTATCGATCTTTTGCGGCGGCCCCTGGTCTTCCGTACCGAACGCAAAACATTGGTGTTAGACTTGGACGAGACGCTCATCCACTCCATGTCTCGCTCTACCCGGCTCAATGGCTCCCACATGGTTGAAGTTGAGATGGGCAAACTGAGCTGTATCTATTTTGTCGAAAAAAGACCATTTTGTGACCTTTTTCTCAATACTGTCCGCGAGTGGTATGATCTTGTAATATTTACCGCCTCTGTACGATCGTACGCTGACCCTATGATTGATTGGCTAGATCAGGGGCGAAATTTCTTCAGTCAGCGATACTACAGAGACGAATGCATCACAGCCTCCAACGGCTACATAAAAGACCTCACAACTGTGAACGAAGACCTGTCGCGGGTTATGCTTGTGGACAATTCTCCGGTCAGTTTCGAGAGACAACAGGATAATGGGATAAGCATTCAGGGATGGATCTCTGACCCCAGTGACTCCTGCCTTTTGCATCTTCTTCCTTTGCTCAACGCGCTTAGGTTCACAAGCGATGTACGCAGCTTGTTATCATTACAACGGGGTGAGCAACAGCAGATTACATTCCATGAGACCTAGATATATCTGGCAAAATATACATATACATATTTATTAGCATACCAATTTCTACCTATTGCGACTGTGGAACCTGACCGCGCGTCGTGCCAAGCCAAACGTGCGGAGTGGAGCATATACACCTTTTTACGTGGCGGTTTCAAACTTGTTAGGTTAAAATGTTATGAATTAGCTAGCTTTAACCGTATATTGGAGTCTTGGACACCTTGTAGACACAGACTTGGCGAGTAGGCCTTGTACGCCTTATCGATAAGCTCGATCGACACATATTGTTTCAGCCAAGAATTATGCATTCGCGTGCAGCAAAATCGGTGAGATAGTCATGAGCAATGTACATACTGATCAATGAATAAGAAGTAACACCTGAATATGGCACCCATTTACACTTACGCACCTAAATTAATAGAACGGAGCCTCTTGGGAGAGTTTCACAAACATCAAAATACAGTGATTCTGTGCTCTTCCAAGGGATCAATTCTAAAACTTCGTGTGGTAACATGCTATTGATTTATTTAATGATGTTCCCTATCGACTGGCGCGAATGATTTAGGTTGCAACTTCAGCCAGCCGTACTGGTAGTAAGTTTATCGACTAAACAAGATACTAAAGCTATGATCAACAAAAAGTTAGAGAATTCCAGCCAATCATACCATGAATTCTTCAAACTATAGGCCAAATTCGCGAACTCATATAACCCCAGTTCTCGAGCGGGCATCACTAATCATGCTCCCCAGCAGCCAGTATGAGGAGCAGGAGCCTTTTCTAGACCACTTGGTGCGCAAATGCAAAGAGCAACCGCTCGTACCGTTTGGGTGTGCTCTCACAGTCTCAGCGCTCTATCTCTCGGGCCGAGCGATGCGCAGGGGCAACCCCAGGCTGGCGAACCGGATGTTTTACTGGCGTGTAGGAGCTCAAGGATTTACAGTTGCTGCACTTGTTTGGGGCGGTTGGTACTACGGAGAGGGTTACCGCAAGCAGGAGGCTTCAAGGCTCGAGAAGCTGCGTGCCAAGGCTAAAGAGCGTGAACAGATGTGGCTTGATGAGCTTGATCGTATTGATGAAGAGGCGAAGCGGGTAAAACAACGAGCTGAGGAGCTCAAGCGGAAACTGGCCGAAGAGGAAAAGGCCAAAACAGCGACTGGTCCCAAGGGCCAATGAGTTACGACCGGTGAATACCAGCTTTGTATATATGTACATAAATTGCAATGTGATTAAATATTACTACTATAAATGAACCCCAGAGACTTGGGCTAATTTAGACGCAAGTCTAGTGGGCATATACTCAATACATGAGATCTTGAAAGCCCCGTTTAGTGAGGAATCTCCATGTCGATGTCCTGGTGCTCATGGAAGTTCAAAACACCGGCTTTGACGATTTTGATGGGCTCTATGGGGGCACTGTCTCTCACTGGACTGTTCTCGATCTTGTAGACCACATCCATTCCCTTGACAACCTCGCCAAACACAACGTGTTTACCATCGAGCGAGCTGGCTGGGACAGTAGTGATAAAGAACTGGGAGCCATTGGTGTCTCTACCGGCATTGGCCATGGAAAGCTTACCAGGTTTGTCGTGTTTGTAGCGGAAACTCTCATCGGGGAATCGCTTACCGTAGATAGAGCGGCCTCCAGTGCCATCGCCATTCTCAAAGTCTCCACCCTGAATCATGAAGCTTTTGATGACACGGTGGAAAGGGGCGCCGACGTAGCTGAGATCGCCCTTGCCAATACAAAGTTCCTTGAAGTTCTCGGAGGTTTTGGGCAACTCCTCACCATAAAGACCAATGATGATCCGTTCAGGGGCGGCGCTGCCAATACTGACGTCCAAATAGACCATGTCAGTGATATCCTGGGCAAAAGCCAGAGTGAAGAGAAACAATGAGACGAGATGGTGAAACATGGACAAGGGCAAGTCACTTGATGCACTTGTTGGGACTAAACCAGGGGGTTGTTGCACCGGTTCCCAGTGCTGACGAGACCCGCATAGGCTCGGCCTAGTAGCTGTCTAGTAAGCTCCTGACTACTACATGGTGACGGTAAAACGCGTAAAAGGCGTCGCTATCAGCCGTCCAATCGAATATGGTAACATAACAGTTCCTATGGAACTCAGAGATAGGAGACGTGACACTCCGCAAGACCATACACACAAGTGGACGGTGTTTGTGCGAGACCCGGCTGGCAAGGACGATCTTAGCTATCTCATCAAAAAAGTGGTATTTAAGTTGCACGACACATACCCGAATTCCACTAGGACCATTGAAAAACCCCCCTTTGAAGTCACAGAAACTGGATGGGGAGAATTCGAGCTGCAAATCCGTATATTCTTCCACCCCGTAGCACAAGAGAAGAATCTCACATTATACCACCACATCAAGCTACATCCTTATGGCCCGGATATTCCTGCTGGTAGTCCCCCGCAACCTTTACTTGCGGGACAGCATGTGACCAGCATCGTGTACGATGAGGTCGTATTTAGTGAACCCACGGAGGCCATGTTCGAGCTGCTGGTGAAGAAGCCCGGGTCGCAGCTGCTCCCCACTGCGCAGCTTCCTCTTTTGCCTTTTTCATACCAGACAGAACTGGAAGAGGTGGAGCGCTACGAGGAGGCGATCAATACTGTACATGAGCAGGTCAAGAAGGTGCGGGAGAAGATCGCTGAGTTGGATAAGGAGAAGAAGGCGCTGAGTGTGGCTAGTGGGTGAAAGGTCACATGTAAGCCCTGAAGCCAAATATCACAGGCAAAAGTGTTACGCACCCATCCTAGCCACGCATTCTCCACCAAGTCACACCCTGAACACACACTCCAATGGCATTCAGTACCCTGCCACTTTTCTGACTGTACTATAGAACTATAGACCTTAATATTTAATTGTAAAAACGTGTGAAAACGTGTGAAAACGTCTGATGCTGGGGCGATGTCACTTCCCTCTGCCTCGAGTCATGGAATCCCCCCCTCGAACGATTACTCATTATGTCGTTCAAGTCGGCCCTTCAGAAATATGAGGGCAAAAAGTACGAAGAGTGCTTTGAGGAGCTGGAGAAAGTGCTCGAGAGGCAGCCCAAACAGGGCGAAGCCTGGTGCCTCAAAGGTCTGTGCTCCCTCAACCTCAAGCGCGAGAACAAGGGCGGTGACTTTGTTAAAAAGGGACTCGAACTCTCCCCTGACAGCTCCATTGCGTGGCATATTGGAGGAATCTGGTACAAAATGGAGAAAGACTACAAAAACGCCTACCACGCTTACTGCAAGTCCTATTTGCTTGATCAAGACAACATCAATGTCCAGCAGGATCTTGGCATGTTGGCAATGAATGAGCGCAACTGGAAGCTTCTTGTTGAGGTTCGCCGGAGATTCCTGCGCTCTCGTCCCCAGCAGCATGTAGCATGGACCTCTCTGGCCGTTGCTCAGTACAAAGCCGGCGATTACGCTGGCGCCCAACAAACCCTCAAGTTGTATCTTGATTTGCTCGCCAATGAACGTGCTCAGCGCATCACGCCTCTTCCTCCTGTTAAGGATACAGCTGAAAAGATTGATACCTCCGAGACTTTGCTTTTCCTTAACAAAGTCATCGCCAGCTCAGGTGACTACAAGGCCGCTCTTGACCACCTGGAAGAAATCAAAGATAAGGTTCTCGATAAACTCGCTTATTCTACCAAGAAGGCGGAGTATCTTACTGCGCTCGGCTCTCCAAAGGCCGCTAACGCTTGGCTCGACCTCGTGCACCGTAACCCTAACTGCCTGGAGTACTACCAGCAGATTGAGGACCTCGTGTCTATCGACACTGTCGCCAAGAAAACCAAATTCTACGCTGGTATTCGTAAAGCTTATCCAAAGGCAGAAGTCCCGCAACAGCGCCCTTTGTTCTTCTTGGAGGGTAAGGAGTTGGAGGAGTACTTGCTACAGTATCTCAACGACAAGATCGCTGCTGGCGTTCCCTCAATCTTCTCTCTTGTCAAGCCTCTCTACCGTTCCGGCAATGTAATGGATGCCGTTATCCCCAAACTCAAGGCTACAGATTCTTTGGCATACAACTTGTTCATGGCCAAACACCTTAGCCTTAAGGGAGACCAGGAGGCTGCACTTAAGCATGCTGAAGCTGCCGGGGATGTGGCAGAAGCACAGCTTGCCAAGGCCAAGATCCTGACGCGCATGGGTGACTTTGCCGCTGCGGCCAAATTAGCCAAGGATGTGTCTGATGCCGATAAGGGTGATCGTTTCCTCAACACCAAAGCTGTCAAATATGCTATTCTTGCTGGCGACTTTGACAGTGCTAATTCCATCGCTGCCGATTTCCCCACTCGCACGAAAGAAAACAAGGATGGCCTGAAATACATGGTTGATCTTGAAGCGGTGAACTTCTTAACAAAAATTGCATCTGGCTACTCACTCCATTCCGATCACATGATGGCGCTTAAACGTGCTAACAACACCATTAATATCTTTGACACTTGCTACAATCACCAATATGACTTCCACTACTACGGACCCCGTCGCGGAACCCTTCGATCTTACTGCGAGCTTGTAGACTGGGTTGACACTGTTTACGCTCACCCTGTTTACGAGGAGGCCGTCAAAGTAGCTATCAATGAGTACGTGGCCTACGCGACTGGCACCAAGGATGGTATCCCCGCCGAGGACAAGGAGAAGTTACTCAAGGAGCGCAAAGCTGCACAGGAGACTGCGCAAAAAGAAAAGGAGGCACAGAAAGATTCAAGCGATGAGATTGATCTCGACCCATGGGGAGTCACATACAGCACGCCCAAGGACCCTCTCGAATCAGCCATCAAAGCGTGGAAACCGCTCAGTGAGGCTCGCCCCACCAATGCACGCACATGGAAACTTGTGTTCCCCGTATACCTTGCGCAAAAGAAGTACGTGATTGCTGTCCAGGCGCTCAAGAAGGCGAAGGAGTATGGTGCCTCCGAGTCATGGATTGCGGCCGCTGGAGTCAGTGCTCGTCACGCTCTTGAGAACGACGAAGCTGCACCTGCTCCTATCCGTACATTGCAAACCAAAATGCTCGCCACTATCTGCCAGGGCGACCTCACTCAGGATCTTGTCAAGTACACTGATGAGCATGTGACAGATGACCTTGAGTGGGCTCAAACTCGGGCTCTGCTCAACAAACTTGATGGAGTGGAGTCCCGCTTTATTAAGAACCTTGCAAAGTACGACACTGTGCAGCTGCAGGACATCTACCTGTACCTTCGCCGCTGGGGCCTGGGCACCGAGTTCGGCAAAGCTGTGCTGGCAAAACACCCCAAAACTAGCTTCGTTAAGTAGTTTTAGAACTAGAAATAATCCTGTATATAGTCCTATAGATGCTATGATATAACTAATGTGACCTTCGCCAACCAGGGAAAAAGTATTAGAAATATACCAACATGAGGAATCTGGTCCCTGTACATAGAGGATGCATTCGCACGGCAGATCAGTGCCCTAGCAATCTCTCAACCGTCGTAATTAATGAGGACGGGAATCCCATGTTCGTTTATACCGATGGCGAGGAGGGAGACAATGTGGATGTGTTTGAAAAAGTTGGAAACGAATGGAAACAGTGGCTAAATTGGCCTGGTGATAAAATAATGAGTGTTTTACCAGGAGAACCAGCTCTATTTGTATTAAGAAATGGTAATATCGTCGAGGCTACTGCTGAAGGCGCTCAAATTGCTGGTGGACTCGACACCGAGATAAAAGCATCTGAATGGGCTCCAGATGGCGAGGTTGGAATTATTGTGACACAAGAAAAAGTCTTGTTCTTGAGCAGATCACTCGATCCAATTGGAGAACACTCTTTTAGTGATTCTGATATGCAACTATCCAAGCACGTATCTGTTGGTTGGGGAAAGCGGGAGACACAGTTCCAAGGCCGTGGAGCGCGTGCAGCGCGTGATCCTACAATGCCTGAAAAAGTTGATACCGGTTTGATCTCATCTTTAGATGATCAGAGCGTGCAGATCTCATGGCGCGGTGACGGTGAATTCGTCGCTGTCTCTCGCATCCAAGATGGTCGCCGTGTCATTATTGTTTTAACAAGAGAAGGAGCCATCAGCAGTGTTACAGAACCTGTTGATTACTTGTCTCAGCTTGTAGCATGGAAACCATCGGGCGCAGTTATCGCGTCAGTTCAGACAGAGCCCCATCGTGTTGTCTTCTTTGAAAGAAATGGTCTCAGACGATACGAGTTTGACTTGACTCGGAAAGAAGCTGTCAAAGGACTGGCATGGAGCTTTGATAGCGAGATTCTGGCCGTACAGTTTGAGACTTGCGTTGAGCTTTGGACAACTAAAAACTACCACTGGTACCGCAAGCAAGTGCTTGTTTCTACTACAAAACAGAAATCTACGGAGTGGATTTACTGGCACCCTGAAAAGCGTACCTTGCTAGTTGGTTGGGGAGATGTAGTCGAAACACACTCTTTCACGGTCAATGTTTTCACAGGACCTACACAACCACCCCTTGACGATGGCACAGTGGCTGTTATAGATGGCGATACTATCAAAGTGACACCACTTGCAAAGTTTAATTTCCCACCTCCGATGAGCAAATCCAGGTTCCAGGTAAACAACCCAATTCACGTAGCTGTGAGAAGTAACAACAACTCTTTCGCGGTCACCACTCCCCAAGGGTTCTACCTGCACCCTGAGGGTAAATTACAAGAGTATGAAGGGACACCAAGACAGGCCGCATTTTTCGGTGATACCTTAGCCACTCTCACCGATGTGAATGGGAAGAGCGTGTTGCGTCTGGATGGAGTTGAACAAGAGGGAATTCCCAATATATATCTCCTGAAAGAAGGATTCTACGAAACAAATGACGGCAAAGTCTTTGATTTTAGCCATAAACTGATCTCTAAATTCGACAAGCCATGTGTTAACTTTTTTGTTTCGGAAAATTGTACATTTGGGCTCACAGAGGGCGGCAACCTCATTGCTTGCGATCCCAACCCGCGAGTGATTGCCAGAGGAGTTACTTCAATTGCTTTAACTGACTCCTACCTTCTACTCACCACTACCACTCTGCTTAAGTTTATCCATTTGAGTCAAATCGAAGTCCCTGAGGATGATGCCCAAAACGAGCAGTGCAGAGAGATTGAGAGAGGATCTTTACTTGTCACTGTGGTTCCAACTCGCATGCTGGTAGTTTTACAAGCTCCTCGTGGTAATCTCGAGACAATATACCCTCGTATGCTTGTACTACGAGAAGTTCGTAAAGCACTTGACGCCCTTAACTTCAAGTCTGCATTTGCTTCATGCCGCGTCCATCGAATCGACCTTCAACTACTTTACGACTACAATTCCACTGCTTTCGAGGCAAACGTCGACAAATTCCTCGAGATTGGCGAGGATAGTATCGATTTATTCTTATCCTCTCTAAAACCAGAGAATGTCGCCGAGTCCAAATACAAGGAGACAATACAGCGAAGCCAAGAATACAAAGTCAAAGATGTCAATCATGTGTGCGACATTATGCTCTCACACATGACCTCTACTCGCAACATCATCACGGCTCATGCTTGCAAAGTGCCTGCAGATCTTGAGTCCGCGCTGAAAGCTTGCAAATCCGACAAAGATATTGAACACGCAATCTATCTGACGGATTCTGAGACGTTATACAAGACTGCTCTTAGTATGTATGATCTCAAGCTCACACTCAGTGTAGCTCAACAGTCGCAAAAGGACCCGAAAGAGTACTTGGCCTTCTTGCGTGCTCGTGACAAGGAGAACGAGTTCAGAAGACGGTTTAACATCGATGAACTGCTTAAAGATAGACAGAAGGCTGCGAAGCATCTTGTGCAGTCGCCGGATGCCACTGATGAAGAAATCATTGAGTACATCGAGCGTTACAAGTTGCATCAGATTGTACTTCCTTTGGTTGAAGGTGAGCGGGAGAATAAAGTGCTCGAAAGCTACGCATATTATCTTATGGACCAGGCTGAGTACCAGACGGCAGGTCTTAACTTTGAGTACCTCGGCCTCACTGAAGAGGCACTGAGTGCATACGTTAAATGTGGTGACTGGAGAAGAGCACTGTCATTGGACAATACAAAGGCCGAGGATCTCGCAGAGTCCTGCATTGCACTGAAGAAGTTCGGTGATGCTGCAGAAATTTACAACCACCATTTGCATCTTCCCGATTTGGCGATCGAGAATTACTGTAAAGCGTACTTATTCGACGATGCCATTTTGGTCGACAGAAATTCTGAACTCATAGAAGACGGATTGAGAGAGCAGTTTGGTGTTATTCAAGAGCTCTTAAGCGATTGTAAACGGCAGGTTCCCTCGCAGTTGCGCCGCTTGCGCGAACTGCGTGAGAAGCGGGAGGCTGAGCAAGGATACAGCGTTGACGCTCTTGCTGGGGACATGGAAGACAATATGTCAATTGCCGGTACCGAAACCACTAATGCATCATACGTCACAAGGTACACAGACAAGACAGGGGGGACGGCACAAACGGGAGCGTCCAGACGCACTCAAAAGAATCGCCGCCGCGAAGAACGCAAAAAGGCACGCGGAAAGAAGGGTACTGTGTATGAGGAAGAGTATCTTATTGCATCAATGGGCCGTTTGATGGAGCGTGTGGAGGTTACTCGGCCCGAAGCTCAAAGACTTGTTGAAGCTCTTATTCGTCGCCACATGCGCACCTACGCGGTTCAAGTTAAAGGTGCCTATTCAGAGGTTCTGGCTCTCATTGAGGAGAACGTCACTGAGTTTTATACTGTGGCCGAGGCAGACCTTGTCCGTTACGATGCCGATGGCAACAAGTTCATGGCTGATGCACCTGTGCCCCCGCCTGTACCTGGTAAATTAATCTGACCGATATAAATACATATAAATTATCTTCTTATGCGTGCGTGCTGCTATTTAGTGACGTAGGGACACCCCATCTATACGCGGTTTGGACGTCCTCTAACGGGTCGACTTACATCTTGTCGCACAGATAAGTTCTGCGCTCCCAAAGATATGCTTGAGTCAAATGAATTCTCCTCCCAGACATTACTTTTTTGGAATTTTTCAATCGCACCGCCAGACACAAGACCAGGAGTAGGAACAAAGGGCATAGGTCTATACTGGTCTTCAGGCTTTTCAGTGTCGTGTGATCGGGCTGAGCGTGCATTTCTATCAGGCGAGAGTGGAGGGCTTGAGGTTAAAGGATCTACGAGTGGCTCAGCATTTGGTTGTGTGAGTGCATGGGCAGGAACCGGCAGCTCGAGGTCCTCCGACTCGGGTATTGACTCGGCCTGAGAAAGTACGGGTTCAGCGGAAGTGTGCTTGCGTGCAGCTGCTGGGGCGGCCATGTGTGTTTGAGGCATCTTTGCGGCCGCAGCAGTAGCCGTAGCGGCGACTCGAGGAGGGGTCGGTTCCGGTCGTGTAGGGCGAGAGTTCATATCCAAAGAGGAAGGCAGAATGCGGTTGTGCACAGAACGAGCAGGGGCATCATGATCACCAACCATTTCCGCTTCATTATTTGTTGCCCCTGAGCCATTTTGGGGTGGATCTATAGGAGTGGACTGAGCAGCGGGTACCGGACACTTTGACCCTGAAACAACCGCGGATTTAGCCTCGAGCTTGCGCTTGTTTCTGCGTTCTTCCAAAAAATCTGGCCTTCGAATGTTATCCATGTCGTACTCGTGCGGATGCTTGGCAATTTGCTTCACCTGCTTCATGTAGTTCTTATCATAGAGGCAATTGCCTAGGGCATCGCCGAAGGTGCGGAGCACACGTTTTAATGCATCTGTGGCGGCCTCTTTGCCTGCTTTTACGAGATTAGCGGGGATATCGTTACCAGTGGCTGTGCCATACCCGATATCTTCCCTTATAGTGCCGTCTCTAAGGGTTACACGGCTGAGACAGGAAGCGACGACGCAAAAGGGTGTTCTTTTGGCAAATATCTCATGCTTGTGCTCTTTAAACTCGAGGTTCCACCCGTCATGGCCGAAGATCTCGTTCGCCAAGCGAATGGCCTGAAATCCTTCTAAATAAGGCACCTGCTGGTTGCCGTGGCCGGGCCGGTACGAGATATACTCGGGTCCAAGGGGCTGCATGAGCTCTCTGGCAAGCTCTTGCTTTGTCTTTTGGGTGGATCCATTGATTCTATCGGACATTTGTGGACCTTTGTTTGGATTAGCCATTAAACGCGTAATTAAATAAGCGGTCGCGACCTTTTTCATGACACCGAAATGGCGGGACTGGAGCGAGCATGTGCCCTAAAAATACGTATTTTATGTAGATTTGAGTTAAAGATTACTGAGATATGGAAGTAGTTAGCCTGATTTCCGGTTCTTTGCTGCTCAATTGGGTGACTACCTATTATGTTTACAAATGCTAAGATGCAAAGGTGGCTGAATGTTAACGAGGTATCTAGCGAAAGAAGTAGATCTTTGTGAAATTGATTAACGCAGCGCCGTGAGTTAGAACACCACCGCTCGATGATGTGGGATTTTAATCTACTTCATTGCGTCGAAAGGTGGGCCCGCACGCGCGCGCTGGGATGGATATTAGTCACCAGCTAATTAGCTGTAATTGTGAGTATTGGGACGCTGTTCTGTGTGGAGAGACGTAGGATGTAAATACACGCGATCTCGATAGTGACTGCGTTTCTGCGGAGCCATTGGCGGTAAACCCAATGGATAGCCCCGTGACATGCTAGCTAGAACTACTAATTCTCCATGATTTACCCCGTAAGTTGGAGGTTTATGCATATATGCACCCCGCGTCTCCGCTGATCCAGCGCGCGCTGTGGATTGATAAAACCAAGTCAAGGAGCCACTATGGAAGGAATAGTTATGAGAGATAAATCATGTAAAAACACAGGGTCGTAGTAGTTCGATTGTAAAGCTCGAGAACAGAGCCATGGACATCATCTGCGCGAGCAAATTAACCCGCATCTCCACTAACAACGGTTTTATGCAGGGCCACGTGAATTGCATGAAACAGTGATCACCCCAGAGATGGTAATTGAGCTAAACTTGGAACAAACAAGTCGCAAATTACTCATATTTCGCAGCAATTCCCCCAACAACGAGTCATTACTCCAGGCAGGACATGACGACTATCCCGATTCGTCGCGAAAGCATTTAGAAACTAACTTAAATACGATCTTAAACACTAACTAATACTCTATTTAGGGTGATAGGCATGAGAAGCGCCCTCGGGGCGAGCAGACATCCAGTCACCAGCAGACTGGACATTGGAGAAGCTCTTGTGGGTGGCACCAGAGTAACCATCGACCTGGGCCTTGGCGTTGTCCCAGTTGGTGTAGATACCGGTAGTGCGACCGGTGCTGACAGCGTAGTACTTCTTAGAAGGCATTGATGAGAGTTGAAGGGGTGCCAAGCGCGTCAATTAATATACGCGCGTCAGGCAGGGTAACTGCCGTACATATGCATACACTGTACTTGTGCCGTACTGCGCTGGGGCAGTTTCTGGTTCATTTTACTGATAATGTACGTCTCAAAGGGGGTGGGGTATAAAACCCTGCAGGAGAGCTGCATATACATAATCTCAGATCACAATCTGGTCACAACGGAGCTGCGGAAGTCACGTTCCCCTAGACGACCGTTCACAGAACGCGTTGTTGACAATCTAAGTCGAAGAATAAACTACGGACACATAATTTAGATAGTGATTGCCTCAATTATATCAGGAGCAAGTTAAAGATGCGATGAGTATGCTTTATAGGAATTCAGGCACAGAACAGGTCGATCAGCGGTGTAATTCAGCAAATTAAGATCAAATCTGTAGTGGTTTGCACATCAGAAAATGTTTTGGAGTGGGTGATCAGTGGGCGAAAGTTACCTACGGCTAGAGGGCATATTTGGTACCGAAATTGACATCAACAGCCCCCCACCTCCATCCGCACGTGGAAAAAGTGGCATTATGGCATATCACAGCTATATATTGACAAGCATATACGAATTGTCTTTTATAGACAGACTAGAGTAAGAGATTTGAGTGAGTTCGACTTGACAGGATGACTAATGCTTATCGATAAGGAACTTCGCAGATATTTTAAAAAATCCCGGCATTGCGTTCACCTTTAACTGAGCTCGATGGAGGGGTCAGTGTATAATAGAACCACTACATATGCAGCTCCCGCCACATGCCGTCTACACCTTGATTGTCGGGTTGCAATGCTTGCAATGGCGCTCGCCGCCGGCTGTTTTCCGTCACTTTCACTAACACGGCAAATATTATAGAATGCTAAATTAAATTGTGTATGCTGCCAGCAGCTTAATTCTCGGATTTTTCAGGCTCAGCCTTGGCGGGTTCGGTCTCTTTGGGCTCCTCGGTAGAGGCAGCTTCTTTGGCGTCCTCTTTGGGTTCGGACTGCTCCTTGGACTCGGACTGCTCTGTGGACTCCTTGGATTCAGACTCGTTCTTGGTCTCGGAGTCCTTCACCGACTCGTCTTTGGAGTCCTTGCCCTTGTTGTCGCGTCTGGTGCGCTTGGCGGGGCGTTCCTTGCGTTTGGGCTTCTCCTTGAAAGCATTGAAGCGACGACGCTTGCCGTTGGCGTTGGAGCTGAATCCGTGCTCGGCAGCCTTCATCTCAGTGTAGGCCTGCTTGGACATAACGAGCAGTTCCTCGTCGTTGTATTTGGGCTTGTCGGCAACAAACTTGTCGGCATCCTCGACGTTGGAGAACTCTACAAACACAGAGCCCTTAAAAGTGCCGTCGTCGGCGCGGCGCAAACGGACCTGCTTGGTCTCGCCAAACTGGGAGAAGTACTTCTCAATGTCGAATTGAGTGGTCTCAGTCTCGGTGCCGAAACCCTTGGCGTACACGGTGCGGCTGAAGGCGCTCTTCTTCTCCTCAGAGTTGGGCTCCTTGAGAGGAACCTTACGGCGCACTTTACCATCGGACACTTCGAGCACGTGCGACTCCTCGAGGGCCTTGACAACGGCCTCCTCGGGCTGGAAGCGACGCATGCGCTTGAAATTGTGAATCGTGGAGATAGGAACCCAGCCGTGGTTGGCCTGCGTCGTTTTCCACAGGAACTTATCGGTAGGAAGGTTCTCATCGGAGAAGTAGAATTCGACCTGTTTACGGATCTCTGCGTGGTCGCTGCTCTCGGGGAGTTTGCTGGGGTCTGATTTGATGTTGGACATATTGGTTTAGGATTTCTTGGTATAAGTTCCCTGATCTGGAGTATAGTGGATGATCCCAAGAGGCTAGGGAGAATTAGGGCTGCAGCCCTAGAGAGTTGGCGAACCCACTCAAAGTTTTGCCATGGCCCTGTGGCAAATCGCGGGAGCGAGTTGGTTACGTGAGCGTCCCAGAGCCAGCCTTGATCTCAAGTACGATCCCCAGCTGCTCCCATTTAGCGCCCCCATGATCCACCTGCTGGGCGAGGCTCACACGCGGGCTTTGGCCAAAGGGCTGGAAAATTTCAGATTGGCCCGTATTTTAAGATCAGCAGAGCGCGTACAACGCTTCAATATCAAAAATAGTCACCTCAATCTCGTAGCTGAGCCCGTCGACGCCCCTTACAACATCCAGGAGCTCATTTTGACCGGCCCAGAGCACAATTCCGTCGTGGCAATGGGTCAAATAGCGCCCAGACTTAATAAGAACAGCACTATTCTCGTGCTTCATTCGTTACCTGGTGTTGCAGACAAGTTGAAGGGTCTCTGGTCCAGCAGGAAAAGGCCACTAATAGTACAAGGACTGCCGCCTGTTGACGATTCGTTACTGATTTCTGATCTCGGTAAAGAACTTTCCTTGGCACAAAAAATCGTCTCCTCGAAGGGCTCATGGATCGCCGACTGGTACCCCGAGAGAGAGATCAAGCTGATCCAGATGGAGAACCTCATTGTGCGGTGTTGTTTAGAGCCCCTGGGCGTAATTCTCGATTGTGATTTCCGGAGCCTCGTGTCGGATTCCTACGAGCATATGATCGACATGATTCTGACCGAATCGTGTAGAATTGTCGAGCGATACCACCAGGAGCCGATGGTGAATTTCCAGCGCATGAAAGAGCTGGTGAGAGCAGCCGCACTGGTCTCAAAACGTAACCAGCGGAGTGAACTTGCGACCTCCGTAGCACAGGGCCACTCAAAGCCCTTGTACTTGCTAAACCTGCATATTGTCGAGATGGCCAAGTCCATGGGCTTTTCCGCACCCATTAATACCAATATAGCATCCCTGGTAGCGGCACGCGCCGTCTGGCAAACTAAAAAGCCGCTGTAAAGGGCAAGATGCATGCTTTATTTATTTATGTACAGATAATAACTTTTGAAATCCTTTGTAGAGATCCTGGATCTCTGATCTATCGGTGGGTTTTGGCGTGTACACTTTCTTCAAGGTTGTGTAAAGGTGCTGAATGCGCTCCTCAATATCGGGGATCTCATCCAATCCTTGCGAGAGGCGAGCAAGCTGCTTCTCGGTGACATCTATACTGCTTAATGCAATCATTGTTCTAAAACAAACCCCGTCTTCGTTAAGCGTATAATTACCATCGTAGCCAAGTGCTTTGAGAGCTCCCATATTAATAGATAACTGCTCCACATATTCAGTAATATCGATGTGATTCCACTGATTTTCTGCAGGAATAAAGCCATACTCAACTAATAAGAACCCGTCCTCGTGAGGTCCGTAGAAAAGTGTTAGCTCTTTGCCGTGACTTTGCGGACAATAAACACACATCTTACCCAGCTTCCGCTCAACTCTGACGCAAGTTTCCGGGTTTGTGCTGTGGTTGAGCAGGTCGACAAAAGGTGCCAACGTTATCTGGTCGGGACGTTCCAGTCCTACATCCCAGTATAGACATCGCGAATTGACTGACGACCAAGCCCAAGCCCATCTTTCATAGTCAGGGACACCGAAAAAATCAAACGTATCTTTCACTTGCTGCTTTTGCTCGTTAATTCGTTTCTGGTATTTTACTGGCAGGCGCTCAATGTCGCGCTGCGGCCATAAAAACGGCAAGGAAATGGGTGGTATCGTTCTAGTCCATGCGTTATCGGCTGTGTATAAATAATTTGCTAGATAGCCATGAGCACTACACTCGAGGTCGTCGATTTTCAAGGATTTCACATTTATTAAAAGACTCGAAGGAATCTGGATCAGGAGCTGACTGGGAGGAGACCTAGCTACTATATGGTTACCCTTATCCTTGGTATACTCTACGGTGATATTTTCATCGATTATTCCACCCTGTTGCGTGACCCAGGCAGCAGCTTGCATTGATGACAAGAATGGAGTACGAGTGGGTGATCAATCATGTGTTGGAGGAGCTAAAGGTAGTACAAGACACTTTGAATCAAAGCGCTGATCAGCTCAGAGATGCTATGCGATTGCCAATGACCGGGGACGGCGTTAGTGGTATCCTTACTCGCCAGGGCTCTGATATCGCCATCACAGGCCATGCCAAGGTTAGAACACAAGTACAGATCAATACGCAGCACTCAATACCTCAAATCAGCATTATTCTCGATGCAATTGCTCAGATAGACGAGATCCTGGCCGTCAAGTGTGCGCAACCAGTGAAATTACCCTCACTTCTCCACGCCTCGAGGTGCGTCTTGCATCTATTGGAAGACATCACTGACGCACTAAACTCGCCTTGTTCGGGCTCTGTATTCCCTGAGAAAGTTCGCCCAATTGCTCAAGGAATTGGTGTAGAGACGTTTGTCGTTAAAAGTGAGCTCATCGTCAAGATCTATGCGTACCAAGACGTGAGCGGGGGAAGCCACCGTGCATTAAGCGAGAAACAGATCAAAGTCGACGACCCTGGTCTAATTGCATTCACAGCCAAAACAGAGGCGATTATCCACCGTGTACGGCATGTCAATCTTAAACTGGAAGCGATTACAGCCTCATAATATAATTATAACTTATATACATCATTCCTACCTCGTCAAGCTTCTGGCAACGTTAAACGCAGCAATGGTATTGAATTTGGCCCATTCGAGAACACTCTGGCCAGCAACTTCGCAGTCATAGTGTCTATCTACTTGTCGAGATGCAAAGGCAATTGTGTCCTTGTAACCCTTGGAGGTATCCGCTCTTTGGACGAGCTCTGCACTTGCGTAAATAGCCCCGAGTGTGCCACGACGGGTATACCAAACACTGTCAGTGCTGCGATCACCTGCGAGCCACCAGAGCTCATCGCTAAGGCTGGCAAGATGATGGCTTCCAATTGCAGGAGACTTGATCAAAAGGCTTTGTGCTTCACCCAAGAAGGGACCGATCTTGGAGTTTGCTCTTAGTCTGTGGCTGAGAAGCTGTTTGACCCGTTCTTGCTCGCTTCCTTCATGTAATTCTACCGTCTTGAGCTCCTTGACGTTCTTCTCCAGCCAGTAAGTTACGAGATCGACCTGCCCATTGGGGAAAATTGAGACTGCTTGGTCACTAAGATTGTGCTCTCGAATAGCGAGAGTCAGGGCTGCTCTCCAGCCATTTGTAGCGACTTTAGGCAGAGCGCTATCGAGCACCTTGGTCAAGACGGTCATGATGTCAGCGTCAGTGATCACATGGCCGATATAGGGTGGGAGAATGTCGAGTAAGGAGAGATAGTTTGGAGTTGTACGTACTTATTAGGTGAGTTACAAGCAAACATACATGGCATTCGCCAAGTTTGAGAGCGAATGTTCGCGGGGCATCTCTCAACCTTTGATGCACCATGCAGAGGTCAAGGGTCGACGCAGAGCATGGCGTGATATGCTAGACTGGGAAAGAGACCCGAGGACTATAGATATGAGAAAAGGAAAGTGTGAGACGGGCAAGGATCAATCAATTGAGGACGCAAATAGCAGTTATACGTCTCTCTCTCTCTACACATCTACATAAAAGTAAAGGGTACATTTTAAAGAACGATTGCTTTTTAGGCGCTGATGCCAAGCTTCTCAGCAAGTTGAGCGTCAGTAGGCTCAACGAGGAAGGACTTGTCGCTAAACACAACGACAGGAATGTTCTTACGGCCAGAAATGGACTCGACCTGCTCCCACTCAGAGGGGTTGGCGACGAGATCAACCTTTTCATAGGTGACGTTGTTGGCGTCGAAAAACTTGTATGCACGGGTGCAGTCTCCACACCAGTTTGCTCCGTAAACTTTCTCAACTGAAACCATTTGTTCTAGACTAGTGATGTCACTTCACAGATTTGTCACTACTCGGGGAAGTCACATGAAAATGCCTAACTTCGGTTAAATATTTCCAGTAGCTTGTTAATTGAAGATAAATAACAGATAAACTCAAGTCCGACAGTGGCTATTTGTTCACAAGGTAAATGGTGGATTGTTCCTTGGAGAAATTCCTTGTGTGTACATCTGCGTGAAAGCTCGTGTTTGTAGCGTTAGGATGCAACACGTATTGAGTTCTCTATATGATCCTGTGCTAACGACCATTTTGATAGATTTCTCGGCGCGGTTGTTTGACCACCTTATCTCTTGTAGAGACAGACGCAGCGAGTAGAGCTGGTAAGGATCCTCGTACGGATATTGGCTTGTCAATGCTTGCCAAGGCTCATGATTCCCCTCCATATCGCGTGTTAGATACTTTTCGGAGGGTACATAGCGACGCCTGGAAGATGAAGCTCTAATTGTGAACGCTGGTGTAGTGTCTGAGTGATGTCTTTTCTTATAGTTTCGGCTACTTTCTCCTATGAGCGGATTCAGAATCAAGATTGCCTGTCTGAACTACGGGAATACGACCGCCAAATACGCCATGTACACAACAATTGGCAGAGAGTCATTTATCTCTCAACATACAGAAGAACTTGTGCTTGCCATGACGTGCCGCTGCTCGGTCCACTTTATCTACAACTTCTAATCCGAACATATTATTTCAGAAATATTGCATGAGAGCATAGACGATAATTCTTTACTCACGCCACGAAGGGTTGCTGTCAACTACTTCTTCAATACAATACGACAGCCTTTCACGCAACCGTCGAGGGACATATTGGCCGTAGAGCCAGCATGTTTCGCCAAGATTAGCAGCAGTGCATCGTCTCTGGTGCGTGAGGTACTTCATTACATTTACCTATTCAGATAAAAGACTCTTTGTTTCCCAAAGCCCGTAATGTCTTAGACCTTACCCCGACGAGAGAATGGCCTACGCTGCCAAGACATTCACTTACACGTGATGTGCAAAAGCATTGTTGAAGCAATGAATGCGCAGTAGGTAGAGGAACAAATGCACCAGGCTTTGAGCGGAAAAGCAAACTAGCGCACAGTATTCCTCCAGCTCTCACTGCCAACAAGCATACAGTAGACCTTCGGTTGGACTTTAAAAATACCGTCGCTATGGTAAACTTTTTATAGGCTCAAGTCTGCACTAATTTTTTCTCAGTGGCGGATACCGCTCTTCTACCTAGGTTCAAAGATTGGCAAGTCCACGCATTGGAAAGAATACCGTTGTTTGCGAAGTGAGCAGGGTGAGAGACTGACTTACAAAACTGGACTTCTGTCATTTGAAAACTAATTATAGAACATTCCATACAAATCACGCACCGAAGGCTCAAGCAAAGAGTGGCGGTACTCTGCTAAAAGTGAGCTTATGCTGTTCAAGCAGCGCAGCAGCATTTTACTTCCTGAAACACTCGCCCTCTACATTTCTGCGTTCCTGCAGAAAGTGGCTGGACTTTTGGTGGAAGATCATTGTTGGACTATAGAATTGCATAGGTGATATTAAGAAATTGTATGTCGGTAGCCACTTGGCATTTCGGCAATAATACCTGCGCAAAAGCTAAGCGGGAGATCCGCCCTCCCAATAGTCGCCCACAGCATATGCAGTTTGACATCATTATACCGCCGGTCATCTGCGACATGATAAGTGAAACAAGCTAAAGGGACCCACTGTATGACATGCTGATATGGCAAGTCACTAAAAATGGCTGGTAAACGGCAGAAAAGTGTGTATTTCGTCATTACCGGGGACCGAAGGATTCAATATTATTATCAGTTTGTTCCTAAAATAAACTGAGATCATAGAGCATATGCCATTAGTCATATGAGTGCTCGCTTAGAATGGCTCCTGCATATATGCAATGCCATGTGCGCAGGGATTTCGAAATTTTGAATAGAAAGTAGCAACATTGCATACTGTCTGCCTGACAGATAGTACTCCAGGAGCACTCTTATTCCCTCTCTATCGCCATGCTAGTCTCGAACCTTATTGAACCGCAGCACCGTGTCAGCCATGCCGGCCCGAACGGTGCGGCTTCAGGGGGTTGGCGAAGTGAAAAATTGCTCTGAGCTATTAATCCGTATCTAAAATTGTTTCTTATTTAGAACTGCGTGGTCACAATATGCATGACGCCAATCTTAGCGTGCTGCTACATTTTCTGTCACTGCAGCTGTCCCAGCGGTTGCTGCGTCTACCCTTACCCATAACCTTGCATGATGATTGTCGATTTTGTGGCGGATTCGTCAATATCGGGTAATTATGCAAATCAGAAACGGGTTGAAGTGAGGCGTCGATATTTTTGGGGGTCAAACGCCCGTCCTTTGTTTGAAAATTTAATTGACAACTATGTTTAAGCTGCTGATAAATGCTCCTGTTTATGCTATTATCGCCATGTGTTAGGTGTGAGGACGCATATCGGCACAGCGGACGGCTAAAAATAGAGACCGGGTTAAAGTGCTATGCGAGTGAGCAGGCACAGGAATACCTAACTAACATCAATTTCATAAAAGAAATTTTATATATTTAATTTGAACATTCCCGATTTACGGTCCTGCATAACCTTAGTAAAGCAACGAAACCACCTACAACCACCAACACCATCCTATTCACCTACCTTCCGCGACGACGATCAAAGAGAACCCCAACGACGTATGGCACTGTTCAAAAGCGCGTTGTCTCTACGCTCTTTTAGCGAAGAAGATAGTTCTCTGGAGAGTTTAGTGGTTATAGGGTCCCCAGATGCTACAACTATCAGCAGTAGTAGTAACCCTGGTAGTTTAGGGAATGAGAACTCCAAGTTACGAGCCCACACCAAACAATTGATGCATGACACTGCAAATGGACACTCTGAATTTGTAGTATTACAGCGTGAGCTCTCTCGTTTCGCCAGCAAATCACGAGCCTCTCGTACTAACGTCTTGCGCCTCTCGCTGCTGCCGTTCTTAAGGAGGCGATTGTGTGAGATCCTGCCAGTGGACCAGGAGCTTCAGTTCAGGGTTCGAGTTTTAGAAAGCTGGTGGACTCAGCTGCTCAAAGATTTGCATTCAAACATTGTTTCGGGCGCCGACAAGGCCGCATACTATGAAACCATTTCGGGGCTGATCTCACGCCCGGAATGGAGGGGATCAATTTACAGTAACCTGCTTCTGGAGACTTTAAACACTATTATTCCCAAAATATGTGTTCCTAATCTGCCTTTAAGCATCGCTGCTTTTGCTGGAAAACTCCTGGCATACGCATACGTTCACGTGCCAGGGGTTGCCGACTGTCTACTATTTAGTTTACGGGTGAAACAGTCTTCTATTGACAGATTAGTGGCTCGTAGTCCGCCAGGGACATTTAATGGAACTGTACCGCCTCATTTGGAGCACCTTGTTGCTTGCACCACGGCCCCCACTACGCGGCCCCCCGCTCCGTTCCAAGATGCCTACGCATTCTGGACGCGCAACTGGTTTCCTGATTCAGGTATCTTTGTTTCTTTTCTCAAGCATCATTACTCCCTAATGGCAGATTCCCTCCCCGCTGACCGCGATGAGGACACCCATGTTGCATCCCCCGGACTCTTGATCATTCAGGCCGCTATTCTGCAGTTTCTAGATGGCTTTGTACTCTACCGTCGCTCTGGATCGAATGAGTTCGCTGGCGTAAATATCTCGCGGCCGGATCCTTATGCCGTTCCTGGCCCTCCTCCCTCGCCGTCTCCGTCACGCATTTCCACATCCCCTCTGGCATCGCCAACAGTCTCAACACCCGCGAGTCCTGTAATTGACACACTAGGCTCTCCCATGAGTTCTCCAGGAGGCTCACCTTTGCATTCTCCCCCTCCGAGTCCCTCACGTTCTCGTCAGCCCCAGTCAGATGATGCTCCTCGGTTATCACGCAAGTCCTCGTCGGCATCGCTGGCCTCGAATTCTAGTACTAGATCTGCGTCTCCATCGCCAGTGCCACAGACTGCTTCTCCCCCAGCTCGCAGAGCCTCACCTCCCCGCGCGGCGCAGCCCTCTCGCGTGGATAAACTTCGCATCTTCTGTACACTGAGAGAAATCTTGCACAATGACGAGCGTACAGTTCCTTATTACCAGCCGTTCTGCATCCAGTTTGATCGCATTATCCAAACTGTCGCTACCAGTGTAAACGTTTACTTTATGAATTCTTGCGTCAAGCTATGTGACTTTGTGGAGGAGTGGCTCAACTGTGTAACAATTGATCACCGCAGGAGCTTGCATCAGGTGTCCGCAATGCTTCCCACTGCCGTTGACTGGGAGTTTTGGGTGCATGTTGCGGGAAGAATGCTCACATCGGAGAACTGTCACACAGAGATCAGAGCCATCTCTCTACTGTTCAATATCTGGCCCCACATACCTACCTACAAGGCTGATTGTGTTTCTTCGAGTAAACTTTTTAATACTGCCAAGCTTTGTAAAGGGTACAAGCCGGGTCTAGCGTTTGTGCCGAAATCAACATCACTACTTTGGGATATTACAGAGTGGATTTTATCACAGCGTATGTGGGACCGCTACTTTTGCCACTGGAGCCCCCTGGTACGCTCTTACTACCACCGTCTAATTTGCTTTCGAGTCGCTAGCGTTGGCTCTTCAGCGCGAGAGTGGATCTCAGATTATGACACAAGCTTGTACCATATGCAGGCATCCGCAATTGTCAAAGAACGCCTTGCATATACATACTCTCACTGTAATGGGCTTGCAAAGTACTCCTCAATGTACCCATGTACCGTACCTTCTCAGCCATTGCCTAACCGCTACATGGGCATTGGTATTAATGCTGCCGCCACGCAGCAGGACACCCATCGTGTTTACATGTTTGATATTTTTGACAACTCTGCATATTATTCAGATAAGCGGAATGTCTCACAGACCCTGTCACCCTCGCCATCCATAATATTCGACTCGAGCAGCTCCAGTCACTCAAAGGAGAGCGACAATATCAGTGTCCAGTCATCTGTATCGCAGTTACGAAAGGTATCATCACTGTCAAGTATGCCTTCAATTCAAGAGTCGGTCACCTCGAATCAAACAGCCCCGGATAGATCGCCTAGCGAGACGCAGCTGGCAACGCCCAAGAAATGGGGTATATTTCGCAAGCTGCTGTCTACGCCGCCTAATAATGAAGCTGTGAAAGCGAGAACCGACAAGAAACGCACCAAGAAGAAGCACCAGCACCGCTTCGCCGACCCCAATAATATCCCCGCGCCGTGGCAACTCAGTGAGCCCTGTCCCGAAGTTCACAGACCCTTACATAGGTTCAGTCTTGGTCCGTCCAATGAAAGCTCCATACTGCATGATCCTGCTCTTATTGCGGTACCGTTCATGCCCTTTGAGGCCGAGCTAGATACCCAACAAGAGGGTAGACCTGGCAGCGGTGGCGTGAATGATAATGACTTAACCTACTGGAACTACGGATGCAGAGCGCTAGCAGAGTGGAATTCATCAGTAACCATGTTTGAACAGTTCTTAGAGTGCCAGCGTGGGTACCAGGCGACAAGCAGGCTGTCTATGCCCTTTATGGTAGCGGAAATCCCTTGGCGTGCGATTGGGTAGTTCCATTAATGCACACCCGCTAATTTCTTTCCTTGTAAATTATTACCCGTATTCATTTATTTATGTACATTCACTGTCATGACTTGCTAAAATCGAAATCTTCATACATCGTCGGCATCGTATCGTCCTCCTCCCATATGGTGTCGGCGGAGGAGTTGAAACGGTCACTGTTGCGTCTACGCACTCTATAGTTCGGAAGGTGCGATGTGCGACGCGGATAAGTGTATAGTGCTCTGCTAGATGGAAGACCTCTGGACGACCGTGAGCGGGGCCGAGACGGCGGGGGAGTCGGCGACTTTTTGGCTCTCTCTGCTGTACTTTGCGCCTCAAGTTTGAGATGCACGAGCAAAGAGATCGTTATTGTTACAATTAGGCTTGTCCCCCACAAAAACCCAACGCAAAGGAAACACGTTGAGAGGGGGTTGTGGTACATGAGTTTTCTGAACCCGCGCAGGCGCGTAGACCAGATGAGCTCTGCTGATGCAATTTCGGGGGCATTGAGCAACTGGATGCAGAATGATTGGTATGTAGAGCTCGGCTCGTCAATAAAGTCATAGAGGTCGATGCGCAGCAGCTCAAGTTGGCTCTTGAAGCCAAACACATAAAGCGGCGAGAAAACAATCTGGTCGAGCCACTCAATGAGGGATGATTTAAAAGGTAGGAGCGCCATCTGCTTGATAGGGGCCTTGAGATGTGGTTTAAGTGCCATCGACACCATAAAGTTGCCAAGGCCCAGGTTGAACTCGCTGCGAGGGATTTGGACCGCTAAACTCACAGCGTAGTCGTGTGCTTCGAGGGGGATAGTAGGGAACCCTACGTCGTCACTGGAAACTCGAGAAATACGCGTACTAGATGCGTTAAATCCAGCATAGTCGAAGCTTATCGGGGTGCGGATTTCAAACTGGGGCTTGAAATACCAGTAGACACCTGCGTAAACCACACCGGACATCACCAGTAGCCATATCGCAGCAGTCAGGCAAATTCCCAGAAATGCAACGAGGCCAATGCTGCGTTTATTGATGAGCATTGCCAAATGTAGCGGTAGCAGCGGTCTCTTGGGAGTTGAAGTGATTACGGGGTACTTGACTACGTAGTGCTGATTACTAGTATGAAGCGACTATCCAGCTGGTAGGAATAAACAAAGTTATTTTAAGGTGTAGAAATCTCGTGCCTCGGATTATTTACAGTCTGTCAACTGTTGTACTGTCAATATATCTCTACAAGTGGTAACAACAAGCTTCATCATCCAACACGAGCAGCCATCTAGGCAGCTGCTCAGGGGATATATTGCACCTAGCTAAATCTAGTCCAACGCTATTTTAATCACCTTAGTTTAGAAATACGAGGTTTATTAGCAGCCTAGTCCTTTGCGTAAAATCTTTGTCTTGTTTGAGTGACTCGGTTCTTTTGTGTGTTGATCTTTCAAAATATATGCACGGGCCCCTAACCGCGAACAACTTGATGTGCAGAGGTAGACCCTGAATTAATTTATTAGAGAGAAAATTAAATGCAAACGCTCTATTTGAGCTGGTCGCTGCCCACCGTTTCCCCTAGAATCTCACCTCACGTGCGGCACCTCTAGAAAGCCCCGTTCAAACCACTGAAGTCGTCAAGCGCGTTCCCCCAGCTGACTTGAATGCGTTTTGGAGAAACATGGTCAGCTGGTGTTGTTCCTGAATGGGAAGCACAATACCTGGACTATAAAGGTGGTAAGAAACTAATTCACAAGCTAGAGAAGGAGAAAAGCCCCGTGGGTACGTCCATGACCGGGGACCCGGAGTCTCTTCGGCTCCCCTCACCCGCCCTGCAGGTCAAAGACCCCAAAAAAGAAATGGTTGATGAGCGTAGCCCTCTATTGAGACAGCGCGCAATCACAATTGAATCTCCTTCAATGCACAACCTACCAGGAAGTGCTATTCCCCTTGGTCCTGTCAATCCCCACACTACAACGAAAATTAATACATTTATGCGATGGCTGGATGGCGAAATCACCAAGGTCAACTCTTTCTACACTCAACAAGAGAATGTGAGCATCAAGAAGCTCGAGATCCTGCGCAATGAGGTCAAAACGTTGGCGTCTCATAAACAGTATCAGAAGCAGGTGCGCCATGGCAACAAGACGCCCAAAACCGTCTTCGCTAACTTCGATCTGCCAACTATGCCTGCTGCTTTCCGCACACGCCATGAGGATAGCTCGCGCTCCACCAGCGATTTCAGTCGCTCGCCCGTTTCTTACACTCATGCTAAACAGCTCATCAAACAAGCGCTTCAGGAGTACTACCAAAGTCTTCAACACCTGAGAGGATACCGTTCGCTCAATGAAACGGCTATGCGCAAGATTAACAAAAAATTCGACAAGACCTTCAATGTTCACACAATAGAGAAACATGATCAGGAGGTCAGTCACCTGCGATTCATTGAGAGTCACAAGCTCGATGGTCTCACAAAAGAAGTAGAAACGCTTTATGCTGATAACTTTGAAAATGGAAACCATAAGTACGCTGTTGAGAAGCTCCAGTCAAACCCAGAAAAGTACCCCCATAACCTCGAGGTGCTATTCACTGGTATTATGTTGGGCGGATCCCTACCGCTCTTCCTCATTGCTCTTGTTACTGGACTCAAACACTATGACAACTATCACGATTGGGAGACCAGAGCTCTGCTCAATGTGTGGGCGTGCTGGCTCATCCTGGCGCTGATGTGTCTCTTCTTCAGTCTCAATATCCTCGCCTGGAAAAGGTACCGGGTTAACTATGTTTTTATATTCGAGTTTGACCGCTACGATTTCCTCGATAGCCGTGAATACCCAATCATGCCTTCGATTTTGTTCTTCTTGTTGAGTCTTTTCGCTTGGCTAACCTTCAACGTAGACACGGTTGCATTTCCAGGGCGCTATTATCCGTGCATCTTCTCGGGAATCGCGGTTGCGGGTTTCTTACTCCCAGTAAAGAGGTTTTATTTCAGTGCTCGCAGGTGGCTACAGATCGCCATTGTACGTCTCATTTTCAGTGGTCTGTTCGACGTCGAGTTTAGAGACTTGTTTGTTGGTGACATTTTCTGTTCACTTAACTACACACTCTCAAACCTCTCATTTTTCTTCTGTTTATATGGTACTAGCCACTGGTGGGAAAGCGAAGAGAGGTCCAGCCAATGCAATAGCTCTCATTCGCGTGTTCTTGGATTTCTCAACTCGCTCCCCGGTGTTTGGCGTTGCTTGCAGTGTATTCGCCGTTATCTCGACACTGGTGCAACTTTCCCACATTTCTACAATGCTGGAAAGTACTCGCTGACTGCGTTTTCCAATATGTTTTTGAGTTTTGCACGTATCAACAACGACAGCCAGGCGTGGCGAGGCTGCTACATCACATTTGCTGCCCTCAACGCAATTGTTTGCGCATTCTGGGACGTTATAATGGATTTCAGTTTGGGATTCGACTTGAGAGAAGAGAGAGCCTTCCCCATGTGGTCTTATTATGTTATTATCTTTGTCGATCCCTTGCTGCGTTTCAACTGGGTGCTTTACCTTGTGTACTGGAATCATAAGCAGCAATCCGATAAAGTGAGCTTCATTGTGGCCCTGCTAGAGATTTTCCGCCGGTTTTTGTGGGTAACTTTCCGTGTAGAAAACGAACACTGTGCCAATGTCTCTAATATTCGCGCATTCAAAGACCTCAATATTCCCTATCACCCGGAGGCCAGCGCTGAAGTATCACCGGTCACACATCCCACCACCCCATCTATGATACCGCAAGGAACACGCACTACTTCTCACAGCCCCACCGCAGTCACTCCTCGATCCTTTGGTCAGTCTCCATATATCACTAATATGAAGAAGTCCATCAAGAGAGCTCACACTCAAGACTTTATTCGCCGTGGTCCTACTGAAGACGAACAAGATGAGTACGACGACTAGTGGTCCAATTAGGGGTCATTTGTTTCCTTTGTAACTTTATATGTTATTTATTAGATCAGGCATTACACATTGGTCACTTTTCTGTGGCATGGCATCACTTGCGCATTCACAAACCTCTTGCTTTTCTGTGCTCCTTGAGTAGCGCTGAGCCTGGCGAAAACTACCGAGAGGAAAGCGCGAAATTGCCATTGCAGTGGCATGAACCTTGCACTACCCTGCAGATGAGTCTACAACGCTAATTACATTATTAAACCTGGACTTTAGCATAGTTAGGGGGCTTCAGGCGGCGATTGACAGTCTTGGCTATCCAGCGCGGGAGGACAGCGGCAGCAACTATACAAGCCGTCTTCCAATAGAATGATCCTGTCTTGCCGAATGCAAGATCGAAGTACTCTTCAAGAAATGGAACACTGGCTACGTACCCGCCAATTGTGATAAGCTCGCAGAAGATCACCGTTTTATTCCAAGTAACGATCTCGATAGCAACCATCAGTAGCTCATTAAGAATAAGCGCCGTAAAACTCATAAACACCATACGTGTGAAGAGCTTTTCTGAGAGGCCAATAAATAATTGCGTCATGCCTTGGATGATGATACCCTGGTACACGGAAACAAGAGTCCACATGAAGAAAGAGCGATACGACAGGTGGTTGCCCAGTTTTAGTTCCTTGTACAGCTCCGGATACAGTTTTGCAACACGCTCATCGACGTCGCGATCGGTTACGAGACTGAACACGGGCATCATCGTGTAACATGTAGCATAACCCACCATCAGCCAGCCTTGATACAATGCCAGTGGCTCATAATGGGATGAGATGGAGTATACAGCTTGACAAGCCGAAATGACAAGACCTCGATGAATCACAAATTGCGCTAGCTTTGCACTACGCTTGTAAGAATTCCGGCCGTGCCATAACATCAAACGCGTAAGGAAACAAAACTGCTCAATGGAGAAGTCAGCGGCCAAAGAAGCCTGTTTTCCCTCTTTGCCGACGATACCAATACCGACGTCAGCAGCCTGGATCATGGACACATCATTACCACCATCACCTATTGCGCACACACGCTTACCAGTAAGGTTTTTGACCATCCGGGTCAAGTCAGCCTTCTGTTGAGGAGTACAACGGCATGCAATCACGACAGGCAGACGCAGAACTACATCACCGAACGAAGGGATGCTGTCCTGGAAAAATTGCAGCGACTGGCCATCCATTAAAAGAGCGGTGTCAGGGCTACCGTCTAGAAAGTCCAGGTGTTGGTGTGCCAGGTGCAGTGAGTTCAGGCCAGTAATTGTATAAATATACTGTCCTCGAGCCACAAGTCGGGCGGAGACAGCTACACAACGTGCAGTCTCGACCTTGTCACCTGTCAACATCCAGATCTTAACATCGGCATTACGCAAGAGCTCCAGTGAAGGCTTGATGTCACGCTGAAGTTTATCTTCGACTCCTGTTACTCCAAGTAGATCAAGATCCTTTTCGAGGTAATTAGAAATGGTTTTCTGCAACTGCTGCTCACGGTCATGCATTAGCAGCGAAGCTTTTGAGTAGGCTTGGGCGAAATCGTCAAACTCTTCTTGGCTCAATTTCCTTGATGCAACCACGAGTGTACGCAGACCCTCGCGAGCCATGTTGGAAACCTCTTCCTCGAGCCAGTCACTAGGTTTTATCAAGGGGATCATAGCAGTATCGGCACCTTTTTCATAGAACCAATAAGTTTCGTCGTACTTGATAACAACACCCATTCGCTTGGAGTCAGAGTTAAAAGGGAAAAGATACAGTATCTCAAAATGCAGCAGCTCATTATTGTGGCGAATTGTCATAGATTTGCGATCTCTTCTCACGAGCTCCAGACCGACGGTAGCGGTCCAAGCGACGATAGCTATCTCGTCAGGGGAGACAGCCTGATAACCACCCTCTTCTGTTGGTGTGACAGAGTGGCATACTGCGAGACAAATTGCCAGATCGCTCACCTTTTGGGCAATATCACGCTGAGAGCGAGTTGTACCACTCACCTGGCGCGTCTTCGGGTTCCATCCTTTAACAAAATCAGACACATCCTCCATCGATTCACCTGAATACGACATTTGGCCAACATGAATTTTGCGCAGGTCCATTTCGTTCTGGGTGATGGTACCCGTTTTATCAGTTAATAAATACTCAATACGACCCAGGTCCTCGGGAATTGTTGATGTGCGTACAATTGTCTCTGAGATGGCAGAATCATGCTCAATCTGGTATGCGTATACTGTTTTGGCCATATCGAGATTAACTCGCAGAGACACAGGAATAATGGTACTAAACAGGATTAGGAATCGTACCACATCGACGTACCAGTTTTTGTTCATTCCATGAAGTACTACTAACAGGAAGCTAAGGGCAAACACGCACGCACACAACACCTTAGAGATACTGTTCACTTCAATTTCAACGAGACCGACCTTGTTGCGACTTTTGCTCGTGTTAAGTGCCATCCTCGTTTCTGGGCCGGTATAGACAATGATCCCCTCCACTGTTCCAGCAGCTACTACAGTGTTTGCCCACATAGTGTTCTCCACACTGAGAGGAATGCTCTGTCCTGAGTTCACAAGACTGAGTGTACCGAAGAAACTGCCGATATCTTTTTCAGGAGGTGATGCAGTAAGCTCAAGATCTCTGTCGCCCGATGCAGGAATTTTTTGGGTGAGAGGGCATGCTGTGCGTAATTTCCAGTCGGTCTCACCGTCTAGCTGGTCAGTTCTAATAAACGTCTCGCCGTTGGCTTCCGAGCTTTTCAGGACGACCATGTCAGCTGGAACGCGTTGGTCTTGATGTAGTACGACAATTTGTCCTACTTTGAGTTCATCTGCGCGTACATACTGTCCCCCCACGAGGTCATAGCGCTCAGAGTTGCTCTCCCGGTCTCTGCGTCTACGCTGAATATCGTCAAACGCCTCTTTACCCATCGTCACGGCCAAAACAAACACTAGCGGTACCACATAACTGCTCAAGTACCCGATTCGTAGAGGTGGCCACGCTTGGCTAAGGGCAACGACCAAGAAATACAGATTGAAGAAGAATTTGAACTGCTCGTATAGCAGGATGGGCAGGAAAGTTGCCGCATTATATTTTGCGTTGCTCACGCTGTTACTAGGGTACGGATATCCCTTAAGATTGGGCAACTCTGGGGTGATTTTTCGGGTCTTTGACTTGGTGACCTGATCGTTTTCGGACATGAGAGGGCGTGCCTCAACATCTCCACTGTTTCTCATATTCATAAGCTCGATATACTGGGGCATTCGATTTCGGATTCTTTGGAGTGTTCTTCTTACTCCATGCCGGAGCTCTTGTATGATAATGATGTAAGTGGTGTGGGGTGTGAACGTAGTGCGTGTCACTAATAGCTTACGAGACGACACTTGAAGGGCCTAGGTATCATTACTTACATATTATAGGCTTTACTAGCCCGCTCTCTATAAAGTCAGCGCAGACCCTACTAATTTCCCAGTGTTCCTTAACTGACTAGCCTCAATTACTCACGACCTTATGGACGCAGTGCTAAACAAGGTGGAGGCCGAACTAACGGGGTTCGTGGATGATTTTTCTCACTATAGAAGTGTGGATACTCGTGCAGATACTATTATCAGTCTAGACGCCCAGATTGTAGATGCTCTTAATACACTGAGGCAACACTACCGCGCCTGTAGGCGCCTTGAGGAGCTTAAATTCGAAAGCCAGCAGCTTGACAAGACTATAGAGCAGACATTAGTTAGTCTCGCTGACTGTCGCAAGCAGCTTGAAAGCAATAGCGAACCCCAGGACGCAGTTGCAAGTATCCCTATTGACGAGGTGCTCAACTATGCAACGAAGATCACCAAATTCACACATCGCCAACCAGGAGCTGAGACAGCGCTTCCATGGCCCACTGAGGATGCCATTCGCCGCGGAATGATCGCTCAGCTTGCGGGAGATCACCCCACTGACGCCCCAGCCCAACCCGCTGAGGAGGCTGTGACAGATGGTGAGGCTGTTCAACAGGTCAATGAAGAGGAGCACAAACCTCAGCAGCAGCCAGTTCGGAAAGCACCTCCCAAGAAAATTAATCTCGATCTGTTTGACTCTGATGACGACTGAGTGCGGTTTTCAAAGCCTTTGTTATGAAGCCTCACGGCCCTTATTTATACGCGTCAACCTAGCGTGCGCATCGTTTTGTACATGTTCTACCGGTAATCTATTTACAAATATGCAATTGTTTGACTTGCATAGCTAATTTTGTAGTCTATTGTACCTTACTGACTTCCTTTTTAAGAGCGTTCAAAGCCTCAAGTGCCTTACCTGATGTGATAGACTCGTAGGCAAGGTCAACGCCTTCTTTCCAGTCCTTTGCGATTCCGGAAACAACAGCAAGGGCCGCAGAATTGAGCAACACGTAGTCAAGAATGGCATCACCCTTCTTGCGGTTACCTGACAAGATATCGATGACAGTTTCAGCATTCTCTTGGGGAGTACCTGATCTCACCTCAGACAATGGGTGACGCTCAAGACCGAAATCCTCAGGTGTGATCTGACCCTCAGTAATGCTGCCATCAGAGTTAACTTTCCAGTAAAAAGTAGGTACCTCCGTTGATATCTCATCGAGGTACTCAGAGCCGCAAACAACAAGTGCGGTACCCTGCGGATATCCAGCTTCTTCGTTCAGCTGCTTAATTACCTCGGCGTAAACTTTGCCCAGGCTGGGGTTGTAAACACCGCAGACACGGGCATAGAGTGGAGCAGGGTTAAGCAGAGGGCCGACAAGGTTAAAAATGCATGGGATAGCCATGTTTTTACGAATGTCTTTTGTGCGCGACAGAACCGGGTGGAAAATGGGTCCATTAAGGTAGCAAAACTTCGACTCCTTGAGCACGGACGGGGCAGTCCTCTCATTGATTTGTGTCAGATCAATTCCAAGAGAAGTTAGTACATCAGAGGCACCAGATTTAGAAGTAGATGCCGGACCACCGTGCTTGCACACTCTCAAGCCCATACCTGCGCCGACCATCGCCGCAGTGGTGCTAACATTAAATGTGTTCTTTTGGTCACCGCCGGTGCCGACAATATCAACAAAGCGCACACCGTCACCAAGCTTGGCAGTGTCAATGATACGGGCGTCTTTTTGCAGACGTTTGACCGCAGTGTGAATGAAATCAACCTGGTGGTCTCGAGATACGATACGAGAGCCGACCAGAAAAGCCGAGATCTGAACATCGGGTATACTCTCGGAGTTCAGGATAATATCCAGCGCGTCCCAGATGTCATCAGAGCTCAAACTACTGGGGTCTGTGTCCAATTTTTTCAGATAAGGCACCAATGTCCGAGTATCGGTACCACTTGAATGACTCATGGATAGATCTAACGGTCATCGGAAAGATCAAGTACAACATAACATATAGAAATTTTTCATTCAGCATCACTAAACACTGTTTAACATATTCCTACTTTTACATACTAGCTCAAAAGACAACATTTTTAGTCTGGTCCTCGTGACGCAGCTCCAGCGTTTACTTTACAACTGTCAGCATCCCCAGTTGATGGAGTGCCCGCATGCAAAGAGTGTGGACCATTCTGCGTTCCAATTAGCTGTAAAACTTTCTATCGCTGTTGCAACCAAAAATACACAATTTTTCCCGGCATGTTCCACATGTGGCTCCCCAGATGCAATGTGCTGTCTCGAATGCCCCCTGCTGGCATGCTCGAGGCATATCGCCCATGAGCACAATATTTCTGTTTGTTTATGGCCAACTAGTCAAGGATATGTGTGGTGTAGCGCTTGCAAGCAATTTGTCACCGATAAAGTTCTTGAGCAGCTTCGCCTCAAGCAGGTCCAATTAGCGATATCAGGGGACGAGATCCAGCTGCCAAACCCGAACAAAATGTTGCGGCCAAAATTTAATGCTCAGCTCGGGCTCCGAGGATTTTATAATATGGGCGCAACCTGTTACATGGCCGTCGTGTTACAGACCCTCATCCACAACCCGCTTGTGTCACAGTTTTTCCTTAGTGGTGGTCATGATCGCACAAATTGTCCACGACACATGTGTGTCCAGTGCTGCGTAGACGAGATTTACTGCGAATTCTTCTCAGGGGAGTCAACCGAGAGCTGCGGGTTACCAGACCTCTTGAGAGCAGTTGTGAAGGCTTCTTCCTCCATGTTTTCAGGTGCTAGTGAACAAGATGCCCACGAGTTTCTTCAATTCCTGCTTGACCAGTTCCACCAGACACACTATTCCCCTAACGGCCAAATTAAAGACGAAGAATGCGCATGCATTTCTCACCGCGCATTCGCAGGTTCACTACAAAATAATCTTCACTGTACTAGTTGCGACTACGATAAGACTCTGGATGACGCTCTAATGGATATCTCACTTGAAATTTCGGGTGACACACTCGAGGAGTGCTTGAGAAAGTTCACCAGTCCTGAGACGCTAGGTAATTATGAGTGTGGAAATTGCAGTAAAAAAGGCACTGTTACAAAACAATTTTTCATTCAACGCTTGCCACCTATTCTTCAAATACAGCTCAAAAGATTCAAGCACGAAGGAGTTTCTTCCAAAGTTGAAAAGCACGTTCAATTCCCTTTGATTCTTGATTTAACAAATTACACAACTTCGCCTGAGAGCTCTAGGCCGTATGTGTATGAACTGTTTGGTGTGCTTTGCCACTACGGCTCTCTTGACACAGGGCATTATACTTGCATGATGAAACATTCGAGCGGGGTCTGGTATCAGTTCGATGATACGGTTGTCTCGCCCGTAGACGTGTCACATGTCTTGAACTCTGGTGCATACCTACTATTTTATTGTACACATTGGGCTGTATAGGCGAGGTATCTTTGTTCGAGTGTATTTCCGCACGCAGAATACGCTCAACGCATATTCACATTTACTGTAGCTCACTGCATATTTCAGGCATTTATATACTCATATCATGAATCTCATTCAAATCTCGTACAAGTGAACGCCAAGGCAAAGTAGTTAACTAGGGATATGATAACCAGCTATACAGTCTCACTACAGCATGATAGTGTTGTAGCAAAATGCCATGATAGTTCAAAACTTGAAAGTGTTATTTCCACGCGCAAATAGCGCAAGTGTATTATAGGGGTGGCGATAGAGGGAGAAATAGTCTATCTTCATACTCAGTAGTGGGTGGACACTAATGAATGAGAGAGCATGGCTCAAGTTACAATTGAAACACTATCAACCCTTTAAATGCATTATGATCAATTTAATTCGTGCCCGGATTATTGCCACATTTTCTTCTGATGACTATGCAGGTTATACTGCATGACTGACTGTGCATGCATATGGCATGGCAACTTCAGTCTGATGGTTTTCACTACATCGAAGGTTAGTTAACACAAATTTTGAGAGCCACTGACGCACATCCTGTAAATGCTTTAATATGGTGACCCTCTTGCCTGATAGCAGGGATTTTTCATCCGCATGCGCTACCGCGCAAATTACCGTGCACGCCAAGCAGCTCAGGATATTCCTGAAATCATTGTGAGATGATATGAAAACATCAGTGCTGGGCCACTAGGACTAATTTGCCACAGATTGATCCAATTTTAGCAAATGCCGTGCCCCCAATTTCTCTTATCACCTGCATGCACATTACACATCTCGCATGTCGCCTTAGCACGAGCATAGATAAAAAGAGGGGCGGTGCCATCTCAAGTTCACATGAAAGTTGAAACTAAGGAGTCGGTGGTGTCTGGCCAAGACAGTTTCGACGAGAAGATTGTCCCTCAGAAACATTCAAAAATCACACAGTTAATCTTGGGGTCAAAGCCGCAGCCAATCCCCACTGAACCAGAACTCAGCCGAGAGCACTCGGCCAACGTTTTCAGCAAATTATACTGGTCATGGCTTAATCGTACTATTTACACGGGCTACAACCGTGCTTTAGAATACAATGATATCTTTTTGCTAGATAAACAGGACTCAATCGAGCACTTGATGGATATTGTGCATACAAAGGCACAAGAATACCACCTCAATGGCTCACAGGTGCCTCACTCTAAAGCATTATTGTATACCACCCGAAAATATCTCTTTTTGTGCTCGTTTCTTCGATTCGCAGCGCAGGGTAGTTCCCTAGGTTCATCTCTACTTGCCAACAAGCTAATCACTTCAATTGAGCTTATTTATACACACCAGCAGGGCTATGGACCTGCAGTTGGTTATGCAATAGCCTCCTTGTGCCTCATGCTCATCACTTTTACGGGAAACTTATGGGGCGGTTACCATGAATCCAGATATACCGAGGTAATGCGAAATCTACTCACTGCGCTGATATATGAAAAGACAATGCGATTAAGTTCGTATGGAAAAGCTCAATATGATCCGGCTGCTATCACCTCTCTTGTCACAGTTGATACTGCTCGTGTCTCCACTGCATCACATTTTATAATGGGTCCAGTCCTCATGATTCCTATGTTTGGTGCCGTAATTGGTGTGTTATGTTATTTCTTGGGTGCAAACGCGCTAGCTGGTGCAGGGCTGATTCTTCTCGGTCTCTTCGCTTCAACGTTTGCCGGAAAATATATTAGCGGCATTAGAAAAAAGAGTCTCAAGCCTGCTGATAAGCGTGTTAGTACTGTTCGTGAGACTATTTCGAGCATGCGAGTTCTCAAATTGTATGGATGGGAAGAGTCATTTGTCAAAGTAGTGGAGGCGGCGCGTAAATTGGAAGAGAAGTATATCATGCGTGTCGCGAGACTCAATGTCACCACAATGACTATGACCGGTGTGTTCCCCTACTTTGCTGGTGTATTGACCTTTGCAATTATGACAGTAAGAGGTAAATCCCTGACTCCAGCAATCGCATTCCCTGCTCTGACCCTATTCCAGATGATCTCCCCTATCTCACAACAGTTCACCCAGGCCGTGGTCGGTCTTGCAGATGGATTCCCATGTCTGCAACGTATAGAGCAATTCATGGAAGCTGATGAGACAATGAGCGTTATAGCCCCGCTATCTAGTCCTACCAAAGCCGTGGTCATGCAAAATTTTACTGCCAAATGGCTAAAGGACCTACCAAAACTCGATCCTGTGACTATCAAGCAGCGCATAACTGGTATGTTCAAAAAGCAGGTTGCTCGTCGCCATAATGCCATTGAAGACATCTCTAAAATCGATACTTCCAAGTTTGCAGGTGTAGCTGATGCAAATCTAGAAATTAACAAAGGCGAGCTTGTGATGGTAGTCGGTGCTATTGGCTCTGGAAAGTCTAACTTGCTGAACGCAATCGCTGCAAACATGGCAAAAGTTGGCGGATCTCTTGAGATCGATGGTACGGTCACCCCTGTCTTAAACAATTGGTGTCAGAATGCGACTGTCAGAGAGAATATCATTTTTGGCTTGCCGTTCGATGAGAAGCGTTACAATGAGGTTGTCCGAGTCTGCGAACTCACCCGTGACTTCAACCTATTTGAGAATGGTGACAAGACCGAGATTGGCGAGCACGGCATCACTCTTAGTGGTGGTCAAAGAGCTCGTTTGGCCCTTGCGCGCGGTGTTTACCGTTATGGTGAGATCATACTATTAGACGATGTTTTAAGTGCTGTTGACAGTAAGGTTGGCAAGTTGATTATGGAGAATTGTATTGTGCGATTTATGGCTGATAAAACAAGAATCATGTCGACCCATAATCCCGTTCATCTCAAGTACGCCGATCGCATCATTTTCGTCGCCGATGGACACATGACTGTTGGTACCCTGGAAGAGCTTGAGAGTCACTCTAAATTTGTCGAATTTATGGACCACAGTACAAAGACCAAGGACCCCAAGAAGGATGAACTGACCAAAGATGAGGATGTTGAGGAAGAGGAACAAGTCAATGAGGGGGAAGACCAAGCACCTGAGAAACTGATGTCTGAAGAATCCAGAACTAGAGGAGGTGTTCGATCCAAAATTTTCTTTACCTATGTCAAGTTTAGTAGCAAACATTACGTTCTAAGCTGCTCTTTTCTTCTCCTCCTGCTCGCGGCTACCGGCGCCAGTGAGGCTATGATGTCTGTTTTCTTGAACTGGTGGACTTCAGATAAATACAAAGAGTCCAATGGTTTCTATATTGGAATCTATGCCTCTCTCGTTGTAGCATACGCTATAACCTCCATGCTAGTCTTGGTTTTTGTGAGTGGAATGATCTTCCGCGCAACCTCGAATTTGTTGACGGCTGCTGTCGCTAATACCTACCGTGCACCTCTTTCCTTCTTTGACACCAATCCAATTGGCCGTATAATCAACAGGTTCACCAATGATCTTGCCATCCTTGACACAAGGTGGTACTTTCAGGTCAGTTTTTTGATTCCAATTGTGGCAGCTTGTGTTGCTCAATTTGTACTTATTTTTGTTTATGTTCCATGGGCTATTCTTTGCTTGATCCCTCTTCTCGGTATCTCCTTAGTATCCCAAACTTTCTATCGCTACTCCTCTCGTGAGATCAATCGCCTCCAAAGCTTGTTCAGAGGCCGTCAGATGGGTAGTATCACAGAGAATATCGATGGCCAAAATATCGTTGTTGGCTATGGTCAACAAGAATTTTTTAGGGATCGGGTTTTCCACGCCACAGATCGCACCATATCTGCTTCTATTATGAATTCCGGCACACTCTTCTGGTTCGCATCTCGCGCTCTTCTTTCGTTCTTGCCCACCTACTTTGTCGTTGTAATGCTTTGTATCTTTCATGTGTTCCACACTTCCACCTCCACTGTTGGTATGCTTCTGGGTGTTATGCCTGCTGCTTCATTGAGTTTTGTCCAGCTGATGTTACTTGGTGTTGAAGCGGAGAAGAACTTGAATTCAATTGAGCGACTCTATGAATACGCCTTTGAGCTGCCTCAAGAGGCACCTCAGTTTATCAAAGAGACCTCGCCGCCTGATAATTGGCCAGCCACGGGTCAGCTTTCTTTCGAGAATGTTGGTATGCGTTACCGTGAGGGATTACCATTGGTGCTCAAAGGCACTTCATTCACTACTCGCCGTGGTGAAAAGATTGGCATTTGCGGTAGAACTGGCGCCGGAAAGTCCTCAATTATTGCGTGTTTGTTTAGACTTAATGAAATCGAGAACGGCACTATTTCCATCGACGGCGTCGATATCAGTAAGATTGGATTAAGGGATCTCCGTCGTAAACTGAGTATTATCCCACAGGAGTCAATTCTTTTTGAGGGAACCGTGCGGTCAAATCTGGACCCTTTCGAAGAGCATAATGACGCAGAGCTTCAGGATACTTTGTTGAGAAGCGGCGCGACATTTAAGCTTGATGACAAGATCGAGGCCAACGGAGCAAACTTCAGTCTTGGGGAGCGTCAACTGCTGGCCCTAAGCAGAGCCCTTGTTCGTCGTTCCAAAATTATTGCCTTAGATGAGGCTACAGCGAATGTTGATCACAAGACGGACGCTGCGATTCAAAAGGTTCTTGCTAACGAGTTTGCCGACTCCACAGTTATCTGCATTGCTCACAGATTGCAAACAATCCTCGGTTACGATCGTATCATCGTGATGGACGCTGGTCGTGTTGCAGAATTTGGAACCCCCATCGAACTGTGGAAGTTCAACGGTCAATTTGCATCACTTTGTAGGGAAGCAGGATTAAACCCCTACGACTATAGGTAGAATATATACAAAGTCAGTATACGTAATTCAATCAAATTTTTATCAAAGGTAAAAGACAAAGCTTCATCAATCACGAAGCACCGATCGAACGGCCAAGGTGCATGACCGATATGCAAGTCAATCAGACTGACGTGAAAGCACAGTAGAGATCCGCAACCGGAGTGTGTAACGTAAAAATCCAAATTGTATCTTGCGATGATTACGATGACGCTGCTAAGGGTTATTACCTTGTCTCTACCATCCAAAATGGCGCTCCCCCTCGTCGGTCGCTGTCTATAAACTGTCGCCACGCTAGTAGTGGCGTCATGCCTCAGTACTTTTCGCGTACAAATAAAGCGCTCACAACTTCTGGTGGACCACCTGCATATGGAGTAGACGGTATTGTCAATGTAGAATGCCGCTCTTCTTTCTCTGTCTATTCTCCTCACGGGAAGTACCTCGCTTATACCAACGACGGTAAGACTTATGTGGTGGATGCATCTTCTGGTGCTCAGATATGCGTTCTCGACGTCAACGCAGCCGATATTACTTTCTCTCCTCAGGAAAGTTATATTTTGACTTGGACTCGCGGCAAAAAGTCCGAGGATGGCAACTGGATCCCCAACCTCAAGGCCTGGGACCTCAAAGGTGAATTACAGTACCAAATCGTGCAGAAAGGACCAGGTTCTTGGTTGATCCAGTGGACTAAAGATGAAAAGTACGTTATTTGGCAGCCTAATAACACTACCTTACACATTGGCGAGAACTTCAAGGGAACCAACAAGCTGTCGATCCCCGATGGCATCGCCCAGTTCAGTGTCAGCCCTGGCCGCACCCCACATGTCGCTTGCTTCGTTTTTGGCACCAAAGGTAAGCCCAGCAGCGTTCGTTTGTTCAAGCTCCCTTCTGTGCCAAACCAGATCGCTGGTCGTACTTTCTTCAAGGTCGACGGTATTAAGCTCATGTGGAACGCTATTGGTACTTCTTTGTTGGCCCTCGTTACTACTGACCATGATTCCTCTGGTAAAACTTATTATGGTGAGGCCAGTTTGTACCTCCTGAACGTTAACTCCGGTATGGACCAACGCATCAACCTCGATAAGGAAGGACCCATCCATGACGTTGTTTGGAGCCCTCAAAGCGATGAGTTTGGTGTTACATATGGTTACATGCCTTCAAAGACCTGTTTCTATGACACCCGTGGTAACGCTGTCAATGTCCTTCCTCTCGCCGCCCGTAACTCCCTGAGTTACTCTCCTCACGGACGCTTCGTTACTGTTTCCGGTTACGGAAATATTCAGGGAGATACTGACGTATATGACCGTCTTGCCAAGTGGAACAAAATCGTATCTTTCAAAGCCACTAACACTTCCTACTTTGAGTGGTCTCCCGACGGAAAGTACCTGCTGACTGCCACTACCTCCCCTCGTCTCAGAGTCGACAATGGTGTCAAGATCTGGCACTACACTGGTAAGCTTGTGTATCACCAGAAGGACGAGGAGCTCTTCAGCGTTGGTTGGAGACCTGAGAACATTCCTCTTGTTCTCACCGAACCCTGCGCCGATCCTCACGAGTCCGCTGCCGACGTAAAGGTTTCTGTTGGAGGCTCCTCTGCACCCAAAAGTGCATACACTCCTCCTCACATGCGGGGAAAAGCTGCAGGACCTTCTAAAGCTACCTCTCTTCATCAACGAGTGATGCAGCTCGAGGGTACGCAACCTGAGCTGTCTAAGGCCGCTCTTAAGAATAAGCAGAAGCGCGCCAACAAAAAGGGCGATGCCCCTGCTACTAATGGTCCCGCTGAGAGTACCTCCACTGCCTCTCCCGAGGAGAAGCAGCTGCGCGCTCTCTTGAAGAAGCTTCGTGCTATTCAGGAGCTCAAGGAGCGCAGAGACAATGGTGAAAAGCTCGAGATCACTCAGCTCAACAAAATCGAATCTGAGGGTGATGTGATGAAGAAGCTCGAAGGTCTTGGTTGGCAAGGCTGAAGTGTGTTGGTCTTATCTTACAAAAGGCTAAACGTTTAACAACTCCAGTGTACTAGCCTCAATTTAGATAAATATGTACTTATGCACGCAAATCCTTCGTGGAGAAGTCATAATCATAGAGCTGCATATGCCCTGGCATTACGGTAGTGTAGATATGCTTTTCGTCGTGAGGATGGAATCCGCTTTTCCGGCACTCCTTTATAATTCCCACACCAGGAGGATCTGTTAGCCTAAACGCACCCCATGAGGGAGAATGTTGTGGAGCACAAACAATGGCCACTGCTTCGGGAAGCATAATCTGGTATGAGCTCTGAGTGTGCAGATCAACACTGGACATAAAGCAGGATTGGGTCGGATGTGTGTGAATCCATCCAAGAATAAATAGGTCTCTTGACTCAACGTAGTCGAAAAGGGACTCTTCGTTCGTAGTCTGGCATGAATTGGCCGTCGATTCTTGTTCCGGAATTACAAGGTCGGTAACAAAGTACGCGTTGCGATTCAGTCGCCCACACAGTATGCCACAAGTTTCTAGATTAGCCGCTGTATTATGATCAGCGACACCAAGAAATGTATCGCTGAGCTTACGAGGCACAAATAGGTTCTTGAGGTAATCCCCTTTCTCTGTCTGTGCAGTGGTCTTGTGTAAAGTAGTGTTTAGAGTCGCAGCGGTAGGTGCAGTGGTATGATGAGCAGTATTGACAGTACTAAGTGGTTGGTTCCGCCCTTTCATAGTATACTCGACCTTAATATCACTCGACGGTGCCGAATCAGTGGCTGTAGTTGCTTTACGCTGCAGAGCACTCAGTGTGCTCATATCTAGACTTGTGAGATCAGGGTACGAGGTTTTTGGTGCTTGTTTGAGTGTCAGTCCGGGCTTCTGCGCATTGGTCTGTTTGATGTGTTCCGATCGGTGTGTTGTGTCGATACCCTGTTTAGCGGGTGCCGGAACCCGTTGCAGCAGCCGTTTTTTCAATCCCTCAGCATCACTAATTACACCAGGTAATTGCTTCCTATAAGCATCGTAGCGACTCTTATTGGTCTTAAATTCGGAGTGAGAGGGTAATTTATTTATTAGCAGATCTGCCCATCTGAGGTAGAGGATATATGCGCGTTCAAGGTCCTCTAACGCTTGACAGTCAAGCGCCTGCATCTTTATTACTTTCAGGGTATGCAACCATCGAATAAATGGCGTGTTGGGGTTGAATTCATAGTTATTGGCCTCGGCACTGAGCTCGGCCACCGTTCGCATTGTCAGCCTAGATGCTTAGAGCGATGCAAACCGAAGTGGTTCGAGATGGGTGGGGCGAGTCCTTCATGTAAAAAGCTAAACTTTTGACTGTTTAACACTGTACTATTTAGGCTAGATGCATGCTAGTGAGCCGTTTTGTGAACCATTGAAACACGGCTCAGTAGTGTGTAGTAGCGGCATGAGCTCACGTTTATCGGCTATATAGACCACTTCAGAACAAAAGATAGTCTTGTTGTTACCAACCATTGGGCAATGCTATGCTAGATTCTCGGGCAAATTATGTCTGGCTAGATGTAGTAGAGTATGCAGCATGTTGTAAGTAGCATCATACCTTCGAGTTCCTCACACGGCAGCTCAATGAACCTCACGGCCCGATGGAGAAAATATCAGGCTATAAAGTATCAGCGGAAGTGGAACAAGTATAAGGATGCCATAGATCCTGGTCTAGATCAATTTGACAGCAGATCACCCAGCCCAGCCCAACTCGCCACCAACTATTATTCAATTGCTTCTCCTCAGCCAACAATGAACGATATCAAGCGTCTGGAGCATCAGCTGGAGGAGCTCAAGTATTGCGTGCAGGCATTGACCCTAGCTAAACGGCCTGTCCTTCGTGACTCGCAGAACCGAAGTGTCAGCTCTGTGTACCAGGACTCTTCCCTACACTTGAATAGCTCTCTGGTTGCCCAGACTAGTCTTGCTACACCAGAAACACCGCTTGCTAGTTTATTTGATGGCTCCCAGCTGACTTTGAGGTGAAATTATCCTATAAACCCTTTATGTACTGAAGTAGCTGTTTAAGCCTCCTGCTGATCGAACTTGGCCAAGTTCTTAGTGGCTTCTTTCCATGAAACATGGTGCAAGACAATGGCCTTGATTGCGGCGACAACATCCTCGATTGAACCACGAACCTGCTCAGTACTGTCACGCTCACGGATTGTGACGGTGTTGTCCTTCACACTCTGGAAGTCCACAGTAATGCCGAAAGGAGTACCGACCTCATCATTACGAGCGTAACGACGACCAATGGAGACACCAGACTCGTCAACCTTGGCAGAAATATGGTTAATGCGCAAATCACGGGTGACCTTCTCAACAATGGGCTCAAAGGCGCTGTTATTGGAAAGAGGAACAACAAGGACCTTAGTAGGGGCAACCAAAGGTGCAAGACTCAAGACACCACGGCTCTCATCCTCAGGACGAGTCCAGTAAGAGTGCTCGAGCAGAGAGTAAAGAATTCTGCCAATACCGAAAGAAGGCTCAATGACATTGGGAGTGTACTCGCGCACGTTCTGGGTACGAGAGCGCTTCTCAATTTTCACAAGGTTGTCGTCAACATCGTATTTGTTACCCTCAACATCGCAGCTGATCTTGGCGTGCTCAGTGAGCTCCTTGGCCAAGTCCTCAAGCTCACACTCTGTACGGTTCTCAAGCCATGACTGGACTTTACCAGCATCTTTGCGGAATTTGGGTCCAAATTTTTTCTTGTCGATATCAACCTCCCATGCTTCAACAGTGACAGGCTCAGGGAGTGCCTGGCGCACAACTAGCTTCTCCTTAGTACGAGCAGAGTGTACCGTCAAATCGTAGGCAGAACGGTCAGCACAACCAACACATTCGACCCAGCCATAGGAGCTCTGGAGCTCAGCATCCCAGCAGTCAGAAGCATAGTGGGCCATCTCATTGTCCATGTGTTGACGGAAACGGGTGCGCTTGGGGTCAACACCGATCTTGACCAAGAACTGGTAAATACGGCCGACAAAGTAACCAAGAGTCTCGTTGTCGATCATTCCCTTCTTTACAGCCTCGCCAATGGTAATTTCTGTGGTTTCAGTGCTACCGCTGGCCTGAACGTCCTTGGGAAGAGCCTGGATGGTGATATCAGCAACCTCAGAAAAGCGCTTGTGTCTCTTATCCTCGGGGTCGACATAGTGCTCGATCTCAGCTTGAGTGAACTCTCTAACACGGAGAAGACCAGCGCGAGGAGAAATCTCGTTACGGAAAGCTTTACCGACAGTGGCACTGGCAAAGGGCATCTTATTGTTATTACACTCCAACAGCTTATTGAAGTTGACGAACTGACCCTGGGCAGTCTCAGGGCGCAAGTAACCCTTGAGCTGACCACTGGGACCGATCTGAGTATCGAACATAAGGTTGAACTCGACGGGGGGGATCAGCTCGGCACCACTGGTAGGGGAGACAATTTTGTGGTCGATAATGATCTTTCCAAGGTCGTCGCCACCGTAGTTATCGATTTGAGCAAGAATATTTTCGTACTCCTTGATAACTGCGTCATCGAGCTTTACGACCTGGTGGCCCTTCACCTTCTTCTTGCGCTTCTTGTCCTCCTCTTTGGCCTCAACGGTTTGGCCACGAGCCTCCTTGTCACCCTTGAGACGAGACTCGAGCACTTCCTCGACCAAATGGTCGGCACGGAAGATCTCGCCAGTCTTGGAGTCACGAGTCATCCAGTCGGTGAACTTCTCGACGTGACCACTAGTCTTGAGGACCTCAGAGGGTGTCAAGGAGGTACTCTCCACCTCCAACATATCTTCAGCAATAATGAAATGTTTCTTCCATGTGTCGATGATGTTAGCAGTGAGAGCACAGCCGGCAGGGCCGTAGTCGTACAGACCAGAGACACCTCCGTAGATTTCGAAGGATGGGGCGTAAAAGAAGCGGTGACGCAGCATGCTGTCAAATGTTTCGCGGTTGAATGTCTGAGATTCGGGACGAGCAGACATTTTGTGAACTTGTCGTAGAAACCTCTTAATGGTGGTGAGTTTGATTACTCAGGCAGGAGGTCTATCTTCACTTGCAGCCTGGGTGGTAAACCCTAGAAGCTATGAGACGCACAGTCAAAATTAGTTGAATTGAAATCATTCTAGCACATAATATTATTTGCAATTACTATAAGTCCGACAAAACCAAGTCAATCATTTAACTCGAGCTCGCTTCAACACTGGTAGGAGTTGAGGTCGGCGTCAGAGTGGTGGAGTTTGCACCAGGGCCTGCATTAAACTCAGAGGGATTAGCGGTAGACAAGTCGTAGCTGAAGTTGGTTGTAGACGCAGAGTATGAAGGAGCCTCAGTGATGTATCCATCAATTGCATCGATTGATTTAGTTGCAGTAGATGCATCGGTAGCGGCTTGGCCAATGGCAATCCACTCATCCTCCAGGTCATAAACCAGATAAGCATGTTTCAGGGTATCTCTTCCAATAAGTACTAACGCCTGGGGACTGTCGGGTACCATTGGATATGGGTTGACCTGAAATTCGAACAGATATCCAGGAGAGTCACTGTATCCCAGACACAAGCTTTCTAGAGGCACGGAGAAAGTGGCGCCAGAAAAGTTAAAGGTGAGAGTCCCGTTCAGGCTTCTAGGAATAGAGTATCCGTTGTTGGCACTGTCATAAGAGACCTCACTGGGATCAAAGAAACTCAAAAGTATAGCTTCAATTATATCCTTTGGAAAAGTTGTACTGGTGGCGCCTATGTCAATGACAGCAGGGAGGGCAGCATTTGACAGAGTATCGAAAGAGTTCTGATCTTCGTTTTCAATACTCATTCCAGTCAACAGAACAGCAGCATGCGCGGGGGCGTCAGGTGTGTACGTCGAGTAGTCTGTGAAGTTTACCATAGGAGTTTTCACCATTGGCACCTTAGCTAGCTTATCGCTCTGAAACTTGCTATGATCCAGACCACCAAAAATGATTGAGGCACCCTTCACCGTATCATCATTAGTGTCAGGGTCCATCCACACAGAGTAGGCAACCTTGTCAACATAGCCACTCTCCTTGAATTTATAAGGAAAGTTAGTGTACCCCGCATCTTGTGATTCGCCTGCAATGGGACCAAAACCAACAACGCCAGAATACGGCCATAGCGGTTCCGCCAGCGGAACGAAAGTAACATTTTCCAAATGCCCACCTTGGAAGTGAACTCTATCCTCAGCATAGAATCCCTTGGCATCCCTCCTGTCGCCAAAAATGAGTTCAAAAGGTGTGTCAGACGTGACTGCAGTACTGCTTTTATTTGCGTCAAAGCCGTGGAGGGTCATATCTGAACTACCAGTATCCACCATCAAGGTAACCCCTTGACCTGGCGTACCAAGGCACAAATCGCAGAAAATACCATTATATGTCGAGTAGACTGGGAAGTCAAAATATTTAAAGCCATCTTCATCACGCGCGTACAAGCTGGTGTCCATGTGCAGACCATCCCTAGCGGGTAAACCTAGCGTAGTGCCAGCTAATGTCAATATAATTAAAGAAGATATCATTGGGCCATTGAACCTGAAATCGGCTCCCTTTTATGGTAAGTGGTCTTCTAAATTTCTATTAAGGCCCAAAATGGTAATTTCTCATATCCAAACAGCATCGGTTCTGCAGACAAACGCCGAGACTGCAGATCCGAGCAAATTCATGCATAACGGTAAGACGCTGTGATCAATCATAGCATGAAATTTCACATTGAGGCACTAGTGTTCTCGTAAAATTCTCCGAGCATGTTAGTTTTTAGAGGATATACCTGAGCTCTGTTCGTCGGATTCAAAGACCCACATCTAAGTTTCAGCTGATAGCGTCCTCGATTGTTCTTGTATATACTCAATCATATTTAAAGACACTGCGATACATACAAATTAGCCTTTTGACCTTCTCTAAGTGTATTCCAATGTTGATTGTCGCGCAAAATGGATGAATGCACCAAGATCGCCACGGTCCATCGCCGCCCCGCCGATCAACGATCTCTGGTCATGATTCAACCCTTAGCAGCTCGATTAAGCAATATTGCGGCTAATAAATACTTGTCGTAGTTCATCCTTGTATTTCTGCCTGCTACAATGCTTTTAAAGCTTGATATTTCGTCTCCTCGAGACTGATATTTCATCTAAAATAGCATCAAGGACGCATTGCATATGCATAGTAGGTAGCTCAAAAATGAGGTTGCAATACTGTGTTCACACAACTTTTCATGGAAAAAACCACCACATTATTCCTGAATACGTACTCAGAAATCACTTATAGTTTTTAATCTCCAAAGACGGATGGATTGATCTTGATAGCCTCGTCGGTGATCGAAGGCCTCGCCGACCCGCCAGTTCTGAAACCGTGAGTCAACATGGCCGCGTCAACCAAGAATAGAACTGATATGGGAATTCATTACGGTTTGCAGCGCCTGGAGAGTTCCACTTTGGGAACGACCTGGAGACATTATGGATCTTATTCGAAACTTGCAGGGCCACTTCTACGTGCTTGATAAGGCATCAGTTAGAATTCATGGTTTCAAAAGTCTAAATACATCGAAGCAGTTATGTAAATACCAATGTCTCCTAAATAAATATCAGGATTTAACCTCGTTCAGTTTCTCTGCAAGCTTTTCGGCAGATTCTGGGGTTTTGACCCTGGCGTTGTAGAAAGTGGGCTTCTCACCGCCAAAAACAGGAAGTTTGACAAAATTCTTGTTTGCAGTATAGGTCGCAGCAGCAGGGATAATGGTGTTCACAAGCACACGGCCAGATCCATCGGCGCGAATGACAACGCGGCTCTTCTTGGTCTCGCGGTGGACCAAGACACGAAGGACACCGAGACCAGCTCCTTCATTCTTCGCATCGTAAAGTTTAGTGCGTACCTCGAAAACAGCGTCCTCTGATTCCTCACCAGCACCTTTACCAGTGAAGTCTTGCTGAGGCTCAGGAGCGGGCTCGTCGTCTTCAACGGGCGCGTCGTTCTCCTCCTCTTTCTTCTCATTAGACTTCCATGTTGAGTTGACATTAAATTTTGAAGGGTCACTAGGCTGGCCAAACTGGAATTTGGGAGCCTCAGTGCTGGCACCAAACGTAAACTTGGGTGCGCTGTTTCCAGATTGAGTCGAAGCACCAAAACTCAGCTTTGGGGTCTCGCCGGAGCTAGAGGTATTAAAAAGCGGTTTAGAAGCATTCGAGGTACTGGTGTTATCACTGCCCGCCCCAAATTTGAAAGGAGCAGGAGTAGAACCGTTGCTGTCAGAGTTGGCACCGAAACTGAAGGGCTTATTAGATGCAGACTGACCGAATGAGAAGTTTGGTTTCTCCGAGGACTGTCCAAATTTGAAAGGTGCAGGCGCGGAACCCTCGTTGTTTGACTTACCAAATGTGAAGCCCGTGGAGCCAGTGGAACTAGAATTACCAAACAGCCCCCCAGTAGGCTTGGGTGCCTCTGTTTCTTTGGGTTCCTCCTTCTTCTCGCTTTTATCGCCGGATTTGAGTCCACCAAATGTGACATTCTTTGGCGGCTCGAACTTCACCTCCGATCCTGAGGACGGTTGGGCAGAGGGCTTTCCAAAAGTGAAATTAGAGGGGGGCTTGAACTCGACTGGCTTCTTCTCCTCTGGCTCCTTCTTGACAGGCGCGGCGGCTGGGGTGGGCGTGGCAGCCACGCTGGTATTACCGAAATTAAACAAGGGCTTTGATGGAGTTGCAGCGGGGGCAGGAGATGCCTGGTCGAGGTTGAGAGTCTTAACATAAGTGAGATATTTCTCGCAAGCAGCAGCCCAACTGCCAGCAGGGTTGCTTTCAAAGTACTCTTTTATTGTTTGTGCGAACTTTTTGTTCAAGCCGATGAGACGGAGTCTGTCATTAGAGGCACCAGCAGAAGCAGCGGCAGGAGGTGCCGCAGGCTGAGGAGCCGAAGTCTTTGAGCCGAAACTGGCAAACGGGTTTGAGCTAGCGCCACTAGCACCACCAAATCCTCCAAAGTTTCTAGCTTTAGGGCGAGGTGCTAGCTTGCGGGTTGCTAGCACTTCAGCAGAAGCCATTTTTGGTTCCTCGGGCTCATAATCGAGCTCAGGACGGTCCTGTTCGTGCTCGAAACGCGTTAATTGGAAGTCAGGGCCACGTTTGGACATTGAAAAATTGACCACAGCTCGTTGACTGAATACTCGGGGGTCTTGCAAAAGGTTCATTAACACTATAGAATTTGTGGCAGCTGGGATGTGGCGTTTTGACTAATCTGATCCAATCCCAACGCGCGAAGCGTCAGCGGTCTCGTCAGGGAGTTACCCTACCTCGACAGGCCAATCACAAATATCCCAATATTAGCCCGTCAGCAGACGACTCTTCAGCTAAGAATGTTTAGACTGGCCCGTGGTGTGCGCCATCAGGTTGTTGCTGAGCGCTTTGCTGCCCGTTTTGCAAGTAACTTTGCTGCCGGGTCTGCTCAGGCCGCTCCCCCCGCTGGGTTCCGTCTTCCCCCTCCTAAATCCTGGGAAGAAGGCCCCAGTATCCTCGGTCAAGCTACAAAGTTCTTCCTTTTAGCGGAGATGTTGCGCGGTATGTGGGTCGCTCTCGACATGTACTTCCGTGCCCCTTACACAATTTACTATCCTTTCGAGAAAGGACCCCAAAGTCCCCGTTTCCGTGGTGAGCATGCCCTTCGCCGCTACCCCACCGGTGAGGAACGTTGCATCGCTTGCAAACTGTGCGAAGCCGTTTGCCCCGCCCAAGCAATTACTATCGAGGCGGAGGAGCGTGTCGATGGCAGTCGTCGTACTACCAAATACGACATCGACATGACCAAGTGTATTTATTGCGGTTACTGCCAGGAGTCGTGCCCTGTCGACGCCATTGTTGAGACCCCCAACACAGAGTACAGTACCGAGACTCACGAGGAGCTTCTTTACAACAAGGAGAAGCTGCTGGCCAACGGTGATAAGTGGGAGCAGGACATTCAGTACTGTCTTGATGCCGATTCAAACTACAGATGAAAAAAGCGAAGCATTCGGCATCTGCTAAAACTGACGCATAAAAATCTATGTAATATCATAATTACAACTATGTTAAATATAATCTGCCTAAAATCACACTTATTTTTTGCCCTTGAGCTTCTTGGTACCACCCTTTGTGATGGCGCGATGTGCTCCTCTCTTGGTGGCCAGCTTACGATCGCCACCAGTCTTTTTGTAGGCCCATCCAGGCTGGCCGGCGTCAGCCTTTTTCTTCTGGTGATTACTCTTGGGCTTCTTGGCGGCACGCTTGCTCTTCTCGTCCTCAAACCAGGTACGCTTGGGGCGGTTCTTGATCTCGTCGCCGTGCTCAAGTATGTTCTGCATCTTTTTCATGTCGCGCTCAGCGAGCATTAGTTCTTTACTGTTCTTCTCTTCCTGCAGAATCTCATCGACTGTCTCCTGCTTGCCGTCGATCTCAGATGTGATCTGCTTGATCTCATCCCAATTAATCTCACGACCAAGAATTTTTTGTTTAGCCGCACTTGTATTTTCATTAACAGAGTTAATGGCACTGCGGACAACTTGGCGCTCCGTTGTAGACTCGCCTACCAGCGAGATAGAGGTACCTTTACGTCCAGCACGGGCGGTACGTCCGACACGATGCAAGTAAACCTCGTATGTAGATGGAAGTTCATAGTTGATAACAACCTCAATCTTGGGAATATCGAGACCACGAGAGGCAAGGTCAGTACACAGAAGAACTGGTACCTCAAGATCTTTGAATGCAGTGATGGATTGGAGACGCTCTTCTTGTGTCAAGGCACCGTGCAGCTCTCCGACACGAACGCCTAGTAGTCCAAGAATAACTCTGAGACGATGGGCGGTCTTCTTTTGTGTAACAAAGACAATGACACGCTGTGATTTGCCCAATCTACGTAGCAGCGAAGCCAAAATGGCGGGTCGTGACTGCTCGTGTTTACGAATACGAACAAATTCTTGCACCAAACCAGCCGCTGCCTGTTTCGGGGGGTCAATCATGATTCTAACAGGTTTGTGAAGACTCAACTTGACGAGATCTTTGACTGAGTTGGATAAAGTAGCAGAGAATAAGAGCGTCTGACGTTTCGTGGGAATAAGTGTAAGGATCTCGTTGATCTCATTCTCGAATCCTTCTTCAAGCATACGGTCAGCCTCATCAAGGATCAGAATCTCAACGCTATCTACGCTGAAACTGGGGGAGTTACGCACATGGTCAATAAAACGACCTGGGGTGGCGATAACGACATCAGGACGGGTCTTGAGTTCCTGCTCCTGTTGGCGAAGATTGAGACCACCGACAGCAAGTCCAAAGCGCAGGTTGTTCACGTATTTACCAAGCTTGCTGCTAACATCATGCACTTGCATAGCCAACTCACGGGTGGGGGTAAGGACGACAACACGGGTTGCGGCAGCCTTCTGAGACCGGTACACTAAACGCTCCAATGTAGGGAGCATGTAGGCAGCAGTCTTACCAGAACCAGTGACGGCACCAGCGACAATATCTTTGCCAAGAAGAGCGACAGGGATAACAGAACTCTGAATGGGAGTTGGCTTTTGATATCCCAAGGCAGTGATACCCTTTTGAATAGGACGAGAAAGCGCCATATCCGCAAACGATACCGAGGAGTCGGTCTCGACTTCCTCGAAATAGCCCGATTTATCATTTGCAATGGTATCAGGCACGGGATCAGTAGATTCAGACGCAGCCTTTGCGTCGTCAGTCTCATTAGTGTCTTTGGCGTCCTCATCCTCACTTTCCTCTTCTTCATCCTCGTCCTCTTCTTCCTCATCATCTTCTTTTTCATCTCTTTCCTCTTGTTCCTTCAGTCCTCCGTGTCTTTTGATAATTTCGTCCAGGACATTATTTTTTTCAGTATCAGATTCAGCTCCAAAATCCCAACCAGAGATGACCTTTGTTTCGGATTCTCCAAATTGGAAATCAGGATTCAAATCAAACTCCTTTTCTTGATCTAAATCCTGTACTTTGTCCTCATCGTTGATAGTAAAAACGAAGTCTTTTTTCATCGTTAGTCAAGATGGATAGAGCAGCGAGACAGAGGAGAATATGTGGAGAGTTAAAGAGGATATTATTACGGAGCATACTAATGGTGAAATCAACTGAATTTAGAAGCAAAAATAAATTAACTCGGTCTTTTGGCGACTAGGATCAACTGTTAACGACTCCCATCCAAAAATGCATATTACTGTATAGAACTCGTCAGCATGCGCCAGAGTCCAGTATTAGCACCTAAACGGCTGTTCTTACAGATCTTGGAGCTTCAAGCGTTCTATTACGCCATAGGAACGATCCTTATCACATTCCTGCTTATTGTCGCGGGCATCAAGTGGTCTCCGCGCTTCATATTCTCGTGGAAACCGGTGCGAGCCGACACATCACTTGGATGGCAATTGGCATTATTGTGGATTTTGGATACAGTTTTCAGTGTACTTGGACTAGCAGTAATAGTAGGAAGGTCGAAACTAGCGGTTGATTTTGCTCTTACCCTACATGGTATCCATCTCATTGTGACTTGGGTATATACAAAGCATTTCCCCACCAGCTGGTTATGGTGGGCTACACAATTACTATCTGCTAGCTTACTGGTAATTCTAGGCACATGGATGACGCAATGGCGAGAACTAAAGCGGACATTTTTCGAGGACTACGAGATGGTTGATTTAGAGATGAGCCGCGTGAGTCAGCAACAGTAACAACACCACACCTCCTCGCTAGATAATGCCCGAAACATCGGCGAAGAACAAGCAAATTCTCAAGAAGTTATTGGCCGACCCGGCTAACAAGACGTGTGCAGACTGCAAGACGACCACACATCCTCGCTGGACCTCCTGGAACATTGGTGTTTTCCTGTGCATCCGCTGCTCGGGTGTTCATCGCAGTTTGGGAACGCACATCTCCAAGGTTCGCTCTGTGGATCTGGATTCATGGTCTGATGCCCATCTTGTAGAGCTCCAGCGCTGGGGGAATAAACGTGCTAACGAGTATTGGGAAGCGGGCCTGCCCCCCAATTACATCCCCGATGAGGGCAAAATTGTCAACTTTATCAGGACAAAATACGATCTCAAACGTTGGGTTGGTGCTCAGCCTCCTGCCGCTAGCGCGCCTCCTGCCAGTGACGATGTTCCTCTTCAGCAAGTCAAAGAAGCATTGCCAAAAAAGTCATCTAATTTGCTGGACTTTGACGACTTCACCTCCGCTCCACCTGTTCCTGGTAAAGCTTCTGCATCCACGTCTGCATCTGCTGACTTGCTAGGAGGCTCTTCAACCACTTCCAAAAGTGCAAGCGCATCTACCCCTGCCCGTTATGGCCGTCAGGGTGCTGCGCCTAGCACAAGTGCCAGCGTACCATCTGCTACCAGAAGTTCTGTACCACAAGCACCACCCACTCGCACTGCCCCTCCTGCTGCAGCACCTTCCCCTTCCCCTTCCCCCGCTGCATCTGCCCCTACTCCTCGTGCAGACCTCAAAAAGTCTATCTTGAGTTTGTATGCCCAAAAGCCACAACCTGTGGCACGCCCCGCAGCGGCTTCTCCCCTCTCAGGTGCACCAACGGCAACTGCCTCTGCCCCGGCAACTGCTAGCACAACTCCTGCACCATCATCCAAGCCAAGCGCCTTCGATTTTGACTTGTTCACTCAACCCGCCCCTCAGCCTACCTCTCAGGCCTCCGCGTCCAAAAATACTTCATCAAGTCTGATTGACTCTCTCGGTGGTCTTACTTTTGATTCTCCGGTCACTAAAACGCATCCAGCTCCATCCCCTGCTGCTGCTCCAGCTGCTGCTCCAGCTGCAACTTCAACAAACTCATCTTTCCCCCCATTGTCTACTGCACCCTCAAAACCCAGCTTCTCCGCTGCTTCAAGCTCCACTAATGTATCATCCACTGTGGCGTTGGAAGAAGATGACTTCTTCGCCAATCCATGGAAATAAAAATCTTTATTAACTATGTACGATTATCAGATATAGAATATGATCTTATTCGCTGTTATCTGCCAGGTCCTCATGCGTCAGTACCTGCATTTCTCGGCACGATATGGGCCCCTGTAAATGCCCCCAAGTATACCACTGCCGATCCCTACTATCTGGGTCATCACGTGATATCATCCTGCATGCATACCCCATTATCTACGAACCACGCCGTCATTTGAACAGGTGTGCAGTTGCTGTGCCCCATTGTAAGTATTATAGTACATGAAAAGTTCGTAAACTTATGAAAAACACACTCTACGTAGTTTTTGCTGGTACTGGCCGCTCTTGACAGTATACACGTAAAGCTTTTGTTCAGCCTGACGGATTGACCCTGCATAGTGCATGCACGGCCATCTACATAAACCAATATAAATTTTTTTCATGATAATTATAGACCACATGGGTGGCGCAATATATCACAAACCCAATTTTCAAGTTATTTCATTATCATTTCGCAAAGATGACGGCAGATAGCGCCGCGTTTCAGCTGCCGGCCTGGAACAACTGAGCGCACAAACATAGGGGCAAGGGCACATATGCATACATGTGCAGTATCTTTCAGGCACATATAATAACGATTGCCCCTTGTACATGTGATCAATGATCACAGGTAAACCAGAAGGTGTAAGAAGATACAAATGGACCGAGCAACTTGGCACTGTCGAGATTGCGCAACTAAAGCTGATGTACGCTGCCGTCTACCAAGTTCTCGGACTTGTGGAATTGCCCTTCGAGGACAATCTTAGTGAAAAGCTTGTCAAAAACCTATTTGATAACCAAATCACTAGTTTCAGTGTCAATAAGCGTTTCCCCGTGTTCAAGAAAGTATGCTCTGCCCTAAAGAAGAGTATTCGAAAAGTACCATTGGAGGATGCAGTCGCTAAATTCCAGTGGCTTACACGCTCAAATGGCGATAAGTTTATTGCAAGATTCATTAGACAAGAAGTGAATACACTCAAGGCGATCACCTCTCTAGGAGCCTGCATATGTTGGCACGCCTTGAAGTACGATATGGAAGGTTTTCTTGCCGCGGGGTCAAGCTTCTTTTCTGGTGATTGGGGCTTCAACACTATGAACAGAATGCCGCCACGCTATATTGCGGGTCACGATATCGCTGGTAGGCCGTTAGTTGTTGCTCAGGGAGACCAATACCCACGTTGGTTTGACAGTGAGTCTGTGAAGAGATGGAATGCAGTGTTCAATGAGCAGGTCCAGCTTTTAACACAAGATCATACTGATGGTGCCACGGTTGTCTTTGATATCACAAACTTTCCCGACTGTGCCAACATTGAATCATGTGTGATAAGATTCATTGGTGACTGCTTCAGTCAAGAATACCCTATGCTTGTATCACGCATTTTTATCCACAATGCACCCAAAACTGTACAGAAAACAGCCTGGAAGCTTGTGGCGCCCATGATGAAGCCCCGCTTCCGTAACAGGGTCAACTTCACATATCGAACACCCCAGCTTTTGGACTACATATCTCTGGACCAACTTCCGAAATCTCTTGGAGGCTACTCTAACTATAACTACATTTGGCGCGAACCGGTCGAGGAGCTTCCTCCAATGATTCCGGAGGAGCTTTTACAGCGCCAAGAAGAGTGCAGAGATCAACTTCAGGCGGCCACTCTTGGCTGGATCGTCGCGGCTACCGACCAAGAAGAAATTCTGGAAGACCGTTACAACATGTTGAGAGACCAAGAGAGTATTTTCTGGGAGATGGATTGGTACACCCGCAGAAGGACAATGCTCGATGACGACGGACTCACCGGCAGGCTTCGCCCTGAAATTATTGGCAAACCCCCTCGTGCTGCTAGCTATATTTCCGAAGACTACGAGTCATCGCATGATCACGTATCCCAATTCACGTACGACAATTCGAGTTTTTTCTCCTCCTTAGAGATGATGAGTATCAATACGAGTCGCGATTCCAAGGCATCTGCTGCCCGTAGCACAACTTCTTCGACCAAAAAGGTCTCTACAGTGTTCAGTCGCCTTACTAGAAATGTTTCAATGAGCACATTTGGTAGGAAAAGCCTGGCTACACATGAATCGACTCAAACTCTAGCAAAATAATACCATAAAATTATACTACGACAGAATTTAGCTCGACAGTAGATCAATGGCAACATTAATTACCGAAATTGAATGCTGGCATGCAGTGCCCAATGTCTGGAACAAGAGACTCGGGTGATCTGCGCTATCAGCTCTTGTGAAACAGTATGCGCCCCCCTTAATTAGCCCTTCTACCTTTCGAGTGTCATCAAGCAAGCGCTTTTCGATTCAACTTGAGTCTATTAAACTGAGCACCGGCAATTTTATACCGCAAACACTTATGGAAGGATAGAGACGCGCTGGGATGAGCGATCCGACTTCTTTATGCAGTGGCATGCATCACCGGTAAAGTATGGGCTGGGGTTCCACCAATGCATTGCATACGCATGCAGGAGTTTACGACCCAATTAAGTGAAGCTGGGAGCGGCCGCTACCTTCTGATAAATACAGCCTTAAATATTTGGACGTGTTGAGAGACTTTTACATTGGTGTAAACTCTACTTTATATAGCAATATATGAGGTGCCTAGGTAGCGAAGGAGCCCAATGCCCCCGAATCCATTCATCAGCCTTGCGGAAGGGATCCAAATTTAGCTTTCCTACAGGCTGAAGATTCAACAAAGGGTGAGGTGTCCTAATGGCTAGTTTCTCCTCAATGCTTCATGACACCCTACTCCTTAAATTTCACTGTTGAAACCTCCCAATATTGCTTGCTGGTTTCGAACTGCATTGCGCTTATGATTGCACCCTAGGCCCTGAGTGAGACACCTAGATTTTATTGGTGGGCACAAGAGCGATTAACTCGTCGGGGATACATGCCGACCCGCACCCTCTTACCTGGAGTTGGGGTGCTGACGCTTGAATCTTTATAATGCTGAAGTTCGTATCTAAGTTGTGTACATTTCGCTTATTGAACGACTATACAGTTGAATTCCGCGAGGTCAAGCTTACATCGCTGACATGATCAAGGCAGTGGTGCTTGATGTGGAGGGTACAGTGTGCTCCATTGCGTTCGTAAAAGACGTTCTCTACCCCTATGCTATCAACAAGGCCTCTGAAATTGTTCCCAAATTAACTTTCCCGCTTGCTGGATCCTCCGAGATCGAGTCCTATCTGGTGAAGTTTCCTTCTGATCACAATGGCTCTCCATCTGCGATTCTGGATCACATGAAAGATCTTACAGCCAGAGATATCAAAGCTCCGTACCTCAAAAACCTTCAGGGCTATTTGTGGCGTAGCGGGTACGAATCTGGTGAGATCAAGGTCGACCTGTTCAAGGATGCGGATTTGGCTATAAGGTCGTGGTCTAAGAAGTTGCCAGGTGGTATCTTCATTTACAGCTCAGGCAGTGTCGCCGCTCAGAAGCTGCTTTTCAAACATACCAGCGAGGGAGACTTGACGCCCTTGCTGTCCGGTTACTTTGATACCACTAATGCTGGTCCAAAGACCGAGAAGGCATCGTATGAAAAGATTGCAGAGACGGTTGGGGAGCCCCAGTCTATACTGTTTTTCAGTGATAACCCCAAGGAAATTGATGCCGCGGCAATTGCGGGCTGGAACACCGCGTGGACGATACGCCCCGGAAATGCACCAGCTGAGGGTTACCAGGCGCCCCAACTCACAATCGAAGAGTTCACTGATAAAATATTAAACTAACTAAGATGATTTGAGTATAACGCAAATAGAAAGCAACATATCTAGTCCTCGTGACCATGCTCAAACAAGTAATTTGCTGCAATCTCCTCGTTTTTGTCGCAGGCAAAGTACGCCTGAATCACCAAATTACGATCGAATCCGAGCTCGATGAGACGATTAATGGCTTCATTCTCCTCAGGAGTGACTTCAAGTGTAGTCGCTTGGTCGTCAAAGGCCTCTGAAGGGAGCTCATCGCCGCCCTCACCAAGGAACTCGTCCAAGTTGTGTGTGATGGCCTCTGCGAGCACAGGGTTCTGGTCCGCTAACTGTTGAATCAAGGGTTCCATGATGCTAGGGTTTTGACGAATTAACTCCCTGAGCTGGCGGATATCCTCGGGCATTTCTGTAAGTTGACCCTCATTCTGATTGTTGGCAGCATCAAATAAGTTGACGTCTGTTGTGTCGGTGGGATCGCTATGAGGACCGCTGACCTTGTCTGCAGACTCTTCGCCGGCCTCAGCATGTGTTTCAGCTCCGGTTTCGTCTTGTGCGGCGCCGTCATCATAAAACTGCATCGATCTGTTCCGCAAGTCCTGAGCCTGACCCGTGAGCAAAAACTCGACTGCGCGATCGGGGTTGTTGTATGCCATTCGTAAAGCAGTCATAACAAGGGGACGCTCATAACCCATTTCCATAATGCTATTAACCATTTGTTCGTTTTCTGGACTGGTTCCAGGCAGAATACTAGTGGTGTCTGCGCCTCCCTGAGGTGTGGCTGTGCCAGAAGCAGCGCTCTCAGAAGCATCCTTGGCCACGGGCTCAGCGGCTTTGGACTCTGTCGCGGGCTCCTTCTTCACCTTCTTCTTGCTAGTCATGCAAACAACGTATCCCTTGTCGGAGTCGATGTTGTAGGATCCGATGGTCTCTGAATCCTTCAAGACCCGACCCGAGTAGATCAACTTCTGGGCTATGGACTCGTTGAAATCTCTTTCTTTGGCATTTTTCTCTTTAACTGCCTCAACTGTGTCGCTGGGCTCTACTTCTAGCTCCCATTGCTTGTGTTTAAGATCTCTCAGTGACAATTTCATGGTTGAGTCAGCTGCGATGGTTGAGGGCCCCCCATAAACGCTTCAAGAGGTTGCCGGTCGGTAAAGCCTATCGGCCAAGCTAGCGAGTGGAGTAAATCCATACAAATTTATATAATTAGTTTACCTGCTCAACTAACTAATTTGTGCGATGCACATCACGGGCTGATGCCTGATGAGTGGGGAAAACAAGGGTCTCAGCAATCACAGTGTTTTGCCGACGAGTCAAAGTGTAAGTGATAAGATCGGCAATATCATCGGCTACGAGAGGTTCAATGCCAGTATAGGTCTTGTCGGCTGCTGCTTTGTCACCTCTGAAGCGCACAATGCTGAACTCGGTCTCCACCATACCAGGATCAATTTCAATTACACGAATCTTCGAGTTCACAGTCTCCTTGCGAAGAGTGTGGGAGAAGGAACGCAAAGAGTGCTTTGTACCGCAGTAAATTGAGCCCTCTGGATAGGGATCACGGCCTGCAATTGATCCGAGCATCACAACGTCACCCGAGTCGCGCTTGCGCATACCAGGAACAATGGCATTGGTGAGTGCAATAAGGCCCAAAACATTTGTGAAATACATGACTTCCACATCTTCCAGGTTCAATTCGCCCACCTTTTCACGGCCAAACACCATGCCTGCATTGTTGATCAAAATATCAACACTGGAATACTCGCTGGGCAACTTTTGAACCCACTCGGGAACTTGCTTGTATTTGGAGATATCCAAAGCGGTGGAGAGAACCTTAATGCCTTTGTAATCCTTCTCTAACTTTGTTTTGAGTTCCTCTAATCTCTCTGTGCGACGGGCGGCAAGAATAAGCTTAAGATCGCCATTGGCAGCTGCCGCGAGCTCGAGAGCCGTAGCAGCTCCAATGCCAGAGCTGGCACCTGTAATGAGGACAGTCTTACCTGCGAGACGTTGAGCAGCCTTGACACCAAAAGACATATTACAAAGAAGCAAGAGCGGTGGACCTATCGGCAATGATTAGCAATTCGATATTGACCTAACCTGTGGGGAAGCTGACTGTGCATGGGGTCTGCATGAGTAGTGTTAACACCGTTTAAACGGTCAATTGGTTCTAGTGTAGCCCTTACTTGGCGTTTGGAAGATAATTTAGACTGAAAAAAATCTAGAAATTTCCTGCTCCTTGTATTTCTGGATAAAGTTAAATCACTGAATATGAGCTGCCGATAAGGAATTATCTTTAATTTCAATTAAAGAAAAAGTTTGACAGCCATGCACGACAAGGAGGAGTTATATAGTGCCATTGACCACCCACAAAATCATAAATGGTTTCAACAGCTCATCTCGTCCTTATTGCCACTGCGCTCGCCCAAACTCCCTCCGCCCCCCAAGTTCAGGCTGGTCAGGTTAGCGGTGTCCCCCAGAACGTGTTAGACTACGGTAAGGAGTTCGCCGCTATCCAAGTTGCTAACTACCGTATCCCGAGTGTCTCTCATGCTGACGCTGTTGAGCAGGTTCGCGATGGTCTCAACCTTTACGTTCAGCAGGCCCCTATCCAGAACTTGATCTCTCAAGCTTTTGAGTATTACACAAAGAACGCTGACGCCTTCAACAACCTCAAGTGGACACCACCCAGTGCTGATTTCAACCTCAAGGCCGTTCAAAGTTTCGTTGATGCCAACTTCGCCCTGGCCAGCGACTCTAACTTCGCTCCCCTCGAAGAGTACGTTTCCTCCCACATCAGCAACTTTGATCTTGGTGCTGCCATGGCTGATTTGCAAAACCTCGTCGAGCTTGACCCTGTCCAGGCTCGTAGCGCCGTTGGTAAGGTTCAACAGAAAATTGCCAGTAACCAGTACAACCAAAGGGCCTACAGCTCTGCCATTGAGGCAGCCAAGGAGTTTGGTCAGAAATACGGAGTTGATACCGAGAAGCTTCACGCCAATTTTGTCAAACTTGTCAATGCTTTGATCTAAACCCCAACCAAGACCTCCTTCCTTCAAATTGACGCGTCGTCAACGTTTGGCAAAATAAAATGAAACGTGCCGCTTCTTCAATTGTAGACGTTATAACAGTTTTTTAGTTACATTCTCAACATATCTTAAGACGCGTGTCTCATCCACGCACCCGCATGTACGGAGTCCCAAAACAAATTCCCAATGCGGAATGGTAATTGCAGTTCAGACTTCGCGACGCCATCATCTGTTAGTCAGCGATGAGTGGGGACCATGTTTTGGTGTGTATGGAATGGGGCCCCCTGCATGTAAAATAGTAAACATTGTGATTGTAAGGGAAAACTCGTGCGGAATATAATCTCAAAAGAATGCCCAAGCTGTAAAAGCAAAGGCATTCCAAAAATGTCGGCTAGATGAACCTGCATTGTGCATGTGGTTCCGAAGCGTTCCGGGCGTGTAACACGATCCTCGGTTCAATCGGCCACCAAAGCAGGTAATTGCACTCGCCGTATTTTACGCTAAATTCTGCACGAAAACTTTGCTGCCTCTGACCTTGAAATTCCCCTGTTTTGTAAATAACGCGAAACGCGTCAGGGCTGCATGATTACACCAGCTGTCATGGTAACGCATCCTCACTGGTATGCAGAGCGCGTCCATAAACGCATATATATAAAATGTCATGGGGAACATTGAGTAGCTATGGTGATGGAGGAGCCGACTACCCCTTCCTCTTTGAGGTGGACTCCAACTAAAAGGCCGGTGACAGTGGAACGTAAAGGAGTACGCTCGTGTGCTCTCGGCTCCCCAGTGCAAATTCGCTACAAAGACAATATCGCATCGAGGCTGAAGGTGCTGGCACCTCCGCCTCCTCTTCTTCCTCTTGCTCCCGGCGGCCCCGTAACTTCCAGGGTAATTTCCAAAACTACAAAAGTACAAGTCGCTGAGCGACTTCGTCAAAGGCTGCAGTTCGCCTACTATAAAGTCCGCGCTAGACAACAATCTAGCCCCCTTACGGATGTGGCAACGCAGCTGTGTATTTAATATTTAATAAATAACTATGTACAAAACAAAACAAATTTTGACCCTAGTATGGCGATTGTCGCACTGTCGATCAATGTTGCAGCTTATTCTAACGGTTAACGGTCGACACTCAAAGATCGCCTTACGGACTCGTATGCTCGCTGGACTTGGGGCAAACGCGTCGCAGGTCCGCCTGACTCCATCACCAGTTGACAGAAACCAAGGTCCCACATTTTCTCCCCAGTCGCTAATAGCTGCAAAATAGAGTCTTGGTTAAACTGGACTAGGTCATCGCACGCTTCATGATAAAGATCAAGGCTCCTTTCAACATCTGCGTCGTTTATCAGTATATTGAAGAACACAGTTTTTACCATCTCATGGGCTCCAGCATACTTTCTTAACCTCTGGTAGATATGCGTCACGTAGTCATAGACCTCAGGATCTTTTAATGCATTTAAGAACTTGGGTATGTGTTTCAATGACAGTCCACCCGCTTTTTCTCCCATTTCAGTAATAATATTACAGGCAGAGCGAATTGAGCCTCTGCCTTCAGTTGATAGGCCATGTGAAGCACTGGCTTCAAGTAAATAAATATCCAGCATGAAATCCTTGGAGCTCGGAGCTGAGAAAATAAATTCGTGACGCATTCGCAATCCCAATTTGGCCCAGGAGCACATCGTTACATCACCATTTTCAGACGCTATTCTTGCCATTTCATAGTAGCTGTGGTCATCAAAAACTACATAGCCTGGGATTCCTGCTTGATTGTAGATCCACTTCAGAGCTTCGTAATGGCCATGCTCCAAGACTAGGCTGAGAAATAGTCCCCATGTGCGTGAGTAAAGTCTTGAGTGTAATGACAAGAGCGTTTTCATCGCACCCCATGCAAAATCGACGTCGTCGAGATACTTTGCAGTAAGTATCAATTTCTCTATGGCTTGATAGTCAATTTCAACTTTACCAGCATTGGCAAGTTGAACAGCTCGTAGAAACGATAATGAGCTTTCTGGTTGATTGTGGTCCAGGTACTGGCAAACCAATTTACTGCATACAGCATTAAATTGTTTCCTTCTCACAAATGGTACTAACTGTACCACGGAATGTGTTGCGAAAGGGTCATTCTCTTCACGCAGCATGTCAACGAGCTGCGTAAACTCCTTCCCTGGAACTGATCCATGAACTCTTGCATACTCATCAAACTGGCCTAGTGCTATTCGAAAATTTTTTTGGGCAAGAGTAGATTTTATTTGCTTCACGAGCTGCTCACCTGAGACCATGAATTTCTGGACTCGAGCACTGTGGAGTGGCGCCTTGACAAATTTCGGTGGCGGTCATTCATTTTCTCCAGGTTCAATATGCTTCGGTTACTCAAAACGGCACCCTTGCGAACGCGCTCTCCCCGTCAGTTATGTTTTCCTGGAACATTACTTTTACAACGGCCTATGCCTGGTCAGACCCGCTACAAGTCTGATATCGCAACTGAGATCTCTAACATTTCCACATCCGCCTCTGAGGTCGCTTCCAAAACCGCAGAAGTTGTTGCTCAGGTTCCACCTGATCAGATTGGTTACTTTGAGAGTATTGGACTTGCTCAGAGCTGGCTCTGGCCTTCGAGCTTCTTTGAGCACGTTTTCGAATTGACTCACGTCTACACTGGCCTTCCCTGGTGGGCGACTATCTTGGGTGTAACTATCGGTACACGTTTGCTCATGTTGCCTCTTTATATCTCTTCTTCCAATGGTACTGCCAAGATGGCCCGCATCAAGCCTGAGCTCAACGCTATCATGGAACGCACTAAGGTCGCTAGCGATCAGCGTGAGATTCAAAAGTGCATGATTGAGCGTAAACAGCTTATGCAAAAGCACAATGTTAAGCTTTTAGACATGGTCAAACCACTTGCCTCTGTTCCAATCTTCTTGGGTGTCTTCGGCGCTCTCAACAAGATGAGCACCCACAACGTCGCTGGGTTGGCTCACGATGGTATTCTCTGGTTCACCAATCTTGCTGCCCCTGATCCTTATCTTGGTTTGCAAGTCATTACTGCTTGCTTTTACGCTATCACTTTCAAGGTGTTTGGCGGTGAGACTGGTGCCGCCAACTTGACCCCCGTCATGAAGAAAGTTTTCACTTGGATGCCCTTTGTTGCTGTCCCTCTTACTATGGGACTCCCTGCTTGTGTCTGCTTCTACTTTGCTATCAACGGTACATTCTCAATTCTCCAAAGCAACATGCTCAAGTCCGCTTGGGTTCGTAGAAAGCTCAACTTGGCACCCATGTTGACGAAGGAGGAGCAGCGTGTTATCGACGAGAAAATGGGTAAAAAGTCTGATAGTGTCATTGGATCTTTGCGTCAAAAGTACGAGGATGCTAAGCAGCAGGCCGAATCCCGAGTTGAGAAGGAACTCGAAGAGAAGAAAAAGCAAAAGGAGCTCGACGCCAAACGCAACGCTGGTTACATCCAGTTTCGTAAATAAAATTCTCTAATTGTACATATTTCTTGATATCTTAGCTTTACGCGGATCTGCAGAGGATCTTTGCCATACAACACCTGCTGCACCATACCACATCACTATTCGTATGGAGCTAAAACCGTTATTGCCTCGAACGCTCGCTAAACTTGTTTCTAAGAGTACTAAAGTAGCTCTTTTGGTCTTCAATGTGACTGAATTTCTCTCAGAAAAGGCATTAAGCACCCAGAAGTATAGTACGCTCATGTCCTTACACGCGCTGGACCGCGCCGCCCATTTACTGGTATATGCTGCGCAGTTGGAAACACGCAAAGACTCAGTTGCAAATTTAGATTGTGTTTTTAGTGATGCTACTGCTTATGCCACTACGGCAGTGGCTTTATGGTTCAATGTGGGCCGTGCTTTGGCTGCGCACAGCTTCCAGTGGAATATGGAGCTGGTCAATTGCCTTAACATCATATTTGGGTATACAGAAACCTCTCAGAGTTTGTCTTATGGTGTTCAAATTGTTAAAACTGACATATACTCCCAAATTTCATGGGCAGAACTCGTTTACAGCTTGCTGTGTTTTATTATCATTCAACGTACGACCATCGCCCGCAAGCACAAGTCTTCTTTGCGAATCAAATGGGAGTCAAGTTGTGTGGACACATCGATTGATAAAAGTGTGCTTAAGCTGCGAAGCATACACTTCTCTGAGAGCCAGCAGTTGTTGTCTCAGATCAACGCCTTGGCGTCTCTGGCAAACGAAAACGGTAAACCAGTCAAGTACCAGATTAAGATTGCAGAGACCACTGAGCGTGCAATTGATGTGATTGCAAATGGTGAGACAAAAGCATTTACGGAGCAGGTCACCAGCTCCAAATTACAATTTGGTGTCATTACTCCTGGAGAGGCCCTGAAACTTCCTCGTCACTTCGACGAGCCCACAGATATTGATTGCCATATCAATTTGTCCCTTGCCTGTCGCTATCGCAAATACCAATCAGCTTCATATGGAAGGTCCTTTCTTCACTACAGTGGCCTTGCCAGCACTGTTTTGGGATATCATGAGCACGTTGCATTCGCAGAATATGTTGGAATAAGTCCTGAGAGTATTGTTTGCAGCAGCTACAGTGATGGCTATTCTCTCTATCGCTTCTCAAGCTCACCACTTATTCATTTTATAAGTATTGATACAGAGGCAAAAGCGCTAGTCGTAACGCTAAGAGGTACGTTCGATCTTCAGGATGTAATAACTGACGCGATGTGCCAGTATGCCAAGTTCACTTACCAAGGGGTTGAATACAAGGCACACTGTGGTATGCTTCGATCTGCCCGTTTAGTTCTACAAAGCTCCTTGATCGAGCAGCTGCATGGCGTTCTCACAACTTACAGCGACTACTCTTTGATCATCTGCGGTCACTCTCTTGGTGCCGGAGTAGCTGCCATTCTCTCTCTTTTGATTACTGAAAAGCGTGGCGATAAATTTGTTACCACTGAGGCTAGCGGTCTCCCGCCGGGTCACCTGGTTAAGTGCATTTCCTATGCGCCCCCTGCAGTCGTGAGTTTGGAGTTAAGCAATGTGATCGAGGGGCTCGTAACTTCAGTTATATATTCCGATGACGTTGTTCCTCATCTCAGCCTGGGAGTGCTCTGGGATCTGAAGGCTGTCACACTGGAGTTGAAGAACCAGAAACACAAAGTGAGAACCCTGATGAAGTATGCGCTCTCGCGAACTCCTGCTGGCATTGCCACTTACCTTGACTTTTTCTTGGAAAACCTGAGGCTCAAGATGGTGAACGAAAAGCTTATGCCACCGGGCACTATCTACCGCATTGACAGCGATATACACCCTAGCGCAGTCGATGAAGGGCTACAGTCCACTAAAAGCACTCTTTTTGATCACACAGGGACATCACGTAGCCTGCCAAAGCGGGTCACTGTATCACAAGTTATCAATAAGGCCCTTTATTTCAATGAACCCATTTTCTCTCGTGAAATGTTCTACCATACTTCAAATTACTATGAGAAGTCACTGGATGTTTTGGCACATTCGTTTCATACTTAGATCTGATAGATTCAATAATTCTATTTTTAAAGAATACATACAGCGGCTTTATTCGCAGGTAAACACCCCTGTTTCAGCGAGGACCGTAGGGAGTAAGACCACAATGGACTGCACGTCAACAAGAGCGCACAACCCTACAAGTGTCAGCAAAATGGGATGCTCTTGTGCTAATTGCACCAAATTTGCCCAATATGTTTCAGCAGTTGCTCTGTTAGTGCTTTCTTGATGGGCAGTTGAGTAGGCGGAGGGATGCATACAACATGTGACAACGAGCGAAACAGTATACCCTCCATGGAGAACATTTTTACTGAAATTGGTTAGCTTATACTACGTCTTTGTCGTTCTCTGCTTCGCCTAGATCAAGCTCATCAGGCTCTGGTATCTCTTCATTGTCGTAGTACTCGGTAGTTTCAGCAGTGCCCGTAAAAGGGGTATTTGGCTCGGTGATCTTTTCATGGCGACCACGCATCTTGTTATAATCTTCGATCTCATCCTCATCAAAATGAAGTTTCGCCGGTGGTGCTTTTGTTTTAGGGTACTTGCTACTCTGGTCGGAAGTCTTTTGAGATGCAAGCTTGCGGCGTAACTCTTCGCCTTGCTCGCCTAATTGGGAGTTCAATTTAGTATTTTCAAGAACTTGCTCTCTATTGAACTGCTTGTGCTCTGGCTTTTCGTCTTTATTCTGCAAGATACCTCCGGCCATGGTGTTGGTCTGCTGAGTAAAGTCCACTTTCCGGCACAAGTCAGATGTGTACCTATTAGGAAATCAGGAAAGTCCTGATCCGGGACCTTGTTCAACATCACACCCTATGGAAATGTGATTGAATTCTCTCTTTTTGTAGTGCTAATTCGAACGGTATGCGCCATTGTATGTAAATTTCAAGGGACACTCTGAGCACCTCATCTACTCAATATCAATCAATAATGCGGCAGAGCTCTAATATCATTTACTCGGACGCATTTCCAGTTTCGAGTCAACATCGAAGCTGGCTGGACGAGCTGAGCTCGTCTGATTTCCGACTGATTTGAGGCAGTTAATGCAGCCTCGAGTGGATCGACAGAGCTTCTCACGCCCTTCACCTTCCTAGCAAAGACTCGAACAACCAAACCAGGTCTTGTAATACTCTCACTAGCTAGTAACTATGTACCTATTTCGTCGGTCAACATATAATGATGCAGTTATATGGAAGCAGCTCTAGTTTGATTTAACAGGTGCTGCCTCAATTGCAATTGCGAGAGTATCAGCCGGCGAGCTTGGAGATCTGACCGCAGGGGAAGGGCTGTCTTCACGTTCACTCTTACTCTTGCTTTTTTTCTTTTGAATCCACTCTTTTAGGTTAAATTTCGGAGATCTTGGGCTCTTAGGGGAGGCACCTGGAGACGCTACCTCAATATCTGAGATCGGGCTGCCTGTGTCAAGTGGCTGATAGTCTCGCTTCTTAAACAGCTTTTTGATGCCTTTCAATGGATCCTTCACACCGGAGTCTTCTTCAGTGGGGTAGGGTGTGTTCGGTGCAAACGGCGAGGACGCTTCTTGGCTGAGAGAAGATGTCGCCTCCTCGGGAGTAGTGGCAGGGGTAGCAGTAATATGATCATCCATCTCGACCTTATTTGAGATGCTTGGCGAAGTCTCTGGTGAGGATTTTGGCGAAGCGGCATTCTGCTCATACGATCTCCATGCAGAAGCGAATGCATAAAAAGACTTTCGAATTATGCCCTTGGCTTGATCAGAGTAGTTCAAATACTCACTGTAACGAAGTTTGTCCTCAATGCAATCACTGCCACACTCTTGAATATCACGAGGGGTAGAGGTCATATCGATAACGACGCGTCCACCTGTTTCAAGACTTTGAAGGTACTCGAATGCCTCTTGGACCTGATTGATATTCCAGGTCTTAGAGTCAAGGCTCAGAAGCTCATTCTTTGTGGCGTAGTCAACGGCATGAAAAGGAACATCAGACCATGTAACAAAGTGATAGTCAATTCCAACAAAGCGCCCAAGAGCCAGGCGAGCAAGATTTCTAGGAACATAAGGTGCGGCATTGCGAACTAAAGAATGAATTGACTCAGACTTGTTAAGCTCTGGAGCATCACCCCTGATGGTGAGATACACACCGCCATCGGTCTTTGATTTGAGAATAGTTGGCCAAACCCCAAGTGGCTCAGCACCACCAATGCAATCATAGATCACTGTGTACTTTTCTTCTCCTCCCACACTTTCAACTAGTGCGTGAGCCAAATTCTGCGACGTATCAATGACGCGGGTAATCCCAAGATCACGTACTTTTTCGACTGACTGCTCCGTGCAGGCGACAGTGATATGATGAAGGTTGAATAGTTTTTGAAGAATCTGGATAGTGAGATAGCCAACAGGAGTCCCTCCGCCTAGAACAAGTGCCTTGCTGCTGCGATCAAGATTAGGAGTTCTGTTGAAAACCAGCTCCCACGCGGTTCCGAAAGAAATAGGAAAGGTGGCTGCCTGCGAATCGCTAAGATACTTTGGTGCCTTAAAAACAATGTTATCTTTGGTATCAAATACAGTCCATGTACCAATATAGCTGTGCGTAAGTGCTCGGAAACAGCCGCAGACCCTGTCGTCAACTTTAAGATGTTCAACGTGTGACCCAACTCCAACGACTTTACCGCAGAAACTACGACCGGCAAAGTGTGTACGTGTAACCTGAGAGAAGCGTTTGAGCTTTGCATCTAAGTGGCTCAACTCAAGTGCAGACACAGATACAAGGATCTCATGAGGTTGAAGTTCGTTGGGAAGGAGAGTAGGCTTGATTTCAATGGGACCATCGGGTCTACTATAATAAAGAGCAAGAGATGTAGTATCTTTCATAGCAATGGAAAGTGTAGGATGGGGCTTGTGACCATTTTAAGCAAGGGGGATTGTGGGGGATTGTGATAATGTCGTACGTTCTACAACATCTTGTCGAGAAAACAGGTTCCCCCGCCGCTAAAACAGTGCCAGTGATTGTGTGAACCTCTGAATTCCACTAGCCACTCTACACATCTCTGTTTAAGTGGACTACGTAGCTTCTGCATGCTAGCTTTTACACTCCCAAGGCCCGTTGCATTTACTTTACCCACCGGGAGCATTTGATCAAGCATATAGACAATCTGATTGGCCATTTTGACTTGATAATGTACAAGAAAGTAATGATAAATGCTTTGTTTGTATACCTACTTAATAAATCTTTTTCTTCTCATCGATAGAGATGCGCCCAGCTCCCATGTTCACCAACAAGATGAGGCCGCCTACGATAGACAAGGTCTGGAAATACTCGTATCTCAAGAAGTCACGGTGAGGATTGTTAGACGCCAATCTCCAGTAGTTGTTCGTAGTCAAGTTTTGGATGGACAACAACAGCACGAGAACAGAAGCGCTGAAACGAGCCTTGAAGCCGATAACAACAAGACCGCATGCAACCAACGCGAAAATGTTAAAAATACTGGTGACAAAAGTCCAGCGTGAGCGCATCAGGTGAGTGATAAACAGCAAGACCATGAGGAAGCGGCCGGCTAGCTGGAAAAAGCGGCTGCGATCCTTGGTATCGAGCTGTGGGAGGCCAGGGAGACCGAGACGACGGCGGTCCTGTGAGAAGACATCGGAGACAACAAGTAAGAGACCGCCAATTAGGGAAAGATTGCGGAAGAAGAACTGAAGGTCGAACAAAAGACCGTAGACAATAGCTTGAGAGACAACGACACCAAAAAGGGCACCAGTAGCGTAAAGAAGATGGCGCTTCGCAATGACGCAGTAAGATCCACCGAGCATTGTCACAATATTCAGGAACAAGTAGATGTAAACAAAAAAGTAGGGTATGCCTCTGTACTGCTTAAGGAAACGGGCCTGTTCGCCCCAGCGTGTAATAAGACGCAACGAGTCCTCAAGAAAAGTTGCTACAATCAAACAACGACCGATACCAGGTAGATATCCCTTGAAGGGCTGGCTCAACTCGCTCAGCTTCTCGTCAATCTTGTTGGCGAAAGAAACGAAAGTGGAGTCACTGAAAGTACCACCATATTGGTTATCACGGTTATAAATAGTGGTAGGGCCATCAGCTACGGGAATATCATACCGGCTTTGTCCTCGATATGTGGTCATGGATAGTAGCTACGTCAGCAGTGCTGAATGAAGTGCGTCGAGATATTGACTTTGGGTGGGAACCAGATACTCGGGGGTAATACATACATTTCAGATATAAAATAGTGTAATAAGCAACATCAAGCGTTTATTATGGGCCATATCCGCTAGCAGTAAACACTTTTCCCTCACTTCGAGGTGCATCATGCAGCAGCGCCTGTGCGTCTCTGATGCATGCAAAGAATATAGGAGGTAAGCGCCGTCGAGCCAGGTATGAATATTGCAAAATGTCATGGATGAGACGATCAATAAAAATAAATGAGCGAATGAACCTCGTCTATGGGTGGATAGGGTGTAATTGGCCGAGTCTCGCGCAAGCTTGGTAAAAGATTGCTAGTTTGACAATAGATGCCACCACTGTACCACCATTTGTGATGCATATGTATAAAAAAACACCATCTGCCGGTCAACCGGCCCTTTGATACCACATCGATGAAGTTTCTGAAAGCAACTACTAACGCTGTTCGAGTGATGGTTACTACAACTGTTGCTCACATGCCAACTAACGCTCCTCAAATGAACGACGTTGTGGCAAGTGCCATGTCTGTTGTTAGAGGTGCGATTTTGCTCTCTGATAACAACTCCAACAATAACTCGACTCAGCTCCCAGGTTTAGAGATCGATGTAAACGGTGGAACTGGTGGAAACGGAGGAGACGGAGGCAGTAATAATGGAGGTACTTTTATTACTACTCAGATTCCTGGAGGTTCTTGGGGCAATGGCGGTAGTAATGGCAATGGAGGACCCGGTGGTAAAGGAGGTGACGTCAACGTGGTTATTTGCATCAGTTGCCAAAACTATGGATGTGGGTGTGCATCAACAACAACTTCTACTTGTACCAGCTCTCTGAGAGTGGCCACAATGACTACGACTTGTGGTGCTCCATTAGTTACACCGGTGACTACCTCGCCCTGTGGGTGCTGATTCAGTCTTGCTGACATCATGTCTGAGGTGCCTCCAGCGATTGTGATCGAGGCAGGCAGCGCGAATACGCGTATAGGTATAACTGGAGATTTGGCACCCGCCGCAATCTTGCCCAGTCACTATGCAAAAACTAGCTCGGGGCTTAAATTCGGAGATAGCATAAACTTTGACCCCTCAGCAGAGATCATGACCCCCGTCATTGAAGGTATTGTTCACGACTGGGAGCCCGCCACGCAAATGTGGCGCCATGTAATTGGCACTAGATTGGGCATGGATACAAAAGATCAGGGTCTTGCCTTGGTACAAGAGCTTTGGAACCCTGATAACAATAAAGCAGCTTGTTTACAGCATGTATTTGAGGATTTAGAGGTTCCCATCTTTACTTTGTTGCCCTCTCCTCGGTGTGCCGCTTTCGAGTCAGCGCGTACATCTGCCATTGTCGTGAATATTGGTGCTGCATCCGCCTCTGTTACTCCTATTCTTGATGGTGTGATTGCCACGAAAGCTCTCATCAGATCTCGTTTGGCTGGTGACTTCTTGACTGCTAATGTTCTCGCTACTTGTGGGGCAAATAATATCCCCGTTATTCCACAGTACCAGATCCAACAAAAGCAATCTAATTTGGGTCCTGATGAAGCTGCAACTGGTCCCGTGGGTCCAAAGGGTACCGACAGTTTCCATGCTTATCAAGTAGCACAGCTGGCAGAGCAGCTAAGAGGGTACATAGTCCAGGTGGCCACTAGTGCCTCTCAGGTCCCTACTCCACAGAGCGCCGCTAAAACTCCCATCGCTACCGGTGGAGGTCCCCGCACTTTTGAATTCCCCAGCGGTTACAACACTTTGTTTGGCAATGAACGCATCCAAATTGCCGAGCCATTGTTCAAGCCATCCACCGCCACTCACATTAACCTCCCGGATGGTAGTCTGGGCATCTCTGATATGCTCTATCAGAGCCTTAATAAAGTGGATGCTTCGCCAGAGACTATGGCAGGCCTCTTGAGTAATATTATCATTTGCGGCAGTACCAGTCTGCTGACCGGCTTTGCCCGCCGTTTAGAGAACGACTTGCTCTCTTTGTTACCGAATTACTCCTGTAAATTTTACCTGCCTCAAACACAGGAAGAGCGCACTAATTTAGTTTGGACAGGTGCCTCTGTCTTGGGGTCTGTTAGCAACTATGACCGCACTTGGGTTACCAAACAGGAGTACGAGGAGATCGGAGCCGAGCAACTCGTAGAAAAACGCTTAAAGTAATGCCTATGTATACAATATATTTCTTAACGCCTATATTACATTTACACCTCCCTTGATCCAGTCATAGCTGGCACAGATCTGAGGAGTTCGCAGTCGTGAGTGTGCTCTAAGCGATCATGCCTAGTTCTACCCACTGCTTTGCGAGCTTATAGGCAGCAGCAGGCGTGTCATATGGCAGTATATGGCCCGCGCCGAAGACTTTCAAGAGCGTGAGAGGCCCAAAGCTTGACACAGTACCAGCATGGTGTCCCTCAACACACCAGTCACTAGGGGCCTTCAAAGAGCTCTTGAAGCCAAATTGTCCCCACCAGTGAAGTTTGCTTGTCCAATCAACGGAGCTTTCAAAAGGAACAGCACCGTCATCTGATCCGGTATAGACGAGAACCTCCACGCCCCAGTTAATGAGCTCGGTGACATTCAAGGATGTTTTGTAAAATTCATCGCCATTATCCCAATTGTCTACTACATTTTGGGATATCATATCAGCATTGGTTCCGTTCGCAACTCCAATGGTGCTCTTCACTTTCGCTTGGTTCAGCCAGTTCATTGCGTCAACGGGTGCCTTAAGGCACAAATTGAAAGGAGCTGGTTGACACTTGTCCCCGATATGATAAGGACTTAATCCAGATTGCGCATAAGAGCCAAACAATTCCCCAGTGCTGCAGTTAGCAATGGCGTAGAAGCATGTGTCACTGTCCTGAGTTTTACTGCACTCATTGGCGGTTTTCTCACATGTGGGCAACAGCTTCTTGACACTGTCACAAGCACTCTTAGGGACCAAAGGCTTCGACGAAGGGCAAAACACGTCGATGTTGGCCTTCACGGCAGCAACTTTGTCGACCTGTGCGTCGCCCAATAGTATAGACTTGATCGACTTTACTTTGTTAGGAGCAGACATGAGTGCATGAGCAAATGTAGGTACAAAGCGTCCAGCATAGCTTTCTCCAGCGAGATGAAGATCATTCTGTAATAAGTTTGGGTATTGCTGATAGAATTTATCGACAAATTCGACAATGTCAACGGCGGCATCATTGGTGTTGTTGCAGTAAGAATACTCGTCATGAACGGTGGAAAATCCAGTCCCAACGGGCTGATCAATGTAAACTACATTGGCGAACTCGTTCCAAGAATATTTATTGTAGTTTAGCTTACCATCTTTGAGCATAACAGGACCGTTCTCGTAAAGAAGAGAGGGCATTGAAGCGGCACCAGGCCCTCCGCTGAACCAAAATATGACAGGTGCGTTATTAGGGTTGTGTCTGGATGCAAACATCCAAAAAAATATCTTTCCATGTGCTACATCAAAGTAACCAGAACTTTGGTCAACGGTATCAACACCAGCAGCGACAGGATTCACAATCTGAGCAACAGAGAGTCCAAATTGGATCAATAGTGAGAACATCATGTATAAAGTACGTGCATCTGAGAGATCTTATATAGATGTGCGTGCATGCATAAAGACGCATTACATTGCATACAATTATACCTAGCTAATTAGGACACAACAATCAATTTGGATACATTAATTAACACTGCTTTCTAGTCATGATACTCTGAATGAAGACTTAACCGTCACATGTGGGGCCGCCGCCAAAATTACTCTGCCATTGTGCACGTCCCTATCGGGTAATTGGGCTGCATCGTCACTATACGGAGACCAATGAGGAGTGACAGACTGCATGATTAAGAATAGGGTCCAGTTAGCCGTGCAGCAGTCTCGTCTCTGATTGAGGGATCTACAGTGCATGGCATTTAATACTCAACATCCATTTACGAAGCCGCGCGACTTTTGTAGCTGGAGGTGATTGTTCTGTTCTATGTTGTCATAGATCTTGTTAAATTATATACAGAGAAATGCACAGAGGTATAAATCACTACTTATTGTGTGCATGCGCAGTCATTTAGAGATATGATCCCACACTGAATCTAGAGTATCGGGAGTGATTGCATATATGCAGCTCTATAAATGTGTCGCGCAAACATAGACATTCATAGATAACATACTCCACTCGATTGCGAGTACAGAGCATTATCTTGATGTTTAGAAGCTACCCTTCCAACACATTCACCTAAGGGGTTTTACGAGTTCGATATAACCGTGCATAAAAAACGCATAGGACAAGGCATTAGGATGAATATATACATTAAAAGGTTTTGACTCAAGAGTCCTCTCCAAGCATGGCCTTCAGACCGTATTCTGTTCTGAATTTTTGACTGAGGACAGAGAGCTGGCCAATAAGAGAATTACAAGCATTTTTTAGCGCCTCACGGGGTGTGTAGCCATCTTCTGTCTGAATGCGCATAACAAAATTTGCAAAAAGGGGATGCTCGACCTTGTAGGCAGCGAAAATGACGCGAGGATCGGCCTGGAGCTGGTGGGTGAGCATATTGCCTAAAGTGTGATCCTCTCGCTCGAACTTGACAATCACAGCGTTAGGAGTTTTTGAGTCTGGTGAAACTGTCACTTTGGAGACGCCATCCGGCAGCAGAAAGAGCTCGAAACGATCTGGTGCGTTCATGCTGACGAAATCTGCTCAGCTCAAGAGGATAGTGATAAAGCATGGAGAATGTCCGGATTGAAACGGCCTAGTCATAACTCTCAAAAGATCCGGTCTTTATGTAGCCAGTAATGTTCAGTGTACAAAATTGCCAAGGGCTCAAGGGGAAAAGGATGGCATCGTTCCTCCACCCTGTGAGTACCTCCCCCACTCTCATAATCATAATCAGATGCCCAGTCAAGTTCAAAAGATATTTGCGCTAGCGTGCGTACTAGCTCTGGGATTTATCCTAATAATTCTATCTGGTGCTCTTTATGAGAATTGGTTGCCACTCACAGTCGTCCTTATGTTCCTTTTGGCCCCCTTACCGAACGCCATGTGCGGGAACGCCCAAACCGACGACTTGATGAGCGATGCGCCTGATTTGCTCGCAGATCTTGGTCGCTTTCTTACGGGATTCCTCATTGTTTCAGGTGTTGCTCTGCCCATCACCTATGCTCACAACGGCATGATCGAGCACTCAGCAATGTGGATGTCTCTTCTCGGTGGCTCAATAGTTTACGGGTCGATCATCACGTTTGGGATGCTATTCTATAATGAGGAGGAGTTTTGAAGCAGATGCTTTTTGATTTATAAATTTACCATTTGGTCTGTCACTCAGGATAAATAGGTTTGATTATCGGCACTTTCGAGTGTTGGAGAACTCACTAAAAGTTGTCGCTAGTAGTTGTGTAGTCAATAATATGAGTCCCTGGCTAATTCCGCGTTCTTTTTGCCCCCTTCGCATAATATGATGTGTTTCTGCGTAGTTAGTACTTTTAGCTCTTTTAGGTTGTTATGATTGTTATTCTACATGTGCACGTTGGCCATATTCGTACCAGGTGGCTTTGCGCAGTCGCAGCGCCAGAAGTTTAGCGTATTTAATATCACATGAGTAGAGTACAGCAAAGAATCCTGAGCGCAACTTACCGCTCCAGAGCACAAGGAGAAACGCATTCTATTTACTACTCTGACAGCCTGTGGCTTGCCTTACCCGGAATATTAAACTAATTAACGCTTTTCAGGGTATTAAATTACAGGAGCTAATGCACTTAGAGGAGAGCGGCAGCAATGAAGGCGCCCATAAGGCCGATGGAGGAGCCAACAACAGCGGCACCGTTGCCAGGAGCAACAGAGGTGTTGGGACCCTGGGAGGGCTTGGCCTCGGAAGGAGCAGCCTCAGACTTTGCGGGAGCAGAGCTAGCAGGAGCCTCGGACTTGGCAGGGGCGGCACTGGAAGCGGGGGCCTTGCTAGTAGCGGGGGCCTCAGACTTCTCAGGAGCGGCGCTGGAGGCAGGAGCCTTGGAGCTGGCAGGAGCCTCGGAGCTGGCGGGGGCAGCAGAGGACTCCGCAGCACTAGAAGTAGGAGCAGCACTGGAAGCCTCGGTGGAGCTGGCCTCGGTGGAGCTAGCGGCGGAGGAGCTGGCAGGCTTGGAGGTGGCACCGTTGGCAGAAGCAGCGGAGGTGAAAGCACTCTTAGCAGCGTCAGCGTTGTTGTTGGGGCACTTGGAGTCGAGGCAGCTGTCGATCTTGTCGGCGAGGGAACCGTAGATGCAGTTGATGTCCTCGAGAGAATTACCGCAGGCGCCGTCGCTCTTGGAAACCTCAGCAACACAGGCCAAAAGGCAAGCGGGAGGAGTGGCAAGGGCAGAAGCAGCCAAAGAAATGAGCAAGGAGTAGTTCATTCTGTAGGATTACACAAGAAATGACGCCGGTGTTTTTATTCGGGGTCCAAAGGTTAGGGTTTAGCTCCCAAAGAATCTAGAGAGGAGAATGTATTGCTTACATAATACTACAAATTTGGAAACAGGCAATCTATTTTTAGATCTATCTAATTTGGTTGAGCCGCTCTAAATAGATGCGGGCGAGGTGGGCGCTTCGTGTAGTTTGCTCGTCGAATTCATGCACTATTTCTTCAATACGTGCCTTCAGATCATCGATATCAAACGTTTCGATTTCGGGCACTTTGCCTTCCCCATAAGCAACATCCCGCGTCTGGCTTAGAATTTCAGCTGCGCGTGCTTCAATGATCTGGTGCTTGGCCTCCTTGCTTACGGAAGCGGTGCTAGGAGGCAGAAGCTGGCTCAGTCGATTAAAATCAAGATTAGACGCGCCATATTTAGTTAGAAGCTGGACCACAGTGTGCTCTAGATCTTGAACCTGTTTGACAAGGTTCCCTTGAGCGGCTCCATTGCATGTTTTTTCCAGCAACTCCAACCGCTCATTAAGTGCCTCCATGTCAGCGGTCAAGTAGAAAGAAATGACGCATGGCCAACATTGTGTACGCCGACTCCATCGAGTGAATCGACCAGACACGCAATGTTAATTGATTCGCTATGCTATGATCAACGACTGGATGCTGAGTCCTCTCACAAGGCGCGCGACGCTTCGTGCGTACCAATTAAGATCAAGTCTGCTTTGGACTCCCGCCAAAATGAGGTAGATGTAAAATGCTGAAAATATATAGTTAGAAAAGTGGTCAACTATTTAAAACGAGTCCAAGGTGAGACTACTGGCTATGCTGGATCCATCCACAATATACATGAACTCCTCGAAGCTGAGGCATCCATCTCCGTCGCGATCAGCCTCAACAATGGTTTTATCTACAATTTGTTGGAGCTGATCGTCCTCCAAATTATTTCCAACCATAGCCTTCAGTACCACAAACAGCTCTCCGTTAGAAAGCTTACCGTCTCTGTCGATATCGTAGACGTTGAACGCAAATTTGAGTTTCTCCTTCTTGTTTCCCTTTGAAGAAAAAATAGACAAAGCACTCACAAACTCTTCAAAGTCCACATAACCGTCGCCATCCTTATCAAACACCTCGACCAACCTGTTGGCCAATGGATTTTGTGCGATTGCGGGAATAGCAAGAAACTCCTCTTTCTCGATAGTACCGGAAGAGTCTTTATCAAGCTTCATGAATCTGGTGAGCAGCCGTTGCAGCTCCTCTTTGCTAAAATGAGTCTTTTCTGCTAAAGTGTCAATGTTCATGCCCATGCTAAGTAGTAAGCTAGTTTCACTCCGCAGAACCAGCTGGGGCCACTCGCGTTGAGAAAGTTGTTCTGGTGGCCGTTACAAAAGGCAAGTAGATATCGCGTAGTTGTAATTTCAATCAATTAAATAGCTTCTAAATAGATACGGCCCCATAACTGCGATCGGCTGATTCGTCGTCGTCTATTTCGCTAGCCAGGGCTATTGCGTCTTCCTGGCCACGGGCTACATCAACCCCAGCAAATACTGTCGCTGCCAGCAGCGTCATCAGTAGTAGGAAGTAGAATGTGTATCGAATATTGTGAGTCTTGTCAGTGATAATACCAGTGACAGCGGGCCCAATTACACTGGAGCCCTTGTCGGTAACACTAAATAATGCAAAAAACATGGTCTCATGTCCTCTAGGAATGAGAAGTGAGTAAATCGAGCGACATATAGCATTCAGAGCTCCTAGCGCAATTCCATACCAAGCAGCAAGGACAAACATCTCCCAGGAGTGTTTGAGGCCAATCTTGGTACTAAAAAACCCTATGATTCCATAGAGAGGAATAACTGAGGCAATTGCCGCGACAATTAATAGACTCGTTAAAGGGTTTTTGAACTTCATGTGACCGAAAACCAAGCTACCTGCAATTCCAAACAGAACAGTCAGTAGGCCAACAGCAGCTAGAGAAGGCGTTGCCATCTGAAGGTTTCCGCGAGCAAAGAGAATGGCCGTAGAGTTGATCGTCGTCACTGCATCACTCATTATGAACCATCCTAGCAAAAAGATGGATATATCCCGGAGTTTACGGGCATGAGCGATGGTTTTGAAAAGCGATTTCCACCCAGCACAGACTTCGACCCACAGCGTAGATTCCATGGGCTTCTCTTCTGAGCTTGGCAAGTATAGAGCCACGGGAATTTGCCAAACGAGCCACCAAAGTCCAACTAATGCCGTTACTACCTGCAGCATAAAAGTACTGGAGTCACCCGAGGAGTTCCGGTAGAGGATAAACATTGTGAGCACTTGCACAAGCAGCGCAGAGAAGTACCCGATTGCAACACCCGTTCCCGAAAGTTTGGCCGCAACGGGCCCAGGGTCTATGGGTTCAAATTCATATGCGCTAGCATATCGGTCGTTGAGAACTGCGGCATATCGTTGAGCCCGATCTACTATTGAGTCCACTAGTTGAGGCAAGTACGAGTTGCCGCAAACAGAAACCGCTCCAAAAGAGGCATTGGCAGCAATGGCGCAAAGAGCCGCTACATAGTAGTGCTTTGCGGTGATGAAATAAAAAAGAATGGTGGAAATAGATCCAATTATGGCAAACGTGATCAAAAGGCTTTTACGATGCGATCCCTGATCAGCAATCCCCGATATAGATACCACTAGAACGGTTTGTACCAGCACGGAGAACGAGAACGTGTACAGGGGCAAGCTGCTCGTGTCAATCCATGACCAGAGCATTCTGACGACACATTGTGGTTGCGGTCCTGGTACGGGAGGTGCGAGTCCGGGGTTATCAACAGGACTGAAACACGGCGTTGTTTTGTCGAATGCCCAGACGGCATTCTGGCGCGCGATCTGTTCCAATAACAAGGGAACATAGGTAGCGATCGCGGACACAACAAATGGTTCGGCTGCCCATGCATAGGCATACCACCCATACACATCCATACCGACCATTTCTCGATCTTATGAGATCAGCGACGCGTGCGTCTCTTCGAGGATCTAACCCCCCCTTCCCCCACACTTTCTTACCAAAGCAAAATGCCTGGAGCGAAGCAAGCGACGAAACAAGCTCGTCCTCAACAAAGCAAACAACCAAGCAAACCTCTAGAGGTGGTTCACAAAGAGGAATCAAAGCTTGGACGCACAATCTGGCTCGTGCTGCACGTGCTAATTTTGTTCACTGGTATTTATCTTATGGGTGCATCGTTGTTGCTCAAGAAACGTCTCATGATTAATCGTATTATTTACCGTATTGACTTTGCTTTAGTGATTGTCAACTATGGAATGTGCACATTTAATTACCTCGATGGCGAAGAGGTGCGTGCCGCAGCACTTTTGGCCCTTGGGTCAGTGCAGTACCTAATTCTCGCGTTCATGTGGATTTTTATGCACACGCACGCGACTAAGGTCGTGCCTTACACAATGCTCTCGCTTTTGCATGTCCTAGATGCCTTCTCTCCCAAGTTAGCGCAAAAGTACTCCAAGCCCTTGAGTCTTGTGATAGGTTGGTCCAACCTGCTCATATTCTTCAAATTGCTACTGGATTTCATCCGTATTCGTCATGGTGGTGCTGCGTCATTGATGATTTACGGACTTTTCTACCGTTTCCGTTATGCTTTTGACCCCGTTGATCGGGAATGTGCTAATACTCTCTACGAGGCTATCAACAAGAGATTGAGCGCAGAAAGTACACCTGCTTATATCAGAGACCACTGGAAGCGACTCAACAACAGAATTCAACACTACGAGTCTCAGATCAACACGGAATCCCGCAAAAAGGAGATTGCAGCCGTCCATGAGGCAAATATGGGAAAATTAGACTAGTGTAAGTAAACGCTGATATTCGGAACTTGACTTATAAGCTTCTCCGCGAGCCAATGATTTTTTGACGGAATCGTGGGACTTCGACTTCGCGTCTGGACAGACAACAGACCCCTCCATGCGACCCTCGAGTCCACCCAGCCCAGTATAGGCATCGACAAGCACACCGGTCCATTGGACTACCTTTTTAAAAGCATCAAGCGACGTATCGGGGTTTTCCAAAACCATCTGCCAGCCATTCTCATAGGCCCTCAGAGCATCCCAAGGCTTATTTTGCCAAATGTTAACTTTTGCAGCTAGACGCCAGAGGTTGGGCTCGCCAGTGACTATTTTGGGTAGTTTCTCACACATGAGCTGTGCAAATGACTTTTCCAACGCACTACCGGAATACTCATTCATCAAGAAAGCCGCTGTCATTTGGGTCAAAACGCTGGGGTTGATATGCTTATCCTGGGAGACCTTGGCGTCTGCCATATACTTGTATGCGTCAACAACAATTTGCCATTTACGAAGCTCACAAGCTAGAAGGATGTAGTTATTCCAGACGCGCATGTTAGGCTCTTCATTTTGATCTACCTTGAGTGCGCGGTCAAAGGCGTGTAAAGCTTGATCAAGCTTACCCAACTGAGCGAACACAGCACCCAAGTTACTCCAGCACTTGCTCTCATCAGGCTTAATTTTGACACATTCGCTGAACGCCTTTTCGGCACCCTGGAAATCCTGAAGCTGCATATCAACACAGCCCAGTGTAAATTGTACATCTAGAATACCGTCTTGGGCTTCAGCAGCTTCCTCTAAATGTTGCTTAGCAAGTCCAAGCTCTTTCTTCTGCTGGTAATACTTCGCCAATGTAATCTTGGCCGTGAGGTAGCGACCGGATTCCCACGCTTTCTCCCAGCATTTGGGATCGTGTGTCAAATCACCCTTCAGAGACCACGCACGAGCGTCATTAGAGTTCGCCTCCAGATAGGTATTAATCTTGGCAAGAGCTTTATCACTCTCGCCAGCAGTTGCAAGGCAGACGGCAGCATCAACAGGAAGGTCGAGTCTATCGTATATCTCAGCAGAAGCTTGCATTCCTCCAATTTGCACCAGCCTCTTTGCCAACTCGATATCACAACTCCACTTGGGAAGAGGGATGAGGTAGTGCACGTATTCAAGTCTGTTTGCGCCATCATTTTCGTGGAGACCATTGACAATGTCTACCATTTGAAGGGTTCCGCGTTGCATAATATCTAGATTGTTCTTCTCAAAGTCTGTCTCGATGATGCTCTTGAGCCACAGCGCCCTCTGATAGATGAACCAGTCAACAGTGTTCTTCGGCGTGAAAATAATTCTGTCCGTAATCGCAAGAACTTGCTCGTTGATGGCTGCATCCCTTGCGGGGTTTGAGCGAATTAAAAACTCTGCTTGCAAGAGCATCAATGCTGCATCGTGATTGTTCAAGGCTTCTGGAGTGTTGGGATCGACTCCTTGGAACTCTATAGGCAAGTCACCAGTGTAAGTGGGCTTTTCTAAAAGCGTTTCAGAATTGTGCTCCCTAGGCGTGAGACAAGGCTCTAAGGAGGTACTAGCAGGATTTGAAGACTTCGCAAGTGCGACTAATTGGGCTGCTTCACGCTGTTGATGCTTTGTCCGTTTACCCGTGACACCAGTGATAGTCCAAATAAACTTCTGCTCTTTCTGAGCCTTTTCCATCCACTGCTGTGATTCCTCAAGATCGCCAAACATTAAATGTGCTCGAGCGATTTCCAACGCAATGCCAGGCTGCGACTCCAAGCTAGAATACAATTCGAAAACCTTTGATTTTAGTGAATCAGACTGCGAATCAAACAAACTCTGCTGGAGTACGAGTGCACGCGCAAGCTTTTTATGATCTTTGCAATCTTTGAGGGTGCCCACCAAGTATTTTGCACCTTGAGTAAGTTTTTTCGGAGAGTTTCCATCACTTTTCAGACATAAAAGCTCTTCTTTGGTGCTTTTTTCGAGATTTGAAGGACCAGTGAAATTTAATCTCAGAAATTGATCCATGACGTAAGAAATCTTTATGAGTTAATGGGGTATGCTAGATAGATGTATGCTAGGTAGATGCTAATTAGATGTATTATATTTCCATTTTGTAGTCGTTGCAAAATCTTGAAGCACTCTTATTCTTTCGTTTACGAATGAGGTGACGCGAATGATCTCCTGAGAGTTTTCAGCTTGCCGCACGAGTTCCTCCAATTTCTCGGCAGCCTGCTCAAGATTAACAACATTGTCCTCGAGAATAAGTCGTTGATTCGAGTAGCTGACATAGAATAGGAGTACAAAAGTCCATGATATGAGATTTCTAGCATCTCGTAGTGTTTTGTGTGGAAGCTCGAAGGTATCGTCGTTAGAAACTACCTCTGTGTGATATCTAGCAGCAGCGGCGTTCCAGCTGTGATGTGATGCGTAATGCGAAAAACGCTTGAGGTCATTTTTCTTCTTCACAGGCTCCTCATAGCGGGCACACTGATGACCGTAGCTCACCCACTGTCCTAGACATTGCCAACAAAACTCGTATCCACACACACAGGACATGTGACTGCAACCGACCTGTTTCTCGATTATAAGGTTGCACTTGGGGCACGGCTTAGTATTACTGTTTGCCTTCAGTAGTATCTCCTTATCGTTATCCAGTAACTTCAGCCATTGTTCAAGTAAATTACATTTTAGCGGTGAGTGCTTGAAGTAACCGCAGTTCCCACACAGGTCTGAGCCGCATGAGCAGGATATATCAGCTCCGTTCAACTCATAGAATAAGTCACAATCATTCCCTGGACATCCAACAAAGTTTTTCTGGAATTTCAGGAAAATTTGCGCACACGCAGCTTTGTAGTTTGGAAGATGAGACACCATAGATGGTCCAACAATGCGTTTACAAGAAAGATCGCCAGGACAAGTTGCACTGAAGATATCTAAATCAGGGATTTTATGTTCCACATACTTGTAAAAGCAATCAGAACACACTTTGTGGCCGCAGCCCAAGTGCACACCCTTGGATCGCTCTGTGCATATGGGACAAACCACAGCGCTGACCTTTTGCAGCGTTGACTCCTCAAATTTACCTGCTGGAGAGAATGAGCCATTGATGAAGGCATCGACAAGCTCATCTTTTCGCCACTTCATGGTATTCAAAAGAAAAAAGCTCATGTCTTTACTGATGGCAAGTGTCTCCGCGACTTCACTTGCTTTCTCCTCCTCAATATTCCACACATCGGAAAGCTTGTAAGATCTTGCTTGGGGGTTTATCTGCAAATCGTCAAGATCTGATTCCGAGAGCCATTCAGGTTCTGATTCAAACTCCAGATCCGAGGACATTACTCATGTGAAATTGAATGACGAAGAAATCGAGGACAATGCAGGAGGGGTCCAGTGCAGGTCAAATTTGCGCGTCTCAGTACCAATTTGATATCTGGGCACTTGGACTATCGTAATGATTTAGCTCTACGGAAATTTTGTAGATAAAGTGACATGGCCTATATGATCGCACCCGTTCTTTTGAGTGATAGTCAATACAGTGAAGCCAATGTAATAACTAGCTTGCAATATACTCTTTCTTTATCAAAGTTCTGGAAAGTGGGCTCAAAGTGATCGCTCTGGGGTGTGTGCATATACATGTACATCCTCATGCAAGCTAATGCAAACCCGACTGAGCGATGATCTGATAGCTAACCCGGTTCAACCGCCTAACTACATTATTTTGGATATCCTACTGGTACGCTTGAGTCGACTTATTTATAAACTGATCGTTGACACCTGCAATTAGAGGAAGGATGAGTCACGGTACTGTGATAGCAGTTTTAACCGAGTCGAATCAGCAGCGGCTCTGTGGGGTAGCGATCGTTGACGCTTGCAATAAGAGGTTGTCATGCACTTAGTCATTATAACGCACATAAAGTATATATACGTATACCGTTCATATCATATAGCTTTGAAACAATGGTTCTCGCTTTAGTTAGACCTCCCAGCAAGTCTTTGGCCGATGGCCTTGTAACTCACATCGGCAAATCTGAAATTGATCTTGATCTGGCTAAGAAACAATGGAAAGGTTACGTAGCGGCTCTTGAGGCCAACAATTGGCCCACAAAGGAGGTACCCGCACTTGATTCTGCCCCTGATGCAGTGTTCATCGAAGACGCGGTGGTGATGTTCGACGATATTGCCGTTCAAACTTCGCCTGGTGCTGATGCCCGGAAGCCCGAAACCGCCGCAATCCCTCAGATCTTTCAAGAATTGGGCATTGAGTTGCGCACTCTCGAAAAAGGCACACTAGATGGTGGAGATGTCCTCAAAGTTGGGAAGACAGTTTACGTCGGTCAGAGCGGCAGAACAACTAAAGAAGGAATTGACAGCCTGCAAAAGGTCCTGCCAGGCTGGAACGTCGTAGCTGTTCCACTCACTAAGGTGCTGCATCTCAAGAGTGCAGTCACTGCACTACCCGACGGTACCATTATCGGCTACGAGCCCTTAGTTGACGATGTGAAAGTTTTCGACAAATTTTTAGGGATGCCTGAGGAGGGGGGCGCTCATGTCGTTCTTTTGGGTCCTGGAAAAACCGGAGAAAGGCTTCTTATGGCCAGTTCTGCACCCAAGTCTCAGAAGATTCTTCAAGATAAGGGTTACGAGGTCATCAGTGTTGACATCAGTGAGTTTGAAAAGCTCGAAGGCTGCGTAACATGCTTGTCAGTCAGAATCCGTAAATAAATACTATAAAATTGAGTTTATCTTTAGTCCCTCTAACACCCTCCGCCTTAGGCCTCACAGTTCACAAAGTTCAACAACGTCTCGGTGGGGAAGTTGGGGCATTGCGTACACCTAACCCACAAATAAATTGAAAGCCGCAGATAACGAGACCAAGCGCTGTTCCAAGGAAAAACTTTTATCAGATATGTAGAAAAAATACTTTCAAAGCATCATCGTTAACGGTTTATCAATCAAACAAGTGCGCGCGCCTATCACAAGTTCACCGAGTAAAGGAAGTTCACCGGTTCAGCTGCAAACCGTGTAGAAGAGGGGAGTATAAATAATGGCCGGAGGGAGCATATGCAATCATGGCTATTGTACAGAGCAATTGCGTAGAATTATCTTCTCCTGACAAGATCGCAACAGCCCCTTCTGTTAACGGTCTCCCGTACATTGAGACTCCACTAGTGAAGAGCGTCATCCTCAGCAAGCAGTTTAACGCGAATGTATGGCTCAAGTTCGAGCAAGCACAACCATCTGGATCTTTCAAGAGCCGTGGGTTGGGTTGGCTTGTCTACAAGACTCTCAAAGATAATCCTGGCGAGGACTTCCACTTCTTTTGTGCTTCCGGTGGCAATGCGGGCTACGCTGCCGCATGCGCCGCCCAGCAGTATAAGCAGAAATGCACTGTTTGCTTGCCAACAAGCTCTGATCCTCTTATGGTGAGACGAATCGAGCAAACCGGCGCCGTTGTTATTCGTCATGGGAAAACAATTGCTGAGAGTGATGATCACATCAAATTAGACCTGCTTGAGGTGTCAAGACTCGAAGGAGAGAATCCAATTTACTGTCACCCCTATGATCACGAGCTTGTCTGGGAGGGCAATTCCTCCATTGCAGAGGAACTTGTGCAGCAGACTACCAAGGCTGGGTTCAAACCAGACGCCATCGTTTGTAGTGTTGGTGGTGGTGGCCTTTACAATGGAATCGTTCAAGGGTTACAACACCATAATTGGAACGATGTTGAGGTAGTCGCTGCCGAGACCTACGGCTGCAATACTTTGCAAGAGAGTATCCGCCAGCACTCCCAATATAATCTTGAGGCACCCACGACAATTTGCACATCTTTGGCCACACGGAATGTGTCTCTACGTACCATTGAGTATGCTCTCAATGTCCAACCCACACACTCAGTCGTCGTCTCCGACAAGGACGCAGTGGAGGCGTGCGTGGCATTTGCAGAAACACATAAGATGCTCGTGGAACCAGCATGCGGTGTCGCGTTAGCTCCTCTGTACACTGGCAATATGCCAGAATACCTGAAAGACAGCAATGCTAATATTGTGGTGATTGTTTGTGGAGGATCTAACATCACTTATCGTAAACTAGATTGTCTTTGCCAGAAATTTGGTGTTGAGTTTACCTGTTAAATTCTGTATTTAAATATTCTTTATTCTATAATCCCAAAGTCCAGATCTCGAGGGATCAACCTGCTTCAGCTGATTGTAAAGCTTGATGCTTTCTTGTGGCTCAGAGACACTCGCTAGCATCTCTATGGCACGAGGCGTGTTGAAATTGCTAGCAATGCGCCTAATTGAGTCTGCTGATGCGTTGATTCCATCAAGATAATTCCATGCAGCCTCGTTCTCTGGTGCCTCACTGATTTGACTCTCTACAAATTCAAGATCCTCTTCCTTGCCCACCTTACCCTCCCACATTCTGTAAACAAGGAAGTGACGAAAGCTCCAGCAGGAGTTATTGTACACATCAATCTTGAGCAGGCCTGTTGTGAACCCAAGTAGATTGTCAAATCCCAGATCACAGCCACACGCCTGTGCATTAGACACGACCCATTTCAGGTGTGACCATGTGTGGAAATTTTTGGAGTCATCGCCAAGCACAACTTTGATAATTAGAAACTCTTGGTCGAAAAACTTCTTATCAGCTACTAGAAAGTGTTGGCGATAGTTCCATACCTGATAGTTTTTAGGATTTTCCATTGTGGTCATTGATAGCCACTCTTCATCCTCTTGTTTACCAAGTGACTGAAGAATATCGTATCTGTAGTCCCATACAGAGTAGTGAGCTGGGTTGAGCTCAATGATAGCAGTTGTCAGGGCGAGGAGGCGCTCAGATAGTTCCTTCTCAGCGAACGCTGCCAAAAAGTATCCCATTAATTCTTTGTATTCATCTGTATAGGCGATTGCTGCAAGTGAGGGCTCGTCTGTACTGATCTGAACGGGTGTGAGGTCGTCCCACTTGTAGTCTCTCCACTCAGCCATTGTCTCGAGAAGTAGTGGGTCCAAAGTGATTTTGAAAGTACTCGAAGTCCAGTGGCTAAATGTGGCGTTGTTTTATGTGAATGGACGCAAATTCTGCGGCTGAGAAGGATCAAAGGTTAGAGTGTCAACTATTTTTAAAACATCACGACCAATTTTTGCGTAAAATGTTACTTTTGAAATATTCCAACCGATTGAAGGACATCACCATTGAGGAATATGCAACCCCACTCGTCCTCGTGACGTACGGCAAGCGCAGCTTATAAACTGGAATGTGCGCATAAGCGGATATCTCAGACCTGACTGTAACCCATGGGCGTGAAGCTTGAATATCTGGGTATTGCTGGATACCTTGCTTGGTCTGGCTACAAGTCTGTGCGGGCTAAAATCGGTCAAAGACGGGGTCGCTTGTCCAAGGAATTTTGGCTTGCTTGCCTTGTTGTGGTGACATTCTCCTTCGCCCGCCTAGCCATCACGACCTTAACAGAAGTGCTCGATCCATTTGACATTATGAGAGTTCCTGTGACCCAGCAAGGTGTGTCCCAGGTCCAGAGCCTCGCCAAAGGCACTGACGTATATAAACATCTCGAGAGTGTGTTTGAACAGGTAAATGAGCGAGGGAATGAGTCAATAGCTATCTATTGGCCGCATTTGGGCTCTGCCACACTGCGATGTCTCTACTGCAAGGACGATTTTTCAGATGGTGCCACCCATACTATTTTCATGAGCCTTCTACCTCCTCATCTACTTCGCTTGACCTCATATGTGGCACAGATACTTCTAGCCTCTTCTCTGTGTCACGCTGCGTGGTATTTGCAGACGTATTTTCTACTGCTAGCCGTAGCACGCTCATCCTTTGAGGTTAGCTTGATCTTTCTGGGGCCAGAAACATTTTGGTTTCGTAATTCGCTCTATAAAATTACAGAAATCGGGTTCATGTCGACATTAGTGGGTTACCTGTGGCTCGAAACGCGGTATCTATCACCCAATCGCCCTGACCCAGCTTCGTTGATCAGGAACCTCAGGTTGCGCCTTTCCAACATCAATACGTGTCAAGCGATAAAAAAGGAGGTGTTTAATGAAATTATGGGGTCTGAAGACTTATCTATGCTGTTTAAGAGCTGGGCCCGCGACGCGACCGCCAAAGAGCCAATTGATTCAACGACAAATGCTGATGGTCCAGTTCGACTAATCAAACAAAGTGAGAATCCCACCACGTTCAAATTGAACTACCAAACTCTAATTTAAGTAAGGTTTGAACACGGCAGCTATCATGCAGATAGCCGATCGTCGGTATGTCAGCTAAATGGGTCTATGCTGCACAAGGTGGACGGTGAATGGGTAGCTGCGTGTAAAAGGTAATTGCGCAATGATGAGTGTCTGAGGGAAGGTTTATTGCGACCAATGATCAACTCCAATCAAGGTTTGACGCGGTTTTCTGGTCTCTTAATCTTATTGGGCCCTAGCCCTGTTCGCATGTCAGCACCGCAGGAGTTAGTTTTTTCCTTCCCATTACATGGATGCCACGTCAGCGGAACCACTAGGGGCGTCCGTGCGACCAAATAAAATTCTTAATTCTTTGAAGAACATCCTGGATAGTCGCAGGATGTTTTTATAGAGTAGCTAGAGCCAGTATTTAGATCCGGTTGCTATGGAGGCAACTGGCTGGAGCGCTGATGGGCCAATAGGCGCACACTTTGACGATTGGGCCCTAACCCTGATGCATAATATTTATTAGTATATAAGGAACCCATAACCCCCTTGCCCGGAAATCAGCGCGGCATCTGCAAGTCTAACTAACCCTGGCCCTAACCCTTAATACCTGTTACGTGCCTCGACTCTCACTAGACTTACTGCCACCTATTTATTATTTATTCGATTCTCTTTTGGAAGCATTAGGTTGTTATTCCATTCAAAACTAGACTAACCCAGTTCTCAGTTCTTTTTTCACTTCATCTACAAAAATCATAATGGACGCTCTCGCTGTTCCCAACACCCCTGCACAGGCACGTAAGTTCATCGATACTGGTAACAATGGATTCGCATTTCCCACCGGTGGTGACCCACAAGGCCAGCAACTCGACCAAGCCCAAGACGTTTCAGTGAAGGCTGAGGCCGAGGAGGAAGACAACTCCTCTGGTATCGTTCCCACTTTGCAAAACATTGTTGCCACTGTAAACCTCGCTTGTCGCCTAGACCTCAAAACTATCGCTCTTCACGCCCGTAATGCCGAATACAACCCGAAGCGTTTCGCTGCGGTTATCATGCGCATTCGTGAGCCTAAAACAACGGCCCTCATCTTTGCCTCCGGTAAGATGGTTGTTACTGGTGCCAAGAGTGAGGATGATAGCAAGCTGGCATCCCGCAAATATGCCCGTATTATCCAAAAGTTGGGCTTCAATGCCAAGTTTACAGATTTCAAGATTCAGAACATTGTCGGTTCATGCGATGTGAAATTCCCTATCCGCCTTGAAGGCCTCGCATTCAGTCACGGAACTTTCTCTTCGTATGAGCCCGAATTGTTCCCTGGTCTTATTTACCGCATGGTAAAGCCTAAAATTGTATTGTTGATCTTCGTCTCTGGCAAGATTGTGCTCACTGGTGCGAAGCAGCGCCAGGAGATTTACGACGCGTTTGAGAACATCTACCCTGTATTGTCTCACTTCCGTAAGTCGTAGTTATTTATAAGTTTTGTTGCTCTCATAGTTATGCCAACTGCATATTAATATTTTTTTAGGTGCTCTAGCCTCTGCCAAGATTGTCGTGCTGATGAGTTCAAATTTTTCCCTTTCAATTCGCGTTTGATACGCGTCACTGAGTTTACATTTAGTTTATGCATGCTATAAACAGCTCATCAACGCGCGCTAAAACGCTTTGTCATGAACCCATACTTGAGCTACAGCGATGAGCACAAGTTGATTGAAAGCCCCACAACTCAGCAGGAGGTACGATCAGAGAGATCACGAAAGTCTATTAAGTGGGCGAAGCTTCCTTGGATCACCATTCTTCTTATTGTGATCTGCATAGCGGTTTTCATCGCAGAGCTTGTGCGGATGCAACAACTGACCGGATCGGCATTTCAAACAAAACCGTACTTCAACCCAATGCTGGGACCATCGCCATATGTGATGATAAGCATGGGATCAAAGTACGCGGCTTGTATGCGTTCATCCAACGCATCCCAGTACTTGTACCCCTGTCCAAATAGCACCACAACCGAAACCATGGTTTGCTCCATTGAAGAACTCTGTGGCCACGATTTACCATCTATGTGGCAGTGGTGGAGATACATAACTGCCATGTTTTTGCACACTGGGTTCATCCACATCATCTTCAACCTTATCTTACTTTTTTTCTTGGGCAAAGCCTTGGAGCGTGAGCTGGGTCATATTGGATTTCTGATTCTCTATTTGGTATCAGGAATTGGTGGGTTCTTGTTGAGTGCTAATTTTGCTGGCACGGCCACATCCTCGGTCGGGGCCTCTGGTGCCTGCTTTGGTCTTATCGCTATCGAATTTTTGGATTTATTACTTAACTGGTCGCTCTTTGCTAAACCATGGTTCAACTTTACTGTGCTAATTGCTGAGATTATCGTATCTTTTGTCATTGGTCTATTGCCTGGTCTCGACAATTTTGCTCATATTGGTGGGTTTGCCGTGGGTATCTTGGCTGGCCTTATTATGTTGCACTCACCCTTGCAACTCCGTGTAAAAAACAATCCCAACCCACGCAAAAAGTTTGATCTTGTGAAGTTCGACATGCGAGATCCGACGGCAGCATTGAAGCACAGGACCGGCCTCTGGTGGGCATGGTGTGGGGTAAGGGTGGCCGCGCTCGCTTTGCTTATTGTTTACTACGCTTTGTTAATTACAAGTTTTAACAGAGATAGTTCACATTGCTCATGGTGTAGATACCTCTCATGCCTTCCCGTTAATGGTTGGTGCGATGCGAGTTTTCAGGGGGGTGGATGATGCGACCACTGCAGCTGTCAGCATTGCGTCCAAGCGATTACCACATCGCATTTAATAAACAAGCAACGCCTCTGGAAGCTTTTGACCCAAACTGCACAAATGTACATTGCACTGCGTCGACCTCCTGCTACGGATGAGTATGATGTTACACTGACCATGGAGCTGCGCAGGTTCATGCAAGGCGAATACGGTAATAATACTGTTGATGCCGTGCCCCTATTCAGCATTGCTACTTTAGACGGTTTCTCTGAGAGCTCCGTCCACTCTCGCCAGGTTGAGAATCTTGGCTCTCCTCCTATCGAGGGGCGGCCTTTCAAGCGGTTTCGTCGGAGAATTTTGGGATGGGAACGTAACTGAGTTGCGGGACCTTTATTTATTAACTTTTCATTCTTTATTCGGTTGTCACGAATGTTTAGGTGCTTCAGGTTAAGTGGGGCCTCGTGGACCACCTTGACCCTTGGCCCTGCCGATCAAGGATCTTCCTCGCCACACTCAGTATTTGTGTGACTTGGTTGCTCCGAGGTTACATTTTTGTTTAGCATAAACCGTTCTTATTTGTATTTAATCTTGCATTTTTATGGCGTGTCCCGAGAAACTCGCTTTATCTTTGATCCCAAGCAGTTATTTAGTCAAGGGTCCTCGCTCACCAACCACCTGCGACGGCTGAACTTTAATCGTAAAAACCTGAAACACGGAGAAGCATGCACGAGGATCACCTTAAAAGTCCTTTAAGTGCGCAGGAGCCGCTGGGGTACCTTGAAGCTCCTGCGCTTATGGTGACCAGCCGCAACACGGGAGAGCCTCTAGCTGTCGAGCAGAGTGTAACCGCCGTCCAGCAATTTCAGGCTTTATCTCAACGAGATTTGGCTGTTGTTCAACGTGAATTATCGATTCTCTCGGGGCGTCTTGATGAAGTGGAGCAGCAGTTGACGGTTGAACGAAAAATGGGTGAAGCTGCATCTCTTTTAGGAAAGTTGCATAGCGATGACTCCCAAAAACGAAAATCGCTTTTCAAGTCAAATTCAAAGCGGCTATCGCGCCAGGCGGACGAGGAAGCAAAGGTATCTAAAGACCGCATCTCCCGACTTGAATTTGCACGCACAGAGCTGCAAGCTAGGAAAATGGCACTTGAAAATCGCCTTTTGCGACATCACTCGGCGGTACTGTCTAAGGCTTTAAGTGGAGAGCCACTAAACCCTCGTCCCCTTAGTATCGCTCTTCATAGCAATGGCTCCACCATCAACACATTTGGCACACCAGAACGGAGCCCTAGACGCAACTCTCGCCGGCTTTCTACATTTGACTTTGAAGCAATGGACTTGCCGTCGAACATCCCTTCTGTTCCACCTCTTCACAGTAATCACCACTCGCGCAATGCATCCCTCTCCACCCTGGGTGGATCAGGTGGCTCTGCCTTCAATTCTGGCAACCATGATTCAGAGGCACAGCAAGAGCTTAATTCGATTGCCAAACGTATCGAAACAGCTCTCCCTACAGTAACTCCAAACCCAAACAAAAGTGCATTTATCCTTAGTGCCCTTGAGTTTTTGATCCGTGAGCAACAACGCAATGAAAAAGTAATTGAAACATTACAAGACCAGACTCGCCAGGCAGACGAGCGAGTTGCATATTTATCACAGAAAGGCAAAGCACCTCCAGTCACTACGACCCCTGAGACAGCTCGCGCTGGCGCAGAGAATCACCAATTGAAGGAGGAGCTCGACCAAGAGCGCAAGAGAAGTCGAGAGCTTCGTGACCGGCTCGAAGCCCAAAGAAACGAACTCCATAGAGTTACGAAGGAGCTTGAGGATGTGACCAGCGTTGCTGTACAAAGTGAATCACAGCTACGCGACTGTGGGGCTATCATAGACAGGTTAGAACACGTGAACCAAGAAAATTCCAAACACATTGCGGAAAAATTAGGCAATACGCTCACATCATCATCTCCTTCCATTCTCTGCAAGGAATTCCGCCAGATTATTTTTGATCTTTCGCAAAAGCACTACAATGAGCAGCGGGCAGTGAGATCCATAAAGTTTCCACAAAAGCATGCGGAAATGCCACGGTCGCCCGAGAACTCATCAAATGCATACTCAGACGAGTTTACGGGCTAGCATATTTAAATCTTATCATTGTAACTAATAATCTATGATTTTCCGCATTGTCGCGGCATTCCCTGCATTGACGTGTCGGTGAATACAGACCTGAGCCTTCATAATGGGAATCCAGACATCTCTCACCATCTATTTCACTTATTAAGAAGGGCGCGGCTTCTGTCAATCTTATTCTCGTATACTTCGTATATATCTTCCAACAATTAGTTTTTAGAAACACGATCCTGCAAGTAGATGTCACGACCGAAAATACCACGGTTGGCCCAGTCTGTGGCCATGTGGAATCTAGTACGAGAGCTCAATGTTTGAGAGAAGTAGACAGAGCGCCACAGGTACATGGCAATGACACCGCTCAGCCAGCTGCCACCAGTGGTGTCGAACAAGGCCTCACCGGGAATGTATGCGAGAGAACCCTTGTGGAGATACTGGAATGGCTTGTAAACAACAGTGTCTGCGTCAGGCAAACGTTTAACCTCGTTAGACGCTTTGGCAAGCTTATTAAACTTCTTGGCCAAATAAGTTCCCTGTTGGCAGGCACGCTGAGCAGTGGCAGGAAGGGAGGTTACTTTCGTGTCGATTTGTTTCAGATCATCACGGACCCTGGCCACGTCGACGTAATCGTTGGCTCTGTAGTTCTCAGCGAGCTTCTTGCGGAAACTTGCAATATGAACTCCTGCCTGAGGCACAGAGCGCTCGACTTCGGTCAAAATTTCGTTCAACTTATTTCTGGTAATGCGTGAACCGTCAAGGTCGTGCTTGCTGATGGTAGAAGAGATGAGGTTGTCAAGCTCATGGACAGTGTCCACTCTGAGAGTGGCACAGTCGCCGATAGCGTAAATCTCGCCTTTCGGGGCGCCAATAACTCTAAGCTGAGAATCGGTCTCGAGACCGTGTTTGTTAACTTGGAAAGGCTTTCCGATTTTATCGATAAGCTTTTTAGTCAGACGAGATAGATCGATTCCGGTTGTCCAAAGACAAATACCGTAGGGGAGTTCATAAGTAGCAGGATTTCCATCCTTGTCTTTCGAAGAAAATACAACATTCTCGGGGGTAACTTCTTGCACACGAGAGTTAACATGAAGCTCAATGCCTTCCTGCATGAAGCGCTTCATGGCATAATTAGCGATGTGCTGGTCATAAGTATTGAGAATATGGTCACGGGATTGGATGATATGAACAGAAACAGAGTTCAATAGAGCAGACGGGTAGTTCTTAGAGAGATCCTCCTTCAAAAGGTCGTAGATTTCAGAGGCCAACTCCACACCTGTAGGACCACCACCGCAAACAACAAAGGACAGAAGACGTTTACGCTCCTCGGGAGAGGTTACAGGCTGAGAAGCGGTTTCAAAGTTGCGACATAAAGCCTTACGAAGTTCACGGGCGTCAACAGCGGTTTTGAAAAAGAAGCAATTTTCGAGACCAGGGACGCCAAAAGTTCTGGATTTAGCACCTGCAGCAACAACAACTTTATCATAAGGGATGTAGTACTCAACAGCATTGCCCTTGTCATCTTCGGTTCTGACCTCGATAAGATGGTCATCAAAAACAATATCTCTAGCGGCACCTTCAAGGAATCGGGCACGCTTTTTACGGCACATGATACGAATGGGTTCAGTCAATGACTGCACAGAGAGGGTTCCTACAGCGGCCGATGGTAACAGGGGGGTGAACAAAAAGTGGTTGGTGGGGGAAATAACAGTGACATTATAGTCATCGGAGTTGATCTTCTTGAGGAGGGTAGCACCACCCCAGCCACTTCCCAGAATAACAAGGTGGGGCTTGCCATTATCGAAGTGACCGATCTCGACATCATCGATGAACCGAGTAGCGATAGGGAGATTCTTGGGGCCACCTCTGGGCAGCTGCGTGTAATCGATGGGAACAAGGACATCACTCTTAAGAGGTCCAGACGTATCGTAGGTAGCAGAGTCGTAAACGAAGAACGCAATGACTAGAACAGCAGGCACAGCAACACCGGCGACGGAGCAAACACCAATCCAATGGAAGAACTTATGGATACCTGTGGGCTTAACAGCTTCAAATCTAGCCCTAGTACTGCTAAAGTTGCGGATCTTGGGTTGTTTGAATGCAAATTGCGCCAACCGAGCGCGCGGCATTCTGGCACCGAATCGGGTCAAGAACATGAGATGATAATCAATGACTGGCGGACTTGGCACTGACCTTGATCCTGGGTCCAGACTCCGCGGGATGGGTCTATAAGAAGTTTATAGTGAAATATATGATACATTTATAAGATCGGCTAAAACCAATGGCGTGACAACCCTAATCTAGCTCAAGTCCGGTGTACCCCGTTGGTGCAGACCGCCGACGCACTATATAATCAACACCCGTTGGGAGGACTAATCCAAGTAGCAATTTCAAGATGGTAATGGGAATAAATAACCCCGTACCACAGAATCTAGGTGCAGAAAGCAAAAAAGCGGCCAAGATCTTAACTTCTTTTGTAAAGCCCAACCAGATCATCTCTTATGACGAAGTTATCCCGCCACGCGTACTCCAAAATGCATATGGCCTCGTGATCCTCACAGTTTTGAAGGCAGGTTTCCTTTTCAGTGGCCGTGCTGGCTCAGGTGTAATTGTGGCTCGGCTTCCGGATGGTCAATGGAGCCCCCCCTCTGCAGTCATGACCGCTGGTGCTGGTGTGGGTGGCCAAATTGGAGCTGAGCTCACTGACTTTATTTTCGTCCTCAACACAAGAGAAGCAGTTCAAGTGTTTGCTAAAGCAGGTCAATTGACCCTTGGTGGTAATGTCTCCCTCGCGGCTGGTCCACTGGGTCGTAACGTCGAGGCTGCCGGTGCAGCAACGGCAGGAAACGTGGCTGCTATTTTCTCTTACGCCAAAACAAAAGGATTGTTTGCTGGTATTTCTTTAGAGGGATCTGCTCTTATCGAGCGTAGAGATGCCAATCGCAAGTTTTATGGCTCCAGCGTCTCCGCTAAGGCAATTCTAAACGGTAATATTCCTCCTCCCAGAGCAGTAGAGCCATTGTTCCGTATATTGGAGAGCCGTGCGTTCTCTAATAATTATGAGGGAAGCGATATTTATGGAGATATGCCCAGTGTTCGTGACTTTGACTCTGTAAGTGACTTTGGTGGCAGATCGGATCGCTACGATCGTGGAGGCAGTGATCGCTATGACCGCTACGACAGGGGAGCAGATCGTGACCGCGGCGACCGTTATGATCGCTACGATCGTGGCGGAAGTGGTCCTGGTGACCGTTACGATAGAGGTGGTGGTAGTAGAAGCCGCCGCTATGCCGACGATGACGACGATTTTGGCACTCGAGGCGGCAGCCGCTACGGAGACAGAGAAAGGGGCAGTCGCTATGGAAGCCGAAGCGATGACCGCTTCCGTGATGATGATGACGATTACTATGGAAGTTCAAGACGTGGCGCTGATAGATACGGCTCATCCAGCGGGCGTGGAGGTAGTAGATACGCGGATGATAAGTACGGTAGCGACCGTCATGGTGATCGGTACGATAGCGGAGGTAGTCGTGGTTACGGAAGATCGCCTGAGGATAGATATGGCGATAGTGGCTATGAGCGCGGTCCCAAGCCCGCTTCTAGTGCTGCATACGGAGCACCCGCTGGAGGCGCTTATGGCGGTCCGTCGGGAGGGTCCGAAGCAGTTGCTCTGTACTCCTTCGCCGGTGAAGAAGCGGGCGATCTGCCGTTCCGGAAAGGAGACATCATTAACGTTACAAAACGCACAGATACCACTGACGACTGGTGGACAGGCGAATTGAATGGAAAGTCTGGAATTTTCCCCGCCAATTATGTAGAAATAGTATGAGACCAGCTGTTGGCTCTATTTCATATGTACTTTACTCTCTCTAACGAACGCATTTTGACTTCTCGCACCTTTTCATCGTTCTCGCAGATTTTCTGTATTCTGTGCAGAATTGATCTCCAACGGTTGACTTGCATATTAGTGACGTCATCGAGATTTTTTCACCGTATTAGAATAGTCGGAGCGGTAAAACTGTAAAAAGTTTTTGGCAACTCATAGATTCGTCCTTTCGTCCCCCCAAAATTGCACGCTCTTCACGGACGAATTCGCTCCACAGTGAAGGCGTACACCCAGCTTGTGTGCGCTGGAAGCTATGTTGGTTGCGGTTTTGGTATGCGGCATTACGTCACACTTACAGCAAGTGATAGGGTGGCCTTTGAGTTTTCTTTACCAGTGATGTGAGTGCCAGGGCTTAGATTTATTTCTGTTGGACGACACTAGCATAGGGCTGCAGAATATCGCGTTTTTGTTCATGCATGTACCCTGAAAACAGATCATTTGGCTGGGCTAGGGTTGGCCACCATTGATAGTATATATTAGTGGAACAGACCTATTGCCGCGCATATTCATTTCAATGTCTGCAGAAAATTCCGCGAAGTCCGCTGTTGTCCCTCCTGCCCCTACTGCTGCTGAGGTCGCGGCTGCTGCTGCCTCTGTTCCCAAGCCTGAGCCTGGCCCTCGCGACTTCCTTGGCCGCTTCCGTCTCGATGGTAAGGTTGGTGTAGTCACTGGTGGTGCTAGAGGTCTTGGCTACTCTATGGCCGAGGGCTTGTGCAGTGTTGGTCTTGAGGCCATTGTCATTCTGGATGTGAGCAGTGAGCTCGGACAAGACGCTGCTAAATCACTTTTTGAGACCTACGGTACAAAGAGCCAGTTTTACAAGACAGATGTCCGTGATGAAAAGAGCGTCGGTGAGATTATGGATAGCATTGTCGCGGAGTTTGGCCACATTGATGTTGTGGTGAACAGCGCCGGTGTCGCTGATCTCGTCCACGCCGAAGAGTACCCTGCTGAGAAGTTCCGCCGTGTGGTGGATATTAATCTCAACGGTTCCTTTATTGTGACCCAGGCCGCGGCTCGCCACATGATCGCCAACGGTAACGGTGGTTCTGTCGTGTTCATTGCGTCCATGTCTGGCCATATCGCCAACTGGCCCCAGCCTCAGAGTGCCTACAATGCCTCCAAGGCCGGTGTGCGTCACCTCATGAAGTCTCTTGCTGCCGAGTGGGCTGTTCACAAGATCCGCTGTAACTCCATTTCCCCAGGTTACATGGACACCGCTCTCAATCGCTCCTTCAAGACCTTGTTCAATGAGTGGAAGGACCGCACTCCCATGGGCCGCCTCGGCGATGTCGATGAGTTGACATGTGCATGTATCTACTTGGCTTCCCAAGCCTCAAGTTTCTGCACTGGTACCGACCTTCTTATCGATGGTGGCTACACGGTTATCTAAATATTGTACTATAATAAGCTGCATAAAACAAGTAAATGAATGCATGCACATCTAATTATGAATGACAAAACAAAACTGCGAGAGAAGCTCCTTCAGTACACTCTGCTAAAGTGTTGCTGAGGGTGTCACTCCAGCGGCTTTACGGCTCCCGCGTTTGAACATTTGAACGCTGAGAATGACTTGCCCCTCGGCGCTGGTTGTCTATAGTCGAGTTTAATCTGTATATCACACACAAAGATGTGTTTATATGCTCATTTAGTGGGCTAGTCACACTCGGTACACGAGGTCGGGGGTTCTCTTTGAATAGTGCACTTCCAGCCTATTTATTGTTTAGCAGAGAGTTTGTAGATCCAATCGACCGCTCTGATAATCTCTGCGTTCCACAAATCGGTTATGATGTCGGCAACACTGCGAGTGCTCAAGTTGATTGGCTCAGTGTACGGTCTCACCAAATGAGGCTTGTTGAGAGCGACATCAGATGCATATTTGAGCTCACGGTTAATTGCTCTTGCGTTGCGTCGAAACTGCTCGTCAATAATGTAAACAGCGCTCAAACCAGTGGCAACACCAGCGACTGCCCCGATTATTCTCGCCATGACGTAAGGGCAGCTTTCCCAAGGACTCTTGATTTTTCATCCTAGAGAATGGTGCACCAAAAATTGAGCCGCACCGCTACACACAGAGCAAGTTTGCTGCGAAATCTTGTCACTAGCCTTATTGAGCACGAGAGTATTACCACCACACATGCAAAGGCTAAGGAGGCTCAGACATTCGCCGAGCGTCTCATCACACGGGCAAGAAGGGCTCAGGAAAAGAACCAGACTTGGCATGAGACAAGCCAGAATCTTCAAAATTATCTTTACAAACCTAAAGAGTCGTTGCCAAAGCTCATGCAGCTCGCTACTCGCTATAAATCCCGCACTGGTGGCTACACACGCATTCTTCGTTTAGAGCGCCGTCTTGGTGATAACGCGCCCCAATCTATTCTTGAGCTCGTCGGAGGATCTCGTGACATGCGCACCGCTTTAACAGCTCGCACTGTAGCACGTTACGAAGCTCAAAACGCTGAGCTGGACAATGTCACTCGCAAAAACGTTGAAAAACTGTGTAAGGACGATGAGGCGGGCTTCAGAGCACTCGTAGACGAGATGAAGGAGGTGTTTTACACAGAGGACAAACTTAAGGACCTACCTTTGCCTCCCAACCAGCAGCCGAAAATGAAAGCGCCAATTCAGGTGTTAGAAAACCCCAAAGCTGCCAAGAGTGCATAATTATTTCCAACAAAATCGACTTGTATATAGCGTTATTTGAGATAGATAGTCTCTGAGGTCATTCGAGTGTTACTGCTGCGAGATGTCGGTGCAGAGATAAAGTTTGGGTGCAGTACAGAAGCGATGAATACAACGAAAAGCACAAACGAAGGTAGCATTTGAAAGGGAGGCCCCTCGTTAAAACTTAGCGTGTTTCTATGCATTGAGTTTCTATATTAATTACATGGCCAAGCAAAAGTATGATAGAAGCACCACACAGGTATCCGCAGAGGTCCAGTGCGTCTGAGGCTGGTAGTATCAACTGCAGGTTGGAACATGAATACCTACGCATGCATGATCCCTACACAAGTGTGGCATACTGAACAGATTGTCAATAGTCAATTAATCGGAAATATGTTAGCTCACGTTTTTAAATGGCGCTTTCAATAGTGCGTTCACTGAGCACTAAAAGCACGCATCATGCACGCATCATGCAGTGTTTCTGCGTGTGCCTGATACAACAGTCAAATGCCTGACATATGGTATTTAATACATGAGATCCCCTCAATATTTTCATCAGCTATGGTCTCATCAGCTTTCGCTATTGCCCTCCTCTCTACTGTACTCGCAGCCCCTGCGCTTGTCGAATCTCCCTTTGGATTGATCATTACCCTTGGTAATGATGCCAACTACGACGGATTCGTTGTTTACTCCAAGGACGATGGATCTCTTTGGCTCTCTCATCCCGATGAGGTTGACAACGTCGAGATGCTCGGAGCTATGGACATGGACGGTAATGTCATGGGTCTGAAGGGTAGCACTTTGCTCATCAATAATGATGGTGCTCTAAGCTTATCCCGTCACTCTTCTACCGGTTTCGTGATTGACCAAGAGTCTATTTTGCAAGGCTCTAATGACGGCTCAATTGCCATGTCTGGCTGCCCTAGTGACTCCGGTTTCCAGGTCTTTGATGGTGTCTCTTCATGCCCTGGTCGTATTGACTTTGCTCTCAGAGCAGTTACTGCTGGTCCTGATGCCCAATTGGCTTCGAACGTTGGTATTAAGCAAAACCTGTGCTGCTTCAAGGGATGCCTGAAGTGTGGTGGCTGCCCCTTTCATGGCATCGGATGCGGATGTGGCTCCTCTACTTCTTCCTCCAATAATGACTGTATGGACGGATGGAAGCCCCTTGTTTCTGAGTCAAGTACTTCAGGAACCCACTCTTCTACTGACGCTCCTTCTACCAGTACTGAAACTCATCATGTCACCGCTACCACTACAGTGCATTCACCCTCAGCTACTCATGAGAGTCACCACCCTACCCACAGTACTCACGAGGGCCATCACTCTAGTTCTACTCATGGTCACCATTCTTCTGCTACCAACACTGCCACTCACAGTGCCACTCATAGTGCTACCCACTCTGAGCACTGCGAGCACTGCACCACTATTCACCACACTATACTTCCTAGTAAGCCTTCTACCAACTCAACCAGCTCTCACACCATTGTAACCCCTCATTCGACTAGCTCCCACCATGTTCCTACCTCTCATCATGAGACTCCAAGTGCTCATCATACCACTGTCACTCACCACGTCACTGAAAGCCACGCTGCTCCTACTCATCCTGTTCCCCACTTAACAACCCATTCTTCTGTTTCTTTCCCTACTACTCACGCTACACCTGCCCCTGTTCCTACTCCCTCTGAGCAGAGCTGTGGATGTGCTGGTCCTGAGCATGAGCCCACTTGTTCTTCCACCAAGCTTGCAGGCTGTGGATTTTGCCCCAAAGACAAGATCTGCTCTCTTTGCGGCCATGTCCCGTGTCCCAAAGACAAGCTCTGCCATATCTGCAATGGTCGCCCGTGCGTTTGCCCAAAGGCTAAGCATGAGCAAGATGCTGAGACTTGTGGAACTTGCCATTTTAAACGCTGTGTCTGCCCCAAAGCTCTCTTGTGCAACAGCTGCGGCTCTAATCCCTGCAACTGCCCTCCCCCTGTTTATGGTAACGGCAATGGAAGTGGCATGACTCCTTCCCAACCTCTGTATCCTACCTGCAGTGCCTGTGGCAGTAGTCCCTGCGTCTGTGGAAGTGGAAGCGGTGGTTTCCAGGGTGGTTACAACGGAAACAGCTGCGGAGGTTGTGGCCTCAACCCTTGCGCTTGCATCAGTAACAAGCTGAAGATCATAAAGGGTGCTATCTGTGCTGGCTGCAACTCGGTGCATACTTCTTGCAATGCTCCCTGTAACAAGTGCGGTTTTAGTCCCTGTCGGTGCATTGTTGGACCCCCCTGCCCTGGCAAGCTCTGCACTGGCTGCTCCCAGTGCTCCTAAAACTCAACTTTTTAGTGACAGTAAACGTAGTCAATAAATCTTCTCCTTTTTGATTTTTCATATGAGGGCTTACCCGAAGGCCCTTAGAGACACCAACCACATGGCGATCTAGAGTACAGGAATTAATTAAATAAGGTCTAATAAATATTGAGAAGAGATATTCTTGGGCCAAGAAGCTCCATTGCTGCAGTCAGCTTCGCATCTTCTTGTTTAAGCTCCGACTCTACCGTTGCAAGGTGCTTCTCAAGAGCAGTAACAGTTGCCGCGGAGCTATGGGTAGCATCTTTGAGCTTAATGTTCTGTGTCATTAAAAATTTGTTCTGGTGCTGAAGCTTGGTAGTTGTGCGCTGCAGCTGTGATATGATCGTCTCCAGTTGGTTTGAATCCAAACTATCCGAAAAGTCTTCGGATGGGTCCTCAGGCACGGAGTGTTCATCGTTACGCATAAAAAGGCGCGATCGTGGTGATTCAAAGTACTGTCGTGATGAATCGAATTGCGCACGCGGGGAAGTCAAACTGCGACGTCGCTCATGGTATGACAGACATGACAGAGACGAAGGAGAACGCTCAAACTCTACACGATCTCCCAAAGGGACTTCAATCCCCGATCTCCATTTAAACAGCTCCTGCTTGAGAAGTTCGAACTTCAGTGCACCGGTGTCAACGTTTAGGATTGGTCTGTTGCGTACCGCCTTGGCGCGAGTACCAAATCGAAGCGTGCTGAGTGTTTCATTGGCATCATATAATGATTGTGCACAGTGTATAATCAAAGTTGTCCGAGAGTTCCCTCCCAGAGACTCCTGAAGAATACGAGTAAGTTTTGAGTCCCTGTACGGCACATGACCTATTTTCGGATCAGTCAGAGCGTTAATTACCATTCCCAAGGTGCTGAGACTACGATTAATTGATTTTGCTTCCTCAAGAACCTTGCCAGTGGCTCGGGTTTTGGAGACTTTTTCACTGCCGGCCAAATCAACCAGGTATAGTAGCCCCTTTTGCGTACTATTCAACGTGATCTGAATTGCAAACAGAGAGTGCGAGCGCGAGCTCTGAGAGTTACATCCCGTTGAGCCAACAGCCCGATTAGTGTTCCCCAGCGTCATTTTGGCGTACACATCCTCCCTTGTGTTGACATCCTCCCAGGTCAGATTCTTGACGTAGAAGCCACCCCCAGTATTCTCATGTACCGGTAAATTTCCTTTTGAAGGTTCCAAGAGGTCTTTAACGCGTTCTTTATAAATCTCAAAGTATGCCACGGAGCATCTGTGAGCTGAAGATTTCTCATTCCAGATGTGATCGACAATACGAGGAATGAGTCCCCTCGAGCTACCAGAGAGCTTGGGTCCCATGAGGGTTGTAGTTTTACCGGCGCCTGATTGCCCGTAAGCAAGTATCGTGCCATTATACCCGGCCAAGACGTCACCTACTGTGGATTTGCAGTACTCAAACACATCTTCTTGTGTCGCAGAAGGGCCATAAACACGGTCAAATGTAAAATCTGATACAGATTCAGCAATTTTTATCTGGCACTGACTGTCTGTAAATTCCTGTAGAATAGAATCACTCTCTTTTTCCAGTAGAGGTCGAAACCTCGCGACCACTGATATGTTGGCCGATGCCATGTCCATGTACCCTATAGTACTTTGTGAGCGGTCTGTGTATGACGAACTTCTACTCACAGTACGCGAAGGCGTCCTAAATGAGCGGTCCATGCAAACAGTTCAGAATCTCGATAATATGCAGGAGGAGGTTGGTGGCTAGGGCTTAGTCAGGACACTTTGGGACCGGTATGCGAGCGGGTATGCAAGCGATGCACGCACATGCACCTGCCCGCCTTCGACGTTTGATAATCTCGAATGTGGATTCTTGTTTGAAAATAGGTTAGAGTTACTTATGCGGTTTACTATTTCAACAAACATGACTCATTGATGGTGTTTTGTGCCAGCTCTCGCAAGCTATCTACTCCTCTCCAATGTCCTCGTTCCAAACATCTGGCTTTTCCTCGATAAACTTTTTCATCATGGCCATGCATTCTTCATTTTTCAAAACAACAATGTTCGTGCCGTTCTCCTTGAGCCAATCCTCTCCTCCTTTGAATGTGTCATTTTCGCCGATGACGATAGTGCCGATCTGGAATTGACGGATAAGACCGCTGCAGTACCAGCAGGGTGATAATGTTGTGACAAGAATGGTGTCTTTGTAGGACTTTTGACGACCGGCCTTACGAAAAGCGTCCGTCTCACCATGGGAACTAGGATCGCCATCTTAGACGCGGCGATTATGGCCACTGCCAAGCAAAACGCCATCTTTATTGAAGAGGGCAGCTCCAATAGGCACGCCTCCCTCGGCGGCGCCCTCCTGGGCCTCCTTAATGGCAACCTTAAGCATCTCGTTGAAGTCAACCATCCTTGAATCTAGGTGAAAAGTTTCTAAGCATCACAAAGCCAGTAATAGTGGCAGCGTAATTGATCCTATAGAAGAAATAGTTTACGGTAATTCCAACGCATAAATAACAAATGGCTTGTAATCGTGCTCTACAACGGCACCATACTCGCTCAGATCAGTATTGTCCTTCTTGCTGCCTACAGCATTACCCCCAAGGTACCCAAACATATCAATGAGGACGGATTCTGCCTTTTCAGTGCTTCCACTAGGAATGAAGGCAGCAGTGACAAAAGTAGGAGGGAGACCGTAGCGCAAAACACTTTCAACGAACAGACGCACAACCTTAACGTGACCCCATGCCTTGATAATATCGCTGTACGCAGCGGAGGCAAGACGCATAAGGTCACCTTCAAGCTTCTTGAGCTGGGTCTTGGAGCTGGCATACTCATCCTCTGCAGCCTGAGCAGAGCCCTCGTCGAAGGTTAAGTCCCGAATCACCCATTTCTCCTCGCGTGCTTTCTGGGTAAACTCATTAGCGTACTTCTTGAACACAACAACTGTGTAAAGGGCATGATCTCTTTCGGTCTCAATGAGTTTGGCGCTAGCGGGCACAACCATTTTAGAGACTGTATCGTACTTCTTCTCAAAATCCTTCTGGAGCATGGAAGGCACCACGACTAGAATTGTTTGCAAATATTCTGACTCGACAATATCCTCTTTCTTGAGCAAAGAGTCAAGATCACGCACTGTAAGGTCACCATCACGCTTGCGGGTAGCAGCAGCAAGGTTTGTCTTGGCGGCAGAGTAGGAATTGTATCGAGCTTTAAGATCTTGGTCGGCATTGAATGCGTCCTGAGTCAATAGCTCCAAAAGCTGGCCGATAGGCTTATCAGGTCTATATTTGGCAGTGTTCCAGCCAAATTGCAGTAGATAATGGGATGCATCGAGGTTGTCGATCTTCTCAGCACGGGCAACTTCCTCGGACGAACTGTACAGCTGCTTGATGATATCATCGACTTTGCCTACAAGACCTTGCAACTGGCCATCAATACGAGAAACTTCCTCGCTCTGGACGACCAAATTATCCAAGGTTCCGATCTTGAGGTCTGGAAGACCAATCGATGCGATGGCATCGTGTGAAGGGTTGGTGCCCATGGCTTTGACGCCAACCTTGCTTTTAATCCACCGTTGCAAATCACTTTCGGGCTGGTTTCCCTCGGGGACAGCGCTCGCAGGGATGGAAAGGTACAACAAGTCAACCATGCAGATGCTTAGCTGATTGGGTGATAGCTGATAAAGCCCCATGGTGTCCTCCCTAAAAGAAGCGAAATTTCTAGCCACAGAGCAGCCACAAAATAAAATCCAGAGCTTTGGACCAAGTAAATCTGCAATTATCAACAGCGGAATATTGAAATCGTGCTATGCGGAATGGCAGAATCACAAGGCATATCCGCAAGAAAAAGCCTAGTGCCACAGTACCAAAAATCACCATCGCCGAATTGATCAGAATCGAGCAGGATCCAGATGTCTCGATCTTCCAAAAATCTCTCTGCGCCCTCCAAGCACACTTCAATCTCAATCGCTCCCTTGATACTACATTTTGGGATTCCTTCAAGATGTTTGAGAAGTTAGAAATGGAGAATTCATCGGAGCTAGTGACCCTCTTGAGAGTTTTGTTCTCAAGACACCTCACTAAAGCCAATCTCAAGGTCATGGGAGATGTCGCGTACAAAGCAAATATTATCGAGGAGCTACCGGCACGGTTTTTGGACACCTATGTATCTACTCTGCACAACAACCCGTATAGAGCGGTGGAACTGATCAAGAAGTTTCAGCTACCTCCTGAGTCCCTGCTTAAATGGTATGTGCGTGCAAATCAGTTACAGGCAGCAGAGTCACTAGCACAAAGAATTGCTCTCTCTGATAATCACGTTGTCGACTTCATTATCGCCTACGCCAAGGTGCATGATCAAGTAAACGTAGACAGATGGATCTCACGCCTTCAAGCTCCTGATCCAGCACAGATCTTGAAGCTGAAGCATTTTCTCACTATGTACAATATGCGCATATCACTCAAGGAATTTGGAATTGAGTCTGAGCCGCGACCAAGGTTGGATGGTCAAGGGAAACGTTTAGTTACCGCTGTGAACAAATTCTTTGCAAAGTACCCATCTTATTTAGAAGATGAAGTCTACCAGCAGTGGGCGCAGCTCTTGCTGGGGAATATGGAGGTGATAGAGCCAATGCTGGATGCTGTGGTTATGGTACATCCGTTGGAGCAGGGCTCGTTGACAGAAATATTACGCCATTCTCCGAATGGCCTAGCTCAATCGCTTTTGCGGAAGCTCAACTACGAAAAAAATTACCCCGACCTAACGCCAAAGGATTGGTGTGCTATATTACCCAAGATAGCATCCCCTGACAACGTTGAGATGCTGGTTGAGCAGATCAAGTTCAGTAAGTGTTTGACACCTCAGGTTGTTACATGCTTGTGTGTACACAATCCTCGAGACATCGCTGGCATGGTGCTGGCATGCCCTGAGGTAAACGAGATTCAACTGCTGACTGCGTGGAAGAGTAAACTCCTTCCCGAGCAGGTGAATCTCCTAGACGAGAAGTCGAAGACTGGATCTAAGAATGCATCGTTTGCTTTATTACGTGCTATCCTCCAAGCGTATGTCAATTTAAATGATTTTGTATCAGCTGCGAGATGGATAAGGTATTATCAGCGAGACCTGCACATAATCTTCCCGCAGAGATTCACTGAAGAGCTACCTCGTATACTTTCAGGAGTGAAAGTAGCGCCTACTAAGCTTTCCTCCCCTAAAGTTGCTGCAGAGGCTCAAGACTGGGAGAAGGCCTTCATTGACGCATGCCCGAATGCTATTAAAGCCGACTGGGTTGTACATAAACTAAAATGAAATATTTATTTGAAAGATTCCACATCATTTCCCCAACTTTAGCCATTTAGGCACAGCTTTGGGTTTAGACTTGGGCTTTTCGTGTGGCTCAGACGTGGAAGATGTACTAGCAGTAAGCTGCTGTTGGCGAGCCTTAAATATATTGATCGCCTTTTCATTCAAAAAAGGACCCTTTGAGGTCGTAACTAACTTCAGCAAAACACGTTTTTCGAAATCTGTATCGTCAATCAAATGCATGTTGGGTTTGAGCTCTATACCCGGAGGGACCGTCTCCAAGCTGAAGGAGATGGATGGGTCTACCAAGTGACCCTTGATAAAATCAAAAACTTGTTGGCCGCTTTCATTGGGTCTGAAAACACCCTCTAGAGAAGACATGTCAGGCAGTCTAATGCGAATAGTGATGTTTTCCTCCTTGCGCTTTTCCTGCCGCAGGTTCTGTTGTGTAGTCCTAGAGATCAACGGCTTCGGGGTAGCCTGTGATCGCAAGTGCTCCATATAAATTCTCGACTGTGCCACTGTTGGTTCGTCAGGATATCCACTTGAAGACCGAACTTCTGAGGGCTCAGCCGCCTTCTCAGATGCAGCATTCTGCTGAATATATACTAATGCAGAGCGTGACTCAGTGCCACTGGAATTGATGCTAGGATTATGGCGCTCTGTTGAAGATGCGGGGTTTGGTGCGGGAGCAGACGCAGTGGGGGGCTTTGAGGAATCAGAAGTGCCTTGTGGGCGAACTGAAAATACAACAGAGGAGTTCACACCTAGTTCAAGGAGAGAACGGTCACTCGGGACCTCATGTTCATTCAGAAATGCATGGCCACTCATATCCGCGGCAGCCAGGATGCTAGCGATCGTGCTAAACGAATCAAAAGTACCGACATAATCCCCGGAAGTTAGCCGTAATTTGACGCGAGCTTTTGCACTGGGTTTAAACGGTGTTAGCGTTAATTTTGCGCCATTAACTAAACTTGTAAACCGTACAGGCAGCGTCAGATCCACTGGTTTACTTGCATGAGAAAGGGTGAATTTAAGATGATCGAGTCCGAATTTGGTACATGCTTCATCTCTAACTTTGCTTAATAGCGTGGAGGGCGTTGTTTGAACCTTCAACGACCGGAAATTATAGTCTACAATCAGCATCAGTGTATGAAGAACGCCACTAGCCAGGACCCTTGGCAGACCCTTTGGGAGCTTCTGGACTGATTGTGTGGAGGTCGAAAAGGTTCAAATTGGCGATTCGAGCATATTTGTAGCACACTTGATTTACAAGGCATCTGGGAATTGATTCAATTTCCTAGATAAGGTCAAAATATTTACATGGCTCAGCCAAATATGTTTGTACTCGCCTTGTGCATAAGATTAAATTAGGACTACATGTGCTGGTAGTAATAAATATGGGTAATAAATAATGTCAATTCCCTTCAAATATGTTGCGATAGGGCTTGGTGGGCGTTCCAGGCATGCTAGCACGATCATGGGCGCTATTGGGACGGCTCGACTGACTTTGTATGCGCAGCACTGTTGAAAAGGGCAAATTTCTCGCCGTTGTTGGAGTCTGTGGAATGGACAGTTTGCTCGACTTGAGCATGGCCTCAACGTGCCACTTGCGGAAAATCTGTTTGCACTTATCACGAGCGTTTCTAGTCTTGGTTTCTGTCGCCTCTCTCTCAGCAACCTCTGCACGTAGCCTTTGACGCTTCATTCTAATGTACCAGTTTCTTAAAACCTCAATCTTCTCGTACTCCACCGCATACGCTCTAAACTCCTGTGCAGCTGCCGCCTTTGACAGAACTAACCTCATACTTTGATTGAACATGGATAAAACAGACTGTATCGCAAGCTTTTGTTGGGTTTCTATTGCTTGAAGATTAAGCTCATCATTCAGAGCTATCTGGGTTTTAAAAAGTTTCCATATGGAAATGACCTGAGATTTTCGTATCTCCTGGGCGCACTTCGAAATTCTGGCTACTCTCGATTGCCAGTGATTGATCGCAGAGCGCTTACTATCACCTTTCAAACAACATATGACACCTTCAGCGTAGACGGTATACATGGCCTCTCGTCTGATTTGGTATGTCTTTCGCCAACGAGCAACTGATACTCTCAGAGTGTGGGAGCGCGCAAGGTCAGTTGCCTTCTCATCCATGTCACAGATTCTGGCGTGCCATGTATGAATTCTTGAGAGCAACGCGAGGATCTGAAAGTCCTCACGTAGCTCTTTCGCCGCCTGATCGTATTTGGACAACAAGGCAACAGTATCGTGCAGCCTGACAATTGCTTTTTGCGCACAAGGACGATTATGAGCTACAACAGTAACTCTTTTGTACGTCCTAAGAACCCTCAGAGCGTAGTCTCTACGTTGTTCGAACTCATGACGTATGAGACCATACATCAAGTGGCGCTCTGTTCTTAAAAAAAGTTCCAAACGAGACCTAAGCCTCCAAAACTGGAGTTTAACCCGAAAATGCTCCAGGATGAAGGCATCGTTAAGTACTTTACACCTCCATACCAGTGTCAAAGCACCCCGTACCTCTTTCAGCAAATGAAGTTTTTCGAGCTCATGTGCGTCCTCACGTAGCTTTAGAGTAGACCGCATGGATGCGATAAGACTCTTAGCAGCTCTTCGCTTCAGCTGCACTTGAACTCGCTGGTAAATCTCGGTTAGGTCCTTCATCGCTTTTATGTGTACAATAACAGATCTTTTGAAGGCTCTGTTCGCTTTTGAGTTAAGCGCCTGGTCCATTTTACAAGCCTGCTTCACTTTTAATATCTTGCTTCTCAGTAAAAATTTCTTCTCTAGTGCTTCACACTGTAGCTTTCTTTTCTGGGCAAGAGATCTCGATGTGAACACCATCGAGAGGCACGAGCCTTTGGTGTATTCTTGCCGTAGCAACTGCGACTTCAAGGCAAATCTCCATATTTGAAAAGTTCTTCTCTTTTGGCTAAGACAGAGCTCACGCTGTGCTCGCAGAACTTCGGAGGTACGCTTGAGTTTGGATAGTACTTCACCAGTTACAGCCTTCCTCACAAGTGGGAAAACTCTTTTTTCGAACAATTGAAGTTTATTCATCATGAACTCGTTGGTCTTTTCTGTGAAATCCCGTATCAAGAGTGGTCCAAGTCGTCTCCGCTCAAAGTGGAAACAGATCTCCATAAGCCCATACGCGTTTGAGGAGACATCAAGCAGTCCTTGAAGAGTTCTCTGTTTTTCCATGAGCATAAAGGCCGCGTATTTTCTCGTCGCGTCCGTCTCACCATGTAGCTCCATGCCATACTCCGACCAGAGCTCTAACCATGACTTCTCAGGGAATTGCAGTTTTAACGAGCCTAATTGCTGGCATACAGTTAGCCACAAGAAGTCGTTGCCCAGCTTCAGGGTACTCGTCGCGTTTGTGAAGGCATCCTGATCGAATTTATGAGGGCCATTTGGCTGGTCCCAAAGCTCAAATATTTGTTTCAAAGCTCTTTGATCAGTGAAGTTTAAGGTGTCGCTAGTAACAATATACTGGGGTGGCTCATCAATCGATAAATCTGAGTCTGAGGAGTCACTTACCCCATCTGGTATCTCCACTAGCAGCTCGCGCGTCGGGAGACTCATCTGACTACGCGTAGTCAGGACGAAGAGCGTACCTTGATCGAGCGAGTTCAACCATCATTTGCGGTTTTAAATTACTGCAGAAAATTACAGTTGTATTTTACATAGTTAGGAAACGACAGCGTTGGGAGGAAGCTTGTATATTTTCAGTGCAGGCGCATTGGGATCTCTCAACAGGACGTAGCGACCATCACTACTTTTAAGAAAAATGTCGACGATCGAGCGCACAATACCCCACCCATTTTCAAATTCGAGGTGCAATTCTTTCGCAAAGTTGGCCACTTGTGTGTTCTGCACTCCGATAAGCTCATGCTGGGAATGATCCCTAGCAGAAATACGAGAGACAAAGCCCAACTTCATCTGCTTGGCACCGGCAAGATACGCTTGAGCGGTCCATTGGCAAAGTTTGGACAGGTTATTGCGCATCTCACTACCAATGAGGGCACCACGGCGGTTGGCCCATCCATCCTTCCAATCTAAGGGTGCACGGTACTCGTTAAGTGCACGACAGAGAGTGTAAGAGCCATCCTCAGCAACAGCATCTACCTCAGAGCGCATTACCAGATTGATGGGCTCTTTGGAGCTGTCACTTTCCAAGTTGAACCGACTGTAAATGTATCCCTTAGGCAGGACCTCCTCATCATCCCCGAATGGATTGCTCTTTTCGAACTTGGTGGCTTGAGAGGTAATTACTGACGAGCAGTAGTTTGTGTTGAGGTAGGTGGCCTCGAGCGACAGTGACCGAGGAGTGTTGACAGGAAGGTCCGCGGTATCACTTGGTGGGTTAGAGCTATTCTCGTCCACAGACAAGAAATCAAGAGGGCCATTGTCTCTTTTGTCGAAGTATACATCGCCGTTCTTTTTGGTAATAATAATATCCCAGGGAAGGTTGGTGCGCGCTGCACACATGAGCAGGGCAATAATGCGGTCAGTGGCATACACTTTACCCTTGTGTTGTTCAGCCAGCTGCTCTATGATAGGATCCTCACTAGTGCTAATGGAGTACACTCCGCCAGTGGCACTGGTGAGGTGTCTGGGTTCCTTTAGTTGTTCTGCACCCTTGTCGAACAAGTGAACAGTTCCGGCTCTTGTGAGAACCTCAGGCTTATCAACACTATAGCTAAGCTTTTGAAGCTCGAGGAAATTGTTAGTTTGAACAAGCTTCCAATCTGGGGAGATAGTGACACTTGGTTCACGGTGCTTTTTCTCGGTCTGCCAAGTATTCCTACGGAATTTGGAGGAGTTGTTCGGTGCATTGTCTTGATTTTGGTGATTAAAGCGCGACATGCCGGCGTTACCCCTGCGCTTGAGAACAGCTGATGTCTGCTTGACCGCTTTTGGGGCTTGCTTATCCACAACTCGGAAATTCAGAGCAGAATCCGGCGTGTCTGCAGTGAAAAAAGATGAAGATGAAGCGCCATACGCATGATATGGGTTACGAAACCCTCTACCATGTTGTACACGTTTCGTTTCTTTCTCCTTCAGAGGGTCCTGATTCCAGTCGGCTACCTTTCCTAGCTTATCATTTTTCGAGAATGGGGCATATGGAACATTACAAGACCACAAAGAATCGGGAGCAACAGCGGGAGGGCCCCATTTAAGATTGAACGTGGGAGGGGGAGTCATGATGTCAGAGGGAGAGGAGCATCAGGATGAGTAGCTGGATTTGGTGAGTTAAGGGGTAAATCCCGCCGGGATCAAAAGTTACGCCTAGAATGAATCTTCCATACTTTAATTTAACCAATACCTGGCACTATACTTATCTTTACGTTTCTTGATTTCTCTTTGAGCCATATGCGGCATTGAGCAATGCCTTTGAGGGAATGCAGAAGCCAGTGTGAGCAATTCAACTTCATCAGTCTTATGTTTAGACTTCCTGCATAGCTCTCTGGTTTTTTTCGCCTATTCGACTCAGTCCCCTCAAGTCTACTTGATCTCGTAGTTACAGCATTAGTAACTTCACACATCACAATGTCCCCCATCAGCGCAGTCAAAAAGGGCAAAATGGATCTCGGCACGTCCATTATGGCCATCAAATACAAAGACGGAGTTATTCTTGGTGCTGATTCTCGCACATCCATGGGCGCAATGGTGGCCAATCGTGTCACCGACAAGCTGACCCAGGTCCATGATCAAGTGTGGTGCTGTCGTAGTGGATCCGCTGCCGACACCCAGGCACTTGCTGATATTGTTGCGTATCACTTGCAACAATATACAGCCGAGTTTAACCACCCGCCCAAGGCTAAAACCGCTGCTGCTCTCTTCAGGGAGCTAGCCTACAATAACAAGAATCATTTAAGCGCCGGACTCATCGTCGCGGGATGGGATGCAAAAACCAAGGGTGAGATTTATAGTATTCCTCTTGGTGGCTCCATGCATAAGCAGGAGTATGCTATTGCCGGCTCCGGCTCCACATATATTTACGGTCTGTGTAACAAGCACTGGCGCTCTGATTTTACGAAGGAAGAAGGCGTTGAGTTTGTTAAAATGGCCCTCTCACAGGCCATCAGATGGGATGGATCCTCCGGTGGTGTCATCAGAATGTGCGTCTTGTCCGGAGGCACACCCGAGAGATTGCTCTTTTTGCCCAACGAATACGCCGCGGAGGAGTACCCTAGAGAGAGAGTCAATACCAGTGAACCAACTGGAGGTGCTGCGGCAGTGCTGGCTGCCAGTGCTAACGCTAATGCTTGATTTGCCATGTCTTGGACAAAGCCCACGCATTGGTAGTGCCATACTAGGTTTTAGATGTGCCGTACTGGTGTTCTCTGTTTATAATTAATATTTTTAAATCTAAGGTTTACTGTTATGCTCGCTGCACCCATCTGACCCCCTAATAATATCACTTGAACCCCTCCCGTTCCTGCACACTAAGTTAGCATGTCCCTCGAGAGTGTGTTACCAGCGGGAAAATGGACACTTCATTCGTGGAGATCTACCCCTAAACGAACTAGAAGATTGATATTTACGCGTAAAAATGACCCCCAGCTCGACCAATCGTCTATTTACACATATCTGCTCAAACAAGATATTTACGCTTTGGCTTTAGAAATTTACGTCTATGAAAGCAATGACTACTCCACCATTTACATATCAAAAGCTGACACGTCGGGATATGTCAAAAGACTTAATACCAAGCATGTTGTAGCCGCGCTGCTGCGGCAGGTAGTGCGTGGCCTTCCTGGCAATAAAAGAGTACGCATCTGCCTCAGTGCGAAAGCGCATGGACAATACCTTTTCCCGAATAGCAAAGAAAATCCCGAGAAGCATATTCTCACCGACGCACAACTCATCAAGTGGTGGATTGCAACCTTAGATCTAGTGCTTGATGAGTTGGAGAACCCTATCGCGAGACTACATATTCCCGGGCTTTCTGACTATGAAACAAGAGCATTCTTTCCCGAAAATGATCACTGGCAGTCTGGAAATGTTTTCTCTCGTGAAAACGTTTGGGCAGTAAGGTGCATTCCCCGGTTTGAGGATGATCCCAAAACAAGATTTCTTCATGACATTGTCGCAGCGCGTCGTGCTAAAAAGGTTTTCTGTGATCAGTTTTGGCTGGAGCTAGCTGATCGGCAGGAGTGTAATATAAATGCAAGGCTTGGCTTCATCGGTATTGATGCAGATAAAATTAACAAGCATGTGCGATCTGGGGTACCAACACTTACCTACGATCAAGTTTCGCGACTGAAAGCTGCTTTAATGGAGAGTGACTTCTCATCACGCCAACTTGCTGTGAGCTCAACTGAAACACTCGAGAAGCAGTTACCAGATGGTGTGGAAATAGATGGCGTTTGGGTCCCACCGAAAGCAAACGAGAAGGAAACTGAACAAACACAGAAGCGCACAATTAATGTACTGCAAGGAGGTCTTGTTCGCAAGAAGAAGAAGCTTCAATGAACGCTCATACCAACCAAAAATTGTGGATCGATGTTATCCATATCAGGCCGCTGACTTGGTGATAAATCCTCTTTTTCGTTCTTGCGTCTTTTTGTGGCTCTCTTGTTCCTAGAAGTGCTGACATTTTTATTGACATTCTCGCTTCTTTCTTCATCCTCGTCCCCTGTTTGGTTGTTTGGTCGCGCTTCTGTCACACCTTCGCTAAGAGAGATGGGGGGCACCCCAGGATGCACTCTGGCTCGAACATAATCTACTAACCGCGTGATGTGGTCTCTATCAAGAATATTCATTTCGGCTTTCTTGCCCATGAACTGTTGCCGTTGAGCTTCAGCTTTCCACATTTGATACTCATCCTCTAAAATCCAGTCTTTCTGGAACATACACATCAATAATCTTCTCTCCCGTTGGGTAACATTCATCCAACCGTCCTTGTAATCCATAATACCAACACCCAAGAATTCAATGGCACGAATAGGATAATGAAACTCCAGCGTATTTCTGCCTGCAGCCTGGTAAGTTCTTAGAATCTGAAGACCATGGACATCGCTGTCAACCAAACCATATATATGTAGCCATGGAAACATGCGGTGTAGTGCAAATAAGAACTTTCTGGTGTAATGGTCGGGAAATCCCTTTCCCGTGATAATAATAGCCTCGGGTAAGTGAGAATACAAGTGAGTGAAGACGCCTTCCTTTTCAACGAGTAATATGTAAGAGGGTACATTGTGAGGTTCCGTAAAACTTATTGTCTCAATTTCACTCCCGACAGGGATGAGCGCGGGGCCATTCGCTCTCGATATTGTTGTTACAGGATGATTCTTATCCACAGGATCTTTGAGGACAATAGTCATATCGCCAACAATCAAGCCCTTTGGAGAGGGCATTATTTTAAGAAAGGATCGGGGAACGCCCAAGTTGATACAGATCTGCTCAACAGCAGTGTTGACAACGTCTTGGCTCTTGAATAGCTGAACATCTTGATAGTAAATGTCGCGTGTAGTGATATTCGTCCGTAGTTCGAGGTTCTCCAGAATTAATTTGATAACTCTGAGAATTACTACGCAATGCCTTGATGTGCTCGTAGAGCTATTGGCCTGAAATTTGAGAGTGCGCCGAGATGACCGCTGGCGCATTGAGAGCACATTCTCTGGTGTATTAGAGCAGAGCGCCACAGAGGGAATAGTCAGAACAAGATAACCTTTTTCTGTGAGATTGCTTCTCGCAACTTCTAGAAAGTCAATGAGCGTTTTCTCCACACACACAATACACATCAGTTGGAGAGGTAGGTTTGATAAACGGCGATCCCAGGGAAGGCCAAGTGGGCAAGGCGCAACAAGTATGTGAAACGTGATATATTATTTTAAAATTACTGAAACTACTCTAGAGCCATTAGAGCTTATTGCTGGTCTGCAATTCCACTTCAGCCCCCGCGCGCCGACTGAAAATATGTGCGCGGCATCTCGGCTCTTTCATATCGGCTCTTTCAATTTAGCTCTTTAGGTACATGTTGGAGAGTAGTTATTATCAGAACCTGATACAGAACCTGATTCCTTAGATTTCTCGAACTGGCTACCAGTCTTAGACTTGGCAGCTTTAAGCGGGGCGACTCCCTTCTTGTTTACTATCTTTGGAGCCATTATAGAAAATTGTTATATCTAACTAAAACTGGGCCAGCTGGTTATATACCAGCTGGGCTTGGGTGTGCCCAGTGGGCAACCTACAGCTAACCTGAAGATCAGTGCAGATCATGGAGGATTGCTCCAGGGACGTTTATACAAACATATTATATCCAACAGGTACAAGATTACTTTGAAAGTGGACCCATCAATTCTAAGCGCGGCGGTTTCCATTTAGTGCATCTGCGCTGATCTCCAGTTAGGACATGGCGCCACTCTGAAATGCTTGTAACAGCTGCAACTACAGCCATTTTTTCATTCCGCAAACTCAGTTTTGACTTCGCGCAACGCCGGAAAACTTCTTTACCTAGAGATGGTCGAGTCTCAGTCTCCACACTCCGGCGCCTATAATGCACACCTCTAGGTATTCCTCATCAAGATACAAACGTTAGACACGCTTTTGAAGTTAGAAAGTGAATCTTCTCGGTAAAATGTCAATCCATGGAATCAGGTCATAGTTGCGCCACCTTTACATGGGACCAACTCCGAGGATGAAATAACTTCAAGCTGACAATAATGTGGGGTATCGTGAAGTGCGACGCCAAGGAAGTAGTGATATCAGGCCTCGCAAAAACCCATTTGAAATTTCGCCCTCTCTTTTTGAGGGATGGTTGTGCGGGCGAAGGCGCTGTAGATCCGTCTACACGCCAAAAAACGTTCAGCACGCCTGCTATTTTAAATGTCGATCCTTTAGAAGCTGAAGTGGTGAACGATAAACTGAAAATCAAGTGGTCAGATGGGCATAAGTCTTCATTTGATCGTGAATGGCTACAGAGATATGCAGCTTTAGACAAGTCCCTCGCGTATAGAAACAAGCCCCAAAAGTGGACTAGCTGGACTCGTGACAATGTCAAACTAGACAAGATTAAGTTCGAAGACTATATGAATCGAACAGGAAATTTCACAGACGCTATCAATAATCTAGCCGAGTATGGACTTCTTCAGGTAACTGATATTCCAGCTGGTGAGTGCGGGTATAAAAATGACAAGCCAACTGTGGAGTACTTAGCGTCTATCATCGGTGGCTATCCAAAAAGCACTTTCTATGGTACCTCATGGAATGTTAAAAGTATTCAGCAAGCCCGTAATGTTGCCTACACGTCTGTCTTCCTACCTCTCCACATGGATCTTCTGTACTATGAAAGCCCACCCGGTATTCAACTACTTCATGTCATTGACAATACAGTGACTGGTGGGGAGTCTTACTTCGCTGACTCTTATGCTGCCGCCCTAAATATAAAGGACAATGATCCAGAGGCGTACGAGGCCCTTTGTAACGTGCCTTTGAGCTATCACTATGTGAACGATGGGCAGCACTATTTCCACATGCGCCCTGTTATTGTAAATGATCCATACACTGGTGTGATTGACCACTTCAATTATTCGCCACCATTTCAGGGACCTCTTGACATTTTAAACGAACTTGACGACAAAACTTACGATGCATTTACTCGCGGCCTGAAGCAATTTGAGACTTTTGTAGAGTCTCCTGAAAATCAGATTCAGTTCCGTATGGAGGAAGGCACTTGTATCATTTTCTATAATCGCAGGGCCTTGCACGCTAGACGCGAGTTTGACGGATCTAGCGGCTCGAGATGGTTCAAGGGAACTTATACAGACATCGACGCCTTCAACAGTACTATACGGGTATCTAACACTAAATAACATCATTTATGACCTTAGCAGCTTTTTTGTAGGTGTCAAGAGTTTCCTGGCATTTTGTGCGCTCCTCCACGATAGACTGGTCTTCATAGAGAAGTTCATCGAACAGAGAATCCTTGTAAAGATCTGTGACGAGTCGATTCTGAGCAATTTCTTTTGTGTGGTTAACAAGCAAATGCATGACGGCTTTGGGAACCTGATCGCAGATTGTCTCTCTCACAATACCAAAGTATGAGACAATAAGTTTCATAATAAGATCACACTCAAGGCGCTCGCGAGGGGTGAGCTCTTCAGCCTCGGATTGCAGGCGCTCGTGGTGCTTTGAGGTACCAGTGGGGTCAGTGCCGTTGGCGGCAGCAGATGCTTGCGCCGCTGTTCCATTTGCTTGATTTCCAAAGAAATAATTCAAGAAGTTATCCTTGTTGACACTTTCATCATCGCTTTCACTATCGATGGCGGACTCCTTGGGCGAGTCAGAGCTGACATTGAGCTCCTCCAGTGCCGCAACAACGCCAGTGCTGGGTCTTTTCTCACGCGACTTTTGATCTTCTACAGCCAAAGACATGGCTTTTGCTGGTCCCATAAAGTTGGGGTGATTAAGATTAATGTAGGCACGCTGAATATCAATCAAAGACGAGATGTATGAGCTTGTGGGCCCGAGTCGCTCGTTGAGTAGCTGTGAAACCGTCTCAATCAGACGCGCAGAAAGACGAGGGAAACGATCAAGCTCCTGGTGACCACAATTGTGGCAAATCTTCATTAATTCTTCGTATACTAACTCCACACAGTGGTGGGATGGCGCTTCGAGAAGACGGATCTGTGGTTTCACCAAAAGGTCGAATGCAAGTTCAGGGACAAAGAGTGAAGCGCGAGGACCAGTCGCATTACGGATTGCCGTGAGCACATCATGATAGCTCAGTGTAGAAATAGGATCGATAGATGCGAGGTTCTTGGAGAAGACGTCATTGAAAATGTAGTAAATGCGGGCACCGCCACAAAGCTCTTTTATAGAGATATCACCAGAAGTACCATCGATAGACTCTACAAATGACGAAGCAAATCTTGTCATTAGTCTCAATACCAGAGGACCTTTAGAGGCAGCATCAAAGGCCTGGCTTTGACCGAAGGCAGCGAGCTCTTGTTCAGTCTGGCCAATCAAGGTGTTGAGGCGAGCCTTGATATCGGGTAACCTATCACGAATGTGGGTCATCAAAGTTTGATTTAAAAGCTTCGCAAGGTAAGCAGTTCCGCATTTATGGGATATAGTGCGGTATGAAGGGTGCTGTTCAAAAAACCGGCGCTCTTCTGCCAAGGAATCATCAAGGGACTTGGAATCCTGAATATCTTGCTGAGAGCGATTAACAACACCGATAAATCCAAGTTTTAGAGGGTATACAGTACCGTTCAAAATCTCGAGAGCATTAGTGCCCTTATCCATAAGGTCCAGTTTGGTCAACACACCGATAGTACGCTTGCTTTGGGGATCCATCTGGCGTGCCAACTTGAGCGATTCTGAATTCACTAAATCTTGATTGGCTGGAGTAACTGCAAGAATAAGGGAGTTAGGCTTGGAAATGTACTCCAGAACAAGATTTTTGGTTTGCTTTTCAATGTCGGTGGGTTGATCACCAATAGGCACCTTCGTCACTCCAGGAAGATCAACAAGGGTGAGGTTGAGTACATGCGGTGAGTAAATTTTAAGATTAATGGGAATTTTGTTGATCCCTTTGTTGTTTCCAGCAATTCTGTGAGTCTCATTTTCTATCTCTGTCCGGATGTCGTCAAAGCTGTAAAACTTGCGGTTAGGAATGTGCAAGAACTCGCCATATTCCTGACCACTAGCAATATTCACTAACTGTAGAATAAGCGGTCTGCGCGTCACAATTCCCGTGCCACGGGGCAAAAAGTCCTTGCCCACAATATTCTCCAGGACGCTCGACTTTCCGCTGCTTTGGCTTCCAACAACTACAACTTGAGGGAGGTCAAGCGAGTCCAGTCCTATAGTATTAAACACCAAGTCCTGGAGTTTGTTTACCACAGGGATAAGATCTTCGAGACTCATGTTTGGTAAGACGAAGGAATGCAACGAAGGCAGCGGGTCTAGTGACCCATCCTAGCTATAAAAATATTCTCGAGTCTTCCTATAAACTAACTTCTTTATAATTCTAAGAACAACTGAAATGTAAAAACGTAGCACCTAGTGCTGCGCGAATTTGGCCAACATTGCTAAATGGCGCGCGTATGAGGCTCCCATTTAAAGGGAGGCCAAAAAATAAATTGCCCGAAACCAGATTCGAACTGATGATCTCAGCATTACTAGTGCTGCGCCTTACCAACTTGGCCATCCGGGCTCTTCGAAAAAAATTTTTGAAGGCCATAATCGTCCTGCGTTTTTGTCACGTGACGCGCCAGGGTTAGGGCTGCATATTTATGCATGTGAAGTTTTACACTGAAAATGCGGGGTTTTTCGTGTATTTTATATATTAATTGTATTTTTGAGTCGTGAGCAAGTCACTACTCTGCCTCAAGCTCTGCCACGCGGTCTGTAAATCTGTATATTTCCATCTCTCTTGAGATGATCCTGCACGGTCTACGCGAGGGAACCTACGACTTAGGCTCGCCTGAATTCTGTCAAGTTACCTGCTTTTAGCCAAATTGGCAGTCTTGCGCGTCGTACGCCAGATCTGGCTGACGCAATGCCAAAGAGCTGTGAAAGTGCTATCCCGTCTAACTGGTGAGGCACGAACCGCACAGCTCACGTTAGTGCAACGAGCATATACGATAGTACTGCTTACACGGGACGGCGCACTCTTCACACAATTTGACTAAAGCAACTTTGTCTCCGCACGCCTTCATTAATATGTGCCAAGTGCTGCACGAAAAGTTGCACGTTCACAACGCTCTATTTGGAATGTGAACTCATTTACTTTGCCTTTAGTTAATTCACTGCAATTTCAAGCCATTTTTAAAGTTCTATCCAAGCGAAGTTGTCTATTAGCCTTGAGATCCATCAGGGGATAAGAGGAATCATTACACGCGTAAATTAGACGAGGTCTTTTATAATTTGGTTAAATGTATTCAGTAAAGACTTATTGAGAGAGTTTCGCGTTGTCTACATGTCGCGGATCAATTCGGTCTCCGCGCCACGTATATTACGTGACGAGACCTTCCTCCTACCTACCCCACATGAAGGACAAGGATACGAAAGTTTATACTTTCGACTGTGTCTGGATCTCCTACTTGCATACTCTTTGCGCGTCTAGTGCTTTCCTCGCGGCTTTAGTCGTTGGTTGTGCCCTGCATTACCACAAGATTGTCGAGAATGAACACTATGGCTACCCTGACGAATGGTTCCCGAGTGTTAGTGCTACTATTGGTGATCGGTACCCTGAGCGTTCGATCTATCAAATTTTGATTGCCATCACAAGTGGTCCACGATTCTTGTTGGCCATCGTGAACTTCCTTCTTACCAAAAGGGGTGACTCGACTTTGCCGACGGCGATGCTGATTGTGGGAACCCTGCGCACATTGACGTGTGGCGGATGGACTTATATTACCTCTACAGATGACCACGACTGGCACGATATTTTCATGATTTCATATATTGTCTTAACCCTACCATGGACTATTATCAACACGCTCTTGTCTCCCAAGGGATCCAAGGTGAGAGCTTTGCGCTTCTACGTTGGATCGGCCTTTTTTGCAACTCTTGTTCCGTTGGTTTACTTTTTCATTCAGCACAAGGTTCACAGAATTGCTGGTGCTTATACAACTTACGCTTTCCTCGAGTGGACATTGATCATCCTGGACGTTGCCTTTGATAGCTTGACTTCTTATACTTTCGAAGCACTTGAGGTAACATTCTCCAACGAGGGGAGCTTAGCTGTCAAGAAAGCTGAGACCGCAGACGTCGCAGATGTGAAGACATTCTCCTTGTTTATTAGTTTCTTCATTTCAAGCTTCAACTGGTTTGTTTTCTGGTCCGTTTATACAAGCCTTGGTGCTCTTATCTGGTACTTTCCTCTCTGGTTTATGGGTATTTCAGGTTATGAAGCTTTCCTTTTGTCCATCATCGCTCCTCTCATCCTGGTAATTTCACCTCTTAGCAAGCTGTTCTCCAAGTTTCCCCAACTTGCTTTCTTGGGTAACACCTTGGGTGTTGCTGCATTTTGGGCAGCCAAGCCCACCGATCGCATCCAGTGGGTTGGTGCTGGATGTGCATTCGGCGCTATCAGCGTAGCCACCATGTTCTCGGGACGTCGTGCAACTTCTGGGTTCCAAGGTTCCACTTTCATCGTCGGTCTTCTGCTGTCTGCGGTGGCTAAGATGTTCCTTTGGACCAACAACCCTATCTGGCCCATTATGAATGAGTCCAATGGCGGTTACAATGCTTGGGGACTTGCCTTGGGTATTTTTGGTGCTTCTATCTCCGCATTTGGCACTAGGCCTGCTACTACCGCAGTTTCCTCTCCACCTGCAATTCCTGCTGCCATTGGTGTAGGATCCCTCATTTTTGCTCTGCAAACCTGGGCCTCCGATACTTCTCTGATCCCCCTCTGGGTCTGGGAGGGATACCCAGTGCGTGGCCCTACTCCTTTGCCTCATGGTCTTGTTGTGCTTATTGCTCTTGCAGGCGGTCTTTACATTGGTATTGTTAAACCCAAACTTGCCGTTAGTAACCTCGCCGTTGTCGGTGGTATTGCCAGCTTTGTGGTTGTTCAGAACTTCAAGCATTGGACTGGGTTCCTCGGTGGAATTGTCTTGGTGGCCTGGTTAGCTGCTGTCTCTCCCTCGATTCTTGAGACCGCTGGCCAGAGTGCTGGCTGGAAGACCTTCGGTCTTGGCTTCGTATTTACTGCTCTTTTTATTCTTGGCGAGACTTGGACGGTTGCCTACGCTTTTGTTCCTGGTGGACCTGCATTGCGTGAGCGCACATGGGTCATTATGGCTGTCAACACCGTAGGTGTCGCGATTGGTGCTATGAACGCCAGAGCTCGTCATAGCAGTCCTGCAAAGGCCACGAAGGGTGTCACTACTGCTGCTGTGGAGGCTGCAAACAAGTTGAAGCGTGTTCTATTGACTGCCCTGGCAGTTGTCGTCACCCTGGGTACTCTCATCACCTTCCAGCGCCTCCAGCATGTTTCCCCTAGTCCACGCCACCCAGACGCAAAGTCGCTCACCGCGGGTATCTGGACTATTCACTTTGGACTTGACAACGAGCTTTGGGCTTCTGAGAACCGTATGATGCAACTTATTGACGAGATGGAGCTCGATGTTATCGGACTTTTGGAGAGTGACACCCAGCGTGTCATCGGTGGCCACCGTGATATGACTCAAAAGATGGCAGAGGAACTTGGATTTTACGCAGACTACGGTCCAGGTCCGAACAAACATACATGGGGTGCTGCTTTGTTGTCACGGTTCCCTATCATTAACTCCACACATCACTTAACACCATCTCCTGTTGGTGAGCTTGCCCCTGCCATTCATGCCACACTAGATGTCTTTGGCGAGTATGTCGATGTCTTTGTGTTCCACTCTGGTCAAGAAGAAGATCCTGAAGACCGTCGCTTGCAGACCAAGTATGTCACTGAGCTTATGCATGAGACCCCTCGTCCTGCTATCCTATTGTCCTACTTGGTAACTAAACCCCTAGAGGGCAACTACAACACTTGGGTATCTGAATTCAGTGGTATGCATGATATCGATCCCAGTGACTGGGACCGCTGGTGTGAGTACATTCTATACAAGGGTATTAAGCGTACTGGTTACGCCCGTGTATCTCGCTCAACCATCACTGACACCGAACTCCAGGTTGGAAAATTTGTCGTTGGTCAAACACCCGACTACTCGAATACTCAAATCGACGAATCTGAGGTCCCGGATGGACTGAGATTCCCAGCCAAGTTCCGTGGTGAGGGCCTCCGTGGCCACAGATATCATGTGTTTGATGAGCCAAGATATTTCAAATAAAAGTAGATGCGTAAATACTTCTAGCTACGGAGATAGTAGGCAATTGGGGCGGCCGCTTTCATATCGCTATCATGCAATGCACGAAAATATATGGGCATGAGCATGGGCAAGCCTCCACAGTTATGCTCGGTTCATAGAATATGCGCATTTCTCTAATATAATTGATGAGAGCCGACACATCTATCTTAGATTCGGTTCGCTATGGTACCCCAAGGCCCCACATCCTGCTCACTAGCATAGAACCACGATCTTTCAAAACGCTGTCAGTGTATCAAGCTTAATAGAAGCGCGACTTCTCATTCTTTTCGGAGCGTATTTAGTATTTCGAGTCCCCAGCTTTGGTGATCGACATCAATAGATGATCCCATAGCCCCTAAATGCATGTCTGAAATTTTTCATTCTGTTGCTAGCGAGCGAACATGAGAAATTAGCGAGCGCGATGAATACATATTATCATTATCCAGCGATCGCACCGAGGAAATCACCTATCGATGACTTACGCTTTAACGAGCGCCTTGTTTAACAATGTTTATTGGGCGCCATTAGGGCATCCAACGGGCGATATGTGCATGAGGTCGCTTCGGCGCCGGTTTGAGCTGGGTGTTCAGACTCATATGAAGAATGTGTCATTTATAAAACTATAGCTAAGCGACTTTATCCCTGACCCCTCCGCAATTGATCCCCATATATTTGCGCGTGGTCCCCCTGCATCCAATTTATGCACGCTTATATCAGCATCTCGGCCACACAAATAAGCGGCGCCCCCAGCACCTGACGATATAGATTGCGCCCGGCGCAATGAGAATACAATTACTAGGACTGCTAGCGACCTGTTTCGCAGAGCGGGTAACATCCCCTGGTCCCCTCATAGCCACCCCAGCAGCTGGTATTCCCCAGCCCTCTACCACAAGCATGGGGTGGTTGACCAAGCTGAAATATTACTTTAAACCAACAGAAGAGTCTCAGCAGCAGACTATTCTGGGTGAATCTTTTGACCGTTATCTCACAAACGTTGTGCTTCAGTACAAATTCTCATCTGAGAACGAGTTGGCCAACTTCCGTGAAGCTGTCGCCTCTCTAGTTATTGATACCTGGTACCTAGACTCAGACCATGGCGTCGTGTGCCTCGCAGCGTCTCAAATTGACGACTTTGACCAATTGCTCCTGGCTTCCTTGCGCGATACTAAAGCAGTGACTTTGAGCGATGTCCATCGCTCGGTCATTCGCACTTTTCCGCTGCATCCAGTCGAGCTCCCGGCCCAAGACTTTGCGAACACGAGCGAAATTCTACGGTACACTGAGACCCTCTCGCATATCAACATTGGAACCTCCTGGGAAGGCCGCCCAATAAGAGCGGTTACTTCTCCAGATGAGTCCGAGGAGAGGTCCACTCTTTACGTCTGCGGAGTTCACGGTCGTGAATGGGCGTCAGTAAGCTGTTGCTTATCGCTCATAGAGTCTATGAAGCCTTCAGAGGCTGTAATCCCTCTAGCAAATCCCGACGGCTATCATCATACATGGCTCTCTGATCGTATGTGGAGCAAAAACATGCAACCAACAGCACTCAGCTTTTGTCCTGGTCATGATCTGGCACGCGGTCTACTCGATGACTACGATGAGTCCGCTACTCAATGCTCAGAGTCATGGTGTGGCAAAGAGTCTGATTCACCTTTAGAAGTGCGTGCAATCAAAGAGTATGCCAAAGATTACAAAAAGGTCGTCATCATACAAGGCACCGAAAGATCACCAAAGGCCAAGGTCAGTGTCTTTGGTAACCAAACAATTCGCATCTCTCTCCCCGACTATGGAGCCGGGTTCCTAGTCTCTAGAAACCACCTTGAAGATGCAGTGCGGAGTGTGCGCTGGCTAATTGATAGTTTGAGAATTTCCAGCTGATATTTTAGTTTGAATGCGTAGATTATTGTAGCTAAAATTTCTGATAGCCTAACTCGCAATTATAATGCTATTGAGTGTTACTATAGAGACATAAAGCTTGTTGATAGATCTTCGAGTCAGTCTGTTCGGGATGACTGCATCAAATCGTTATTTGAACTAGCGTACAAGCTAACATACCTAAGTTCTTGATTTCCCACTGATGTAGACAACTACTCACGTGATCCTGCTCGACCACTTTTTATAGAATACCTTCCCCACAAAAACACCAGCAAGAGGTGCATGGATCCCAACAGACTTCAGACATGAATCCTTCCAAACCTTCTCCATGGCCAGTTATCGGGCCGATTAATAGGAAAACTAATTACGTCCTGGGTGTTGGGCGTGAAACCCCTAGGATCAGCCGTTTGCCTCGTCAAATATCTTACTGGCTCGGTTACCGAGACAAAAACTCTAAGCCATTGATCAGAAAGTGGCCAGAATGGGCTCGCCTCATCCAGGTTCTTGTGACAACGTTCACTAGTCTAATTATCCAGGCGGTGATCAATAAGTACGGATACCCGTTCAAACAATGGAACACGCCTGCTCTGATCCCTAGCTTTGGTGCAAGTGCAGTCCTTTGTTTTAACGCAATTGGAACCCCACTGGCCCAACCTCGTAATCTAATAATGGGCTCAGTTATAGCAAGTTTTGTTGGTATTGTGTTGATGAAATTTTGGATGGAGGACCCTAATGAACAATACTTGTGGATCGGTGCCCCCCTAGCTTGCGCTATCACTTCAGTTCTTCTCAGCATGTTTGGCTGCATACACCCTCCTGTTGGCGCTACGGCGATGCTGCCACTATTAGATGACCAAATTAGAGCATTAGGGTGGAAGTACATGGTGGTAGAGCTAACGGGCTGCGCAGTTTTTCTTGTCTGCTCTTTGATATTTAATAACATATCTGCGCGTTATCCGACGTATTGGTGGACACCTACTCCCACACGACCTGAGCCTAAGATTCCCATGGTTGAAATCACTGCTAACACAGTCAACACTTCAGTTCAGGGAAACGAGGAGTTTCAAAAGCATGTGAGAGCATTACAAGTCTATCTACAAACCTCTGCCGACCTTGAATGATAAGATATCATTGTGGCCCATAGAGATCACATCATCTTCAGCTAATTTTATGCCTCCAACACCTTCAATAAACATCACTGGAGCATCACCTACAATTTTTCGCATTACTGTACCAATTTTAGTACCACTACGCACCAGAATACAATCTGGAAACACAGTTTTACCCCCGTAGTTGCGTATGTTCTTCACTGGATACACCGGAACTAAACCCAGCGACTTAATAGCCTCTTTTAGTACATTTGCCACACCAGTAGACCCAAAGCGGTATAACACAAGATCACGTACCGTCTCTAAGCGGTTTTGCATCTTTTCGTCCATGGGTCTCAGGTCACTATCAGGTAGGTCCTCTTTGGTATCGACAAACTCGGTACCCTTTTCATAAATGATGTACTTTTGTTTTTCTAGCTTGCGCAGTAGCACCTCAGACATTGCTGATGATAGGACCTGTGGATTATTGGGGAACTTTTTGGCTATCTTGGCAATATTCTTGTCGCTGTCTGGGTGATCAACTTTGTTCAATGATAGGACCGTGGGAAACTTTTCATCCATAAATGTTCTGATCACAAGATCAAGTTGATCAGGGCTCCATGTGTGCAACTGTCCTAAAGGGGACTCCCCTGGTTCCACAGTAAATACCTGGGCAGCCCGTTGCTCTGCCTTAGCCATCGTTCGTGTTACCAGCTCTCGGTTAGCACCATATCCACCGAACTGTGTTAACAATGTGTCAACATTAGATGATTTTGTGGCAGCGTGACGCCTGCAGATACTTCCCCATCTTTCACTGAGATTACCTTTGATCCAGCGAAAAATCTCGTCCTGAAGCCACTCAATATCAAATGACGGATCATATCCTCTTGTGGACTTCCCTTCAGCATCTGTAGTTCCACTTACGTCTACGACGTGGATCAAGGCGTCGGCATGACGAAGGTCGTCCAGGAATTTGTTTCCCAGGCCTCTTCCCTCATGAGCACCAGGTACCAAGCCGGCAACATCAAGCAACATGACGGGAACAAATCTAGTTCCATTAGTGCACCATCCGTGGTTGGGCTTACATTCTGTCTGTAAACTGAAGCGAGAGCATGCACAATCAATCTGGACGTACCCAGTTGCCTTGTTGGGATCAATAGTGGTAAAGGGAAAAGCTCCTACTTTAGCGTCAGCATCTGTTAAGCTATTCAATGTGGTGCTTTTGCCTGAACTAGGCTTGCCGACCAAACCAATCATTTTGACTAAGTTCTCCAGATGCGACTCAAACCATTTATTTACTTATCAGAATCTCTAGTTACGGCTCGGAACAACCCAAAGCTAGTACAAAAATGTGCACAGGAACATGGCTATACCCCTGACACTCTGTTGTTACAAGAGCTGTGGGATCAAGCAGCTTTAAGCACTCGAGCACAATTACAAAAGTACAACTTCTACGCCAGCAATTACAAACAAGTGGCCCTAAAAAACTGGCACTCTTATGTTGTAGATCAGCTTTTTCCCGCAATATTGCCCCCCACAAGCTCAAGTAATGGCGACTCCAGTTTAAAGCGAGACTTGGTCACCGCACTAAGTGACTTTAGAAACTACACTATTCCCGAAGAAACTGACGAGTTTATAAAACTGCTCGAGTCTTCTGGTATTCATTGGGGAATTATTGCTAATGACAATCATCTTTATCCTCTCACAATCAAGCACTTGGGCCTTAAACCTTTCAAACTGGTGAGTGCCCGGCAGCACGTGTTCAAGCCATTGCCTCAGATATTTGAGACCGCATGGTCGAAAGTGCCGGCATCTTCCCAGTACGAGGTCTGGTTTATTGGTGATTCGCGGGTGCCTTACGATAATGTCGCCCCCACTCGAATGCGTACGGTACTTCATACACATGGAGCTACATGTGACACCAGTAACCCATCACATATGCGAATTGCAACTTACAGCGACCTAATACCATTTCTAGGGCTTGAGGAACCACCTGATGAAGATGAGTTTGCAGAGTTCGACATGGGTGCTGAACAATTGAGAGAGTTCCTAGAACTCCCTAAAAATAAGATATTGAGTCGGGGCGAGAGAGATCCTGGTCTTGTTGATGTTCCGCAAAAAAAGGAGGGTTTCGCTGGCGAAACTCATAGCATAAATCAAAAATAAATACGGTCTATAAAACTTTAGGTGGAGAAATGGATTTGGAAGGGCTGTCAGGGCGAATGGTCTCGGTGTCACTAGCCGATGTGATCACGTCTTCGTTATCGTCAACGACCTCCACCTCTGAGATCTCAGGAGACGGCTCAGAGGACTTGCGGTAAGCGCGCATCAAATCAGACTCCACATAGTTCGACTTGAGGTAGCGACTACTGGTCACGGGAGAGCTATATGAAGATGGCACCCACGAGTTATTGAAAGAGTCGTTGCGACTCAATGATGGAGAGTGGTTTGCAGAGCGATGCTTACGGCCGTTTCTTGTCACATGCATCGACGCGTCCTGAAGTAGATCATTGAGATTTGCATTGAGAGACATTGAGTGGCGAATTCCAGCTACCTTACCACTCTGGATACTCGCTTGACGCATTAAATGACGAGAAGGAGATGTGGTCAAGTCGGTGGAGCTCCATCTGCTCGCAAGCCTGGCGGTTCCATCTTCACTGCGGCGGCGAGTCATTTGCTTCGGTTTACGAGAGCTAGTGGTTGTTGTTAAAGCAGATCCAATCACGCGGCCGCGCAATGTGTGGACGGCATCGTCGAGCGCCATCTCGATGGCACAATTGTTGTGGATAGTGGCAATCTTGGGCCATGTTGCCTGTCTGCCTCTAATTAGTGCCTTGTGCATGATTTTGGGAGTGGGGTTTTTCAGTAATGAGACAAAGTCACCGAGCTCTAAACGGGGGATGATTGTGACGTTTCCGATGTACTCCTGATCCATGAGGTTTGCGAGTTTGGCCGTGATGTTCTTCTTCAATCCAACTTGATCCAGTAAATCCAAGTAATGGCCAAATTCGTTTATCAACAGAGACTTGCCCCACCTGAACCATCGAGGAAGATGATGAGAGTCATCAGGAACAAACTCCATATCATCCCGACCTTCTTTCAGAGCATCTGGAGCTTTCGCAGGTGACACACTGAGCCAGCGCTCCGTCAAGTGCAGTGCAGGAGCAACGTGAGGATTCACTTGACAGGCAATGAAATGGTTGACGTTGAACATCTCAGCCAGACGATTTAAGGGCAAGTCGTTGTCGACACTTCCGTCAATGAACGTCGCCTTGGTCCAGCTGTACTTCTCACCAGTGACTGGGTCTTTGGCCATAAGAGTACCGCCAGGGAAGATGAAAGGGACACTGCAAGACGATGCGACCGCACTCCAGATAAGAACATTCGGGGCAGTGAGATAATTTAATAGCCTGGGAACATCATGCATGCCCGATGAAGATACTGTCACGTTCAAAATTCGTCCAGTTCGGTTGTACGCTTCTTGAAAAGTTACATCACCGAGCATTGATTGAAGCATATCAGTCAGGTATGCGTTGTCTAAGAACGTTCCACTAATAAGGAATCGCCGCAATCGCACAAAAACACTCTCTTCTTCACCAATGCGTTCGAAAATTTCAAGATCCTGGTCCAGAATTGGCCACAGCTCGTCAAACTCGTCATCTTTGTGGGTGCAAACGAGAGCAGCAAAAATTGAGCCTGCGGAAGATCCAGAGATGATTTTTGGCAAAAGCTTTCGTTGGTCTAGCTCAAACAAAACGCCGGCATGGAGTAGCCCTAGTGTAGCGCCACCACTCAAGACAAGGGCAGTGCGACCGTAAGCCTTCCGGGTCTGAATAAGTGTGTTCATGACACTTGTGTTGTCCGTGTCATTACATGCAACTAGTTCGCTGATAGCACTTTTGCACTCAGCGATGTATTCCTCGATGAGCTTCTTGGTGCCGCAATACGAGTTCTGGTAAAGCTGTTCTGAAAGTATGTTTCCGATATTACGCATTAAAGTCGTGCGAACAAGATAAAGAATTCTCGAAGTGTCTTTTGCCTTGCGAGCCGCGCGTAACTCGTCCCTCCGATGCTTGATTAGTTCAAAATTGTAGATTTGAGACCTTTCTTTGTTTTTCCAATTATCAAAGCCAAGATGGTAGTCTAGAGCTTCAGATGCTTCTAACCATTCCTCATAAGACGATGCATTTTTCTGTTTTAAGGAGATTGAAGCGATATCGTCCGACATGCAAGTAGATTACATGGCTGGATGCCCACATCTAAATATGGGTTACCCGGCTTCTTGTGAGAGGCTGTATGACCGGGCCAAAAGTGGGGGAAAGGCCCGAAAGTGGGCAATATGGGGGGTAGAAATTAGCTTTAAGTTTGCTTAGGGCACCAACATAGTCTGCGAATTATTCACTGAAGTAGCAACTAGTCCTCGCGCAGAGTAAATCCGTGGCTGTACTGCGAACGCGTTGTGCGTCTCTCTCAGATGAGTGGATTCCCCTAACCCTTGATGGCGCTAACGGCTTTCGCGAGTCTGACGCCCACTGCTTCTGTGTGCTCTCGTCGGAATGCTTTGAAACAAACACTCATACGGTTTCGTTCATAATTCATAGCTATTCATCTTAAATAAATAAATATTCAAATGCCACTGCATCTCCACCAAACGGCCATACTTCTGGCCGCTCTGCGAATAGTGTTGACGGCGTTAGTCATCACAAATATAAATTCAGCCGTCATTTTCGAGTTTCTGACAAGCAGGCCGAACACCTTCGCATATGGTTCTTGCCTTTTACTAGTGCCATCCGGGTTTCGCCTGCTGTTCTAATTTTTTGGAGCCTTCGGGTACTAGCATCAAAATGGGGCCATTTTCATGTTTGTACGTCTCCGTTTAGCTTTAGGTAGAGAAAATACGACACAGGATGACTGCGTCTGTGAGGACGTTTGGCCCTCTGTGGATTGTGTGAGAGAGTTGAGCTCGCTTGCGGTTGAATCTTCTTCCTCTAGTTGCTCCGCTGCCCTTTTGATCTGCTGCTCAAGCTGGAGATTTTGATCATTAAGATCGCGAGGACCCGGACCCTCTGGCTCATCATTGATGTGTGTCTGTTTGTAACTTATATTGATTCCATACTCATCCTCACTCAAGTACACTAGCTGCTTTCGTTCTAGCGAGTTTAAAAACCCCCTCAATGTCGTCCAGCGCGTGGCATTCATATGAATATGATCCTTCTCCTGAATATACTGCCCGTAAAATTTGTTGGCGTTGATGGCCTTGGTTCCGTGTGACGTTTTCAGCAGATACATGAAATCCTCTTGAAATTGGCGACTATACTTGTCAATGGTCCTTGCGGCACCGTTCTCTTGGGCCTGAAGGGCCTTTCGCAAGTGCCCGGGGCTCTGTGTGTGGCATTTAAAGCCATTATCATCTCTACACTGTTTCTCACACAATTGACAGTACCATTTGAGTCGCTGCAGACCCTTAGCCTTGACCTTGTTCGCGAGGTATTTTGCACTGCCTGGCTCTGCTCGCGTCATTAGGTGAGCTTTCGTGGGCATGTTTCGGCAGCAATCAAAATACAAAAGTTTTAAATCAGTGGGTCCTAAGGCTACATTTCAGCAGTATAAACGACCTCTTATCTACTGTGGACTGGGTTTTGGTGCGTTGTACGTCTCCAATTTGGAGCAAGCCCCTGTAAGCCATCGACTCAGGTTCATGATCGTTCCTCGTTGGCTGGAGATGAAAATAGGTGACACTACTTATAAACAAACACTCTATCAATTTAAAAGAAACATTCTTCCCGATAATGATCCGAGAACTGTCCAAGTGAAGGATATAATGAAGCGATTAATCAAGGTGAGTGGTATCGATCACGACGGCATCGATTGGCAGTTCCATGTAATCGATGGTGATTATCCTCCAAATGCGTTCGTTATACCCGGGGGAAAGGTTTTTGTTTTCACTTCTATCCTCCCCATTTGTAAAGATCAGGATGGCTTGGCTACGGTTCTAGGACATGAACTGGCACATCAGGTGTGCCGCCACACAGCTGAGAACCTATCAAAGAGTCCTATATACACATCAATTGGAATTTTGCTTTATGGCATTACTGGTTCTTCCAATCTTTGGCAACTGATGCTCACAACGCTCCTTAAGCTCCCCGCATCGCGGCAGATGGAGAGCGAAGCAGACTATGTTGGTCTCATTATGATGGCAAAGGCGTGTTTTGATCCGCACAAATCAATTGGTGTGTGGGAACGCATGCGCAAGATGGAATCGACCATGGGAGGCAATGTCCCCGAGTTTTTGTCAACTCACCCGGCCTCTAATACTAGAATCCACAGCCTAAAAGAGCATATGCTTCAAGCGGATCAAGCAAGGGAAGAATTCTGTGGACATCAGCTTCAAGACTTTTGGAAAATGTGATTGATCTGTTGTACCTTGTTGGCTATGTAGATACCTCAACTGATATATTTATAATCTCAATTGACTCAGAGCGCACCCTAGAAACCTCTAGTGCGGCATAAGCTATTCTCCGGCGGTTGCATACCCTAATGCCCAAATATTACACTACGACCTTCTCAACCCTAGTTAGGCAAGCTAGCTAGCTCTCGTGATGATTAGTCATCGCACGGATATTTCCTCGCGCACATTGGTCAGCTTCTTCAATGGTCGCTAACACCGCCGCTACCCGTGTCGTTGGCACACTCAAAAAGCGCATTATCACTGACATTAGCGTCGCCCTTGGTCTTGGTACCGTTTCTGCCTTTGCCTGGTGGCACTTGTACCACGAGAAGCAGACCGCCCAGCGCGATGCTTGGTACGAGAACTACGCCAAGGCCCAAAAAGAGGCAGAGTAGCCTAATCCCTTGGTTAACTAATTATATAGTATAACTTAACTTTCTCGACTGCTAAGGGAGCTTCCTCGCGATCTCACTGTTTGGCTTGAGTATCCTAACTATCCAAGCTGACATGGACTTTGGGGAGAGGCTTGCAACGGATGTGCTAGAGCAACTATTAAACATTCTGGATGAATGCGGGCATAAATCGCTTATTATAGATAAGGATTTATCGCCCCTCATCTCCTCAATTTCTCCTTTCAGCGTGCTCAAGTCCCATGGCGTCGATCAAATTCACTGGCTATCTGATGACCTTGATGCTCTTGAAGGGAACATTATTTATTTGGCGCGTGGACATCCGAAGCAAATTAGGCAGGTCGCAGAGCATGCTCGTAAATCGCTCCAAAAGAAGAGCATTTTACGTCTAATATCAGTCCCTGCTGATACCTCGCTCGTGCAATGGTTACTCGAAGAGGCTGGAGTGCTGGGTGATATCACTGTTTATCCATTGGAGGTATACTTTGGTAAAATTGGTCCTAACTTGTCATTATTTACGTCCGGTAGTGACGACCTTCTCATTGGTGACACTGCTGCTGCCTTAGCTCGACTTCAGTACAAATTTGGAGCTTTTGGCCGTATATCGGGCTTTGGACCCCGTGCAAAGCAAGTGAGTGAGCTTTTGCTTGATAATACAGGGGAACTTCAGGCTAATGATGCTATAAAGGGTGGCTTTAATTATAAATTCGGTAAGACATTTGTTGGCGGTCACATTGACCATCTGATCCTCATAGACCGCAACGTTGATGCAGTTACACCATTGCTCAGTCAACTAAGTTATCACGGTTTAATTGATGATATATATGGCATTACCTCCCCCGGCATCACAACTCTACCCGGTGGTCAGAAGGTCAAACTTTCAGACGATCTGTTCAGCTCCATCGCCGACCTGAATTTTGGTCAGGTTGGCCAAGAGCTGAACCAAAATGCGCGGCAACTTCAGTCGGAAGTTGATGCCAGCCACAACGCACAAAGTGTCTCCGAGATCAAGGACTACGTCTACCAGAAGTTAGAAAGGCACCGCATAGCTAAGGCTAATATCAAGATGCATACAGAGATTACTGAAGACATCATGGCCGTAGTAAAGTCTCGAGCTTTTGACAATGGTCTTACTTTACAGCAGAGTTGTCTAAATAATGAGCTATCTACGTGGGATGCCATAACGAAACTTCAGGAACTTATTTATCAGGGATGCACTGCCGATGAGGCACTTAGGCTGGCATCATTAATTTGCATCTGCAGGCATGGTGTGAAGGAAAAGTACTTGCATATGATCTTTGACACTATTGTCAGAACATACGGTTACCAGTACCTTGGTGTCATTCAGCAGTTGCGCGAGCGCAACCTTCTTTTCGTAAGGAGTAACAAAACATCATTTGGCACTTACGCGCGTCATTTCAAACTGAACAATGATGAACCTCTGGCCAACACCTACGCTGGTTACGTGCCTCTGAGTACTCGACTGACTCAAACTGTGTTGTCAGGCGGTAACGTGGATCCTCGCGTCATTGATACCGTCTTTGATAATATTCAAAAAAGTGAGAACGCTAGGGAAGCCAAGTTAAGGCGTATTCTCATGAGAAACACGCCCGGTCACGAAGACCCAGTAGTTATGGTGTTTTTTATTGGTGGAGTCTCCTACAGTGAAGCTGCTAGTATCAGAATGCTTGAGTCCGTTCTTGATACTTCGGTCAACATTGTTGTTGCGACTACCGACATGATCACAGGAAAGAGCTTTATCGGACTGTAACATGAAAGATGAATCACAGCACGTAGAACTTTAGCGCTAGAATTTCAAGAATAAATAATGATACATGTTAGTCTGTTCAACATCTCAAAGTATTCTCAATTAGGTATTTGTGAGCCTGTGGTCACTGCTTTCCTATATATCTGCCGTGTCGGTTACGACAGCTAGAGTCTTCTGACACAGCATGGTCCTAGGGAAGCGATACAGAATGGGCGCGGCACAACCTCTACAACCGGGAATAGACAGTGTATTACGATGTAACCTCAATGATGGTGAGTATGATACTGGGGCTGCTCTTGATGGATTGCAGACCACCAAGGTACTAGTAATCGGGGCTGGCGGACTAGGATGCGAAATTCTGAAGACATTAGCGTTGATGGGGTTCCAGAATATCCATATAATAGACATGGATACCATTGATCTCACTAATTTGAACCGCCAATTTCTTTTCCGTCAACCAGATATCGGTAAATCTAAAGCGCAGGTTGCGGCGGAGTTTGTGCGCAACCGTGTCGAAGGGATCAGCATTGAGGCACACTTTTGTCGCATTGAGGAGATGAGTGATGACTTTTATAGGGGAGTAGATATTGTCATCTCCGGTTTAGACTCGGTTGAGGCTCGTCGCTGGATTAATGCCAAAATGGTTTCACTCGTAACTGACGATCCCGCTAGTCTCAAGCCAATCATTGACGGTGGGACTGAAGGTATGTCAGGGCAGTCACGCGTGATTCTCCCCACTATGAATGCGTGTTATGAGTGTACCATTGACATGCTCCCCGAGAAGCAGGCGTTCCCCCTCTGTACCATTGCATCAAACCCGCGCCTACCAGAGCACTGCGTTGAGTGGGCAAGTGTAGTCGCATGGCCGAAAAGTTTTGAGCGTAAGGCTGACAACGACGACCCAGATGATATCCAATGGATATTCACCCAAGCGTCTGAGTGGGCAGATAAACACAACATCGCAGGTGTAACCCTTGAGCTAACACAAGGAGTTGTGAAGCGGATTATCCCTGCTATTAGTGCTACAAATGCTATTATTGCAAGTGAACTATGCAATGAAGCGTTCAAGCTCACGACCTCATGCGCCGATATCCTTGACAATTGCATGGAGTACTCCGCAATGGTTGGCCAGTACATCAACACCCAGTCCTACGCAATGAATCCGGATTGTTTAGTATGCGGAGTTCCTCGTCATCATATTGCCGTCGAACCGACCACCACTCTGCAAGAAATTATCAAGTTGCTCGAAAAAGACGCCAAAATACTAGTTTCGGATCCATCACTTAGTGCGGAAAATAAAGCGCTGTATATGAAAAGTCCAGAAAGTCTAGAGGAAATGCTTAGACCCAACCTTTCCAAACCAATTTGCGCGCTGGTAAATAGTGGCGATGAAATCGCCGTTACGGATCAAAAACTGCCAAATGGTCTAAAGCTTGTGGTTAATTTTTAATTATTTCGTGTTTTGTGCCAATTCTCAGTCAAAGCTCACCTGAGCTGCTTCACAGATGTATAGATGGCATTGAGAGCGGGAAAAGCAGCTGTATCATTACACGTTGATTGTGATAACTATTCTGACACACTAATTTATATAGAAAATACGCTATAGATATAGCTCTAATCGCTCTATCTCCGAGGACTGGCATTTATGAGGCCCAGGCACCGCCCCTTCGCTCACTAATGGCTGGCCAGGTTCCTGATATTCCAGGTACAAAAGCACCCCATAATGCTGCTAAAGATATTATGTGGTACATTGGATCGCTTTTAGGACGCAAATCAGGTAGTTTCCCCGGAGCACAACCAATTTCGCTCGTGCGACAGCATCTTACGGAGGATCTAGTGAAAGAGGACTATTTTGTATGTGAAAAGAGCGATGGACTCCGCTGCTTGCTGTTATTACGTGGAGAACAGGGAGAAGAGAAATGTTATATGATCACGCGTAAGAGTGAGGTGTACTTTATCCCCGATTTACACGTCCCACTTCACGTGGAAGATTTCTCTTCATTTCACACAGAGGGCACTCTTATCGACGGTGAGCTGGTGCTCACAAATACTGGAAAGCTTCACTATTTAATGTTTGATATGCTTGTATGCAATGGTGCCTCAATAACACAGAAAATCCTCGATAAGAGACTAGGTTTTCTCCGTCAGTACGTGTATCAGCCTTTCCAGGAGTTATGTCGCAATTATCCCAAGGAGACTGCTATTTTTCCACTAACTCTTAAAATGAAGAAAATGCAGTTTTCTTATGGTCTTCCTCTTATACTCAAGGAAACGCTCGACCACGTGAGCGATGGACTCATTTTTACCAGTCGTAGTGCTCCTTATGAATTTGGAACTGATCGTCATATCCTCAAATGGAAGCCTGCGGACGAAAATTCGGTTGATTTCATCCTCAAAATCAAGTTCACGCTTTTCAAAGATGCCGACGGTGAAGAGTGGTATGATTATGATTCTCTCCCACAAACCGCTGAACTTCTATCATGGCATGGTGGAGATGATGACCGCAAATACGCAGAGCTGTATCTGGAAGAAGATGATTGGGCAAAGCTCAAGGCCCTCGAGGAGCCTCTGAATGACAGAGTGATTGAGTGCTTTATGGATGACAAGCAACGCTGGCGTTATCTTCGATTCCGTGATGATAAAGAGCATGGAAACCATGTCAAAGTCGTAGAAAACGTACGACAAAGTATCAGTGACCATGTTACCGAAGAGGATTTAGTTGAGGGCGTCCCGCTGATTCGAGACTCGTGGCACGAGCGCGCGGCCCAGCAAAAGAAGAAACGAAGCCGCGAGGACGGCGAAAATGATGCCAAACGTCAACATATTGGGTGAACTAATGTCGGAACTAGAAAGGTTTTAAATTTTGTATGTACATTTAGAAGCTAAAATTAATGAAGCTTCTGAGTAAATAGCGTGGGTTGCCACCACTCAAGGAGTAGCGATCCTTAATGAGATCTTCAGTAGACTCAGGGGCAACACCAACAGAGCTGAGATATTCAAGCCAAGTGCGGGCTTCATCCGCAGTCATGTAGCTAACGTCGACAGCCTCGAGGTTTTCAAGTCTTTTACTCAAAACGGGGTCAAAGTCTTTGACCTCCTCATAGCCATGGCTAGACGCACGGCCCAACGCAACGTTGATGGTGTTGTTGATTGGGAGACACCCAGTGGTAGAGGCTATTACAGAACCATTGAGTTTGCGAGCACCACTCAAGAAGTCCAAGAAGACGCGCGGAACCTGTAAGTCACCATGATAGATTTGCTCGTTATCGACATTGCGGTTTACAGCAAAAGGCTGGTAGGACCACGCATTGATACCGTCTAAAGACAGTAATACTTTGACGTTGTCTTTTGAGAGCTGCTCAAAGAAAGTATCGAGGGCAGCAGCGTCACCAGATTTGAGAATCTTGATGGCTTCGTCGCTAAGAACATCCTTATTGGCTTTGCGAATGGAGGCAAACCAACGCTTTACCCACATTGGCTGCAAATAGTAGTCACCGGATGCAACGTGATCAGTACTTCCATCAATCAGGCCTATAGCTTTGGGAATGTGGAGCACTGCCCAGTTATTCAACTTGGCGACAGCCTGTGCCTGACTCAATAAAGTAGATTTTCCGATACCTGAGGGGCCAACCAGCAGCTTACGGCTGTTTTCAAGCGAATTTACAACGTCCAAAGTCTGTTGACGGAATAGCGATGTATGAGTGCGAAATAACTCACTGTTTTGTTGAGGAGGAAAACTACCAGCATGAACCAGTGACTTTTGGACCATTTCGGGGTATGTAAACATTCCAGAGCCCAGCTCAGAGCTCAAGACCTTGAGGTGAGGAGCCTCTGGTGCGTTCGTTTGAAAGTTGGAGTACGCTGCCGCTTTGCGGAAATTGCGGAGCTCTCCATCCTTTCCCTTGATCGGTGTTTTATATTTTTTGGTCTGACCTGAGCTTTTCTGCTTGAAACTCTGCAACGCAGACGAGTGAAATTTACGGAGCTGCATGTCAGCTGTGAGGAGGTTCCCTCGGGACCTCTCGAGAGTCAACTAGCGACGGGGTCTAATGGACAAGATAAAAATGCATGAGAGAATTGGACCAAAATGACTGGTTTTGAGCTATTTAAAGTTTTGAAATAAATCTTGATTGGCTTTGAGCCTTTCCTATCCCGTGCTGGCACCCCTTTAAATTTTCTAATCAGCCCCCTCGAGCCACAAAAATTATTTCATGCGTCAACTCACAGAAGAAGAAACTCGCACTGTATTCGAGAAGCTCTCGGGCTACATTGGATCAAACATTTCTGATCTAATTAATAGAACTGACGATAAATATTGTTTTCGCATCCAGAAAGATCGTGTCTACTATCTCACAGAGAGAATAGCCAGATTTGCAACCTCAGTTGCGAGACATAACCTCATGTCTTTGGGCGTGTGTGTTGGAAAATTCACAAAAACTGGTAAATTCAGGCTCCACATTACCGCTCTCAGCATTTTGGCTCCTCATGCCACCAACAAAGTCTGGATCAAGCCCAATGGTGAGATGCCCTTCTTGTATGGTAACCACGCTCTCAAGGCTCACATTGGCAGAATCTCTGACGACATTCCTGAGCATAGTGGTGTAATCGTTTACTCCATGAATGATGTCCCCATTGGATTTGGTGTTTGCGCTCGTTCCACTGGCGAGATCAGAAGAGCCCAACCCAATGCGATCGCTGTTTTTAGACAGGCTGATATTGGTGAGTACCTGAGAGAAGAAGATACTTTATTTACATAGGGCATAACTTATTTAGATTTGTACACGCAGAAACTAATGCTTCCTTATTTTTTGCCCTTCTTCTTTTTGTTCTTTTTAGCGGAAGAGGACACGACAGGCCCTGGGCTGGGGGAAGAGGCGTGGCTTTGAACAGAACCCTGCGCAGAGCCTTGAGACGCACCCTGTGATGATCCCTTCTTTTTGCGCTTGTATGTAGAACGGTCCATCTTCGCAAGCCATCGCTCGGGGTCGGGCTGCTTGGCAGGATCGTAGTCCGCGGGGAGCTTCGGCTTACCGCTACGCTTTTTGCGAATAGTGGGTTTGGAAGTTACGACTCTGCGAGGAATAAACGGTGTCATACCTTCTTTTTCCAGGTTGGCGACGTCGATCTCTGCGATCAAGTCACTAACAGAGGGAACCTCACGGGGGGTCTCAGCGGACTCAGGTTGCGTCAAAAGCATTCCTCCCGCTCTCTCAGAGAAGTCATCACAGTTTTGTGAGAAAAATTCATGGGCCTTCAGGACATCAGCTTCATTGTCACTCGCTGCCAAGTGACGTGCGGTCTCCGCGTCCTCGACAGGAAATAAACGCAGGTACTTCGCAATGTCCTGGGGCACCCCCTTAATCTTGCAAGCAGCGACTATGAGACCGGCTAACCCAGGGGTGAGATCCTTCTTCATATCTGCGGCAGTCAGAGCAGAGCACAAATTGATAATGACGTTTGCACCCTCCGAAGGAGGCAATTTTGTGACAAGAGCCAGCGCTAATCCAGTATCGGTGGGGTTCTTTGCCAGTTCGCTACGAAGCATTTTTGTAGTGTGCGTCTGCAAGGCGAGGACACGAGGGGCTAATGAGAAAGGATACAAAGAAGTGTGTCTATTGGCCACTGTACCAATTCTGCGGCCGGCTCTGGACTCCAGCAGCAGTTTGTTGAAAGTGTATGCGGCCGCCTGTGTGGCAGTGGCGTTGGCGAAATCAGTACTATAATTGTCTCTAAGCAATTTCTGGCACTGCTCCAAGCCCTCAGGCAGGGGCTGGAAGCAAAGAAGATTGTTTCCGGCAATTTGGCTGATGGTCTTGTCCTCGGTGCTTGCCTTGGTTCTCTCGAGTAATGCCTTGGCCTCATCAGTATTACCCTGTAGGTACTTGACTAAAGCAGCCTGTACCAAGACAGTATCAGCATCGTAGTCGTCTTCAGCAACTTGCTTCGCCTCACTGAGGATATCGCTGGCCCTGTCGGGATCCTGGTACAACAAAGAGTAACCCTTGGCGAAAAGAGCCTCGAAACTATCGCCTTCCACATTTAAACCGCGGCTTGCTCTAATTGCCTGTAGATTTGTGGGGACATCCTCATCATCAATGTCGATTTTGTCGAGAATATGCTCGGCAACTGAAAAATTGCCAATACGATACTCAGCCTGGGCAAGTGAGAGCTGAACGCCGGGCAGCGGAGAATTTTTCGCTAAATTACGGAGCAAATCAATCTTTCCGAGTTTATAGAAAACATACGCAGCCTCAACAGGGTGGTCCTGAGGACTTTTTCTGACAAAATCGAATGCACTCTGATAACGGTCAAGTTTGATGAGAGCGACGAGTTTTGTCTTCTGCAGCTTTTCACTAGGGCTTGATTTAAGCTGTTTTTCAACCGAACGGAGTAAATCTAAGTCGGCATTGCTCACTTGAAGCTTCTCCAACGACGACTCGATTGACATGTCAGCAGGACTGGCTTGATGATAGTGTGAAGCTGTACGTAGTGAGTTGAGTCTGGAAAGGGAGAAAACCAAATGGGTATTATAATGTTTTCTTACGGTTAATATTAATTCAGTAATAGCTACATAAGTTTCTAGTCTTCAACTGCCGGGTGAGCAGCTTTTTTACATGCAATATATACAATTTAATCGACATTCTTCGCCAACGCCTTGTCCTGCTCTCTCTGTCCCCCTCTGCGCCTTCTATCTTTGATTTCTTCACTTTTCACGACCTTATTCGTGCAATGGATCTCCTTATTGATGACCTGTCCACGAACAATGGTCTCAATCTCTTCTTTGTCTAAAGTTTCATAGTCCAGAAGGCCTTTAGCGAGACGCTCAAGCTCAGTGTGTCGGTCTTCAAGCATCTTGCGGGTTCTTTTTTCAGAGTTAATGAGGAGATCACGTATTTCTTCCTCGGCGATGTTACGGGTGGAGCTTGACCAGTCCTTCCAATCCTCTGCTAGGTCGACAGGGCCAATTTTGTCGGACATACCGAATGAGGTTACCATTGCCCTTGCCACTGAAGTCGCATTCTTCAAATCACTAGAGCAGCCACTGGTGACCATTTCTGGACCGTGAATCATCTCCTCCGCGATGCGACCTCCCATGCAAACGTCTAAACGGGCCAAAAGCTCCTGACGAGTTTGGTCATATTTATCAAGTTCTGGGAGCTGGAAGGTGATTCCAAGAGCAGAGCCGCGAGGCAAAATGGTTGCCTTATAGAGGGGAGTAGCTCCTGGGGTATATAGAGCCATAATGGCATGACCAGCCTCATGGAATGCAGTGTTGCGCCTGGTATCCTCGGTCATCACCATTGTCCGACGCTCAGCTCCGAGAAGAATTTTATCCTTGGCCCACTCAAAATGGCTTATGTTGACCTTGTGTGCTTTCTTCTGCGAAGCGTGGATAGCAGCCTGGTTGACGAGGTTCATAAGGTCTGCGCCAGAAAATCCGGGGGTACCACGCGCGAGGTTCATAACTGTCACGCTAGGTGCTACCTCTACTTTCTTCATATGATGCTCAAGAATAGCAGCACGGCCGCGTACATCGGGAAGTTCAACATTAACAGTTTTGTCGAAACGACCAGGGCGAGTCAAAGCTTTGTCTAAGAGTTGGGGGAAATTAGTCGCGCCAATGAAGATTACATTGGTGCTAGGATTGAAGCCATCAAGCTCTACCAGCAATTGGTTCAAGGTCTGTCTGGAGTACGCCTTGTCGGTGGGGTTTCGTTTTCCTCCAACAGCATCCAACTCATCTACAAACACAATGGCAGGGGCATTGGCTCTAGCAGCAGCAAAGAGTTCGCGAATACGTTTGGCGCCAACACCAACGTAAACCTCGTCGAACTCAGAACCACTCATGAAGTAGAAAGGAACACCAGCCTCGCCAGCTACAGCACGCGCAAGCAAGGTCTTACCAGTACCAGGAGGGCCAGTAAGCAAAACGCCCTTGGGAAGCTTTCCACCAAGGCCAGTGAACCGGGTTGGGTCTCTGAGAAACTCAACGACCTCCTGCAATTCTTCACGAGCCTCGTCAACACCGAGCACATCACTAAAGCGAACATCGGAGGTCTCAACCTTTACCGCGTCAAATTTTCCACCTGTCACGTCACCGCCGATATCTTTTACGACGGACCCTAGCTTTTCGTTGAGCCAAAATAACGCGCCCACATTTATGGCCAAAAAGGCGATACCCAACCAGTTCACGCGGCGTGATTTATTAACCACAACATGGATAGGCTCTGAATTGGTACCGCGAGAAGTATCAGCGGGAACACCCTTGGCAACGGCTAGTTTTTGAGCCTCTTCGGTCCGACCGAGTTCCCTCAGGGCTTTTACATACAGTGAGTCGCACTCCGGAGACTGGGGAACATTTGGGGATTCATAGCGTCTCACTACAACATCAGGACGAGACTCAGCTAACAAACTGCGGTAAAACTTTGCCTGGGCGTCGGGATCCTTCAAGTGACGATTTGCGTCTTTTTCTTTGGCACTGAGAGACTTGCCAAAGAAACTAAAGAAATTTCTGTGCTGGGCACGTAACTGTGGAGGCTGCCGCCTAAATTGCCGAGCAAAAGTATGCGTTCTTAACATATTTACTCTCGCAAATTGGTAAGTCTGTCCGCTATTCGGTGGGGGGGCGCTGGATAGCACAATTTGGGGGCTAGGGTTTAAAGGAAGTCTCTAGATACTCTTAACGAGGAGGTTCAGGCTCAGAGGCAGCAGGACAAGGAATAGTATGGCTAGGAATTAGTGTCTTTCTAGTTCCCGTGAAAACGCCCTTCTAGTAAGCTATTTCGCTATTTGTCGTTTGACCGTTGTCTAGTGCATGTGCCATGCATCACCTGCAGGTGAGCTTATGCCTCCAGACAGCCACAGTGCAATGAAAGAGGTACGTCGAAGCTGAATATCTTGGCTACCTTATTAACAACAAAGTAGGTGTTCTTCATCCTCGAGCGAGATGCCTCTGCCTGTAGACGACTAGGGGCCACCTGAGATCTCGCAGTACTAGTGCATAATATTGTCGGCCCAGTCTTTGATTTTCTGCTCAATCGATTTCTAAAGCTTATATACAAGGGTCTATAAATAACCTACTCGTTCTCTTCGGCCGCGAGACATTCCTGCACATGAACACTGATCTCCTTAGCCAGCCCAATGCTTCCATTTACACTGGAATTAACAAACACTAGTCGGTCAAACTTTTGTGCGAGACTCATTGCTATCTCTTTTACACTGTCCCCCAAACCCTCAACGTCACGAAGAGTTGTTACCGACGTTCTTTTCCCACTGTGGACAGCATATACCATTGCCCCAAAGCCAGGGCTTTTCATACCAGCAACGGTTATAGAGATATTAAGAGGTGAAGCACTTTTTTCATATGTAACTACTACTCGCACTCGGTCGAGTTCAAGGGTTTTTGACTGCATGGTTATAAATCCTTTGATCTTGATCGTTACACCCCTCTGAGTCACTTATCTGCATGCGTCTCACCAGAGTCTTGAGAGCAAAGCTGCCCTTTGTACCATTGGTATCCGAAACTGGTTTTCCTGGTGCAGTAGGAAATACTCCTCTTATTCGTCTCAATAAATTGAGTGATGAAACAGGTGCTAACATCTATGGTAAGGCCGAGTATATGAACCCTGGTGGAAGCGTTAAGGATCGTGCCGCCCTTTATATCATCAAGGACGCTGAAGAAAAGGGATTGATCCGTCCCGGAGGTACGATTGTTGAGGGCACCGCTGGTAATACCGGTATCGGTCTCGCTCACATGTGCAGGTCCCGAGGCTATAAGTGTGTTATCTATATGCCAAATACCCAAGCCCAAGGAAAAATTGACATGTTGAGACTTCTTGGCGCGGAAGTTTACCCTGTTCCAGCCGTGCCTTTAGCTGATCCCAACAACTACAATCATCAGGCAAAGCGACATGCCGAATCCATTGACAATGCCGTTTGGACCAATCAGTTTGACAACGTTGCTAACCGCAGAGCTCATATCGAGACAACTGGACCTGAGATCTGGGCTCAGACTGACGGAAACATTGATGCCTTTACTTGTGCAACCGGTACTGGCGGTTCATTGGCCGGTACTGCTCGCTATTTAAAGAGCATCTCTTACGGCAAAGTTAAATGTTACCTTGCTGACCCTCCTGGAAGCGTTCTGTACAAATATCTTACTGCCGGCGTTTTGGAGCGTGAGGGGGATGGTTCCATCACCGAGGGTATTGGTCAGGGCCGTATCACCGATAACATGAAGGACGATATCAATACCCTCGACGGTGCTTTGCACATTCCTGACTCCAAGACCATCGCTATGTTGTACCGCCTTCTTGATGAAGAGGGTATCTTCTTGGGCGCGAGTAGTAGTCTCAATGTTGTTGCCGCCTACGAGCTCGCTAAACAACTCGGCCCCGGTAGCACTGTCGTTACTTTAATGTGCGATAGTGCTGAGCGTTACGCTCCTCGACTTTTCTCCAGAAATTGGCTCCAGTCCAAGGGTCTCGAGGAGAGCATCCCCGAGCACCTCAAAAAGTACATAGTTTTGGAGTAGATTAACATTTTTTGGTAGATAGAAGAATCTTGAGTAGCAAAATGGTTCAGTCACCTTTACTTCATATTGTTATTTCCCTACTGTTTAATTTTGTGATAGCTTACCGTCCTGACATCATGGAGAAAAGTGCTACTCTGATTTTGGCCGCTACAGTTCCCGCAATGGGAATAGGAAAATCTGGGGGTCTTCCTTGGTCATTAAAACGCGAGATGAAGTATTTTCGCCAAGTTACAGAAGGTGGCATCGTCGTTATGGGACGCCGTACTTGGGAGTCAATTCCCCCTAAATTTCGCCCATTGCGTAACCGTACTAATATTGTAGTCACCAGTTCACAAGAAGAGCTCGCAGAAACTGTCCACAGAGCATCATCGCTTCAGCAAGCGTTCGATTTAGCCAAAGGATTCAATGGTTCTATCTTCGTTATTGGCGGTGGCCAACTATACGCTGCTGCAGCTGGGCATCCGCAAACAAAACACATACTCTTGACAGAGATCTCGCATGATGTTGAGTGCGACACCTTTTTTCAGTTCGATAAAGAAAAGTGGAAGAAACAATCGTTCCAGACTCTCAAGTCATTCGTCGGAGATAAAGTTGAGCTGGAAAATCCCAATGCGGAGGAGAATGGCATTCACTACGAATTCACATTGTACAATAGATTATAAAGCGTATGATATCTCAATCGCCGCCGGTATCCGCTCAATATAATAAGTAGACGTTGACCTATGTGAAAGAAGATGAGTTTTCAAGCTCACAGACACCGCAACGTGTGGTCTTGATATGATTTTGAAAAAGATTGATTATAAATATGAATTAAATAAAGGTTCATGAATTAATGCGGGTAATTTCGCGGCAAAGTAAAGGCCACTCCATTTCACGTAGTCGTCTAGAACCCCTCGCCATGTTCATATGCTCTTCAACTTTGAAGAGATCATAAAGCAAGCGAAGGTTGGGTTGTATAATGAGATTCAATCTGCGAACACGCACGTAGAGGTAAGCGCGAGGCAAGCTCCAATCCATTCGTTTCATCACCTCGGCAATACAGATTGCAGCGCTGCGTGACACGCCCACACGGCAATGAACAAGTGTTCTCACTTTCTCTGTGCAGGAGAATTCGAGAGCTTCCAAGCACTCATCAAGAATTGGAAGCAGTGAATCCACGCCATCGTCGAGAATATTGGGTATATAAAGGACTTCCTCGATCCCAGGATAAGGATTGCGATAAGTATTCTGCCCCTCAACATACTCAATCCAGGGTAATTTCTCGCCAACACTTATTATCTTTTTAATCCCTAACTTGACAATAAAATCCGGATATTGCGCATGTCGTAAAGCACCCAAGTACATATAGTCAAGAATTCTGGAAGGTAGTGAGCCATTAAAATTAGCAAATTCGTCGACTGGCACTTCGTACATCTTAGCAGTGAGCCGGCCAAACGCACTTGCAACCTTAGAAGCGGCAATGGCACCCTTACACTCTTTAGCGAGGCTGAGGGTAGGACAGAATTCACGGAATAAAGCCTCTAAAGTTCTGAAAATCTCTACATCGCCGTCAGAGCAGAGCACAGGGCGTTTACAGTCTCTGTGAAGGTATGTTATGATTTCCGCCATTGTCTGACCAGTGGCATATATGCCGTAAAGAACTGCAAAAAGGGTACTTCCGCGGTAACCTTCGGGAGAAAATGCTAGAGAGTACTGGTTAAGGCTCCGCGTGTAGACTGTCTTGCAAGTGTTCAGCATCGCCACTACGTCCTTAGCAGAAAGAGTTGCCGGGTCAATGGAGTCACTTGCTGGAAATTCGAAAGCCAGTCTTTCAGGCTCATCGAAGTTGTCGGCATTTCGAATGTGGTGATCACATAAATACACGCTGGGCATCTCCGCATAATGTAGGCACTCGACAAGAGTCTCCCACTGATTCAAAGCAGGGTCCATACCATTCCCCAAATACAAGATAGACTCACCAAATTGAATAGGTGTCGCTTTGGACATATGTAGAATCTCAAGGCGCTCGTATTGCACAAAATTGAGGTCCCATTGTGTGAATTGCGGTTTGAATAGGGAATCATAAGGAAGCGATTCCTGGCGAACCAAAAACTCATCATCGATTTCATCGATCTCCGCTGCACTACCAGTATACATCAGAACTTTTCTATGTATTCCCATTCGCGATAATGCTCCACGAATCAAATCAGCAATGGTTCGTACTTGATTAGGTTCGTCGAAGGAATAGACTAAAATAGTGGCGTGAGGAATGCATTTCGCTCCTTGTGCCTTGAAGTTTCGCAAGTTGACGCCTACTTCTGGGTCTGTGGGCAGAAACTCGGGTATCAATGTGGTCCCCTCGACTTGCAAAATGTCTTCTGGTCGCAAAGAGTTTTTGAGCTGAACGCGTGAATCGCCGACCTTGATTGGGATAAGAAGTTCAGGCACCATATACTTATGGTCAGCCCTTTGCTTAAAGTACAGTGTTTGGGGGCACACTGCGGGTGATAGCCCATGAAGCCAAGGGAAAACACGGTTCCCATCTGGAAGCGGGGTACGTTGATATGTTCTGATAAGTTCGATAACCTGAGCTGCAGTCAATAGATTCAAAGACCCCTCACTTGATCCTGTCATATGAGGAGCGTGCAAAATCTCCACACTCATTATCGCTGACCAAAGTGTCGTGTGGGTGTGGGAGGATGAGGGATTAAGCGCAGGTGGGGACATGACTGGATAAGCGAAAATTTTCGTTCCGGGCGGCAAAGTTTAGTGGGCAGTGGTCAAAGACGCCCTTATCCTCAATCAAATAAGATATCAGATACTAGCTCTGATCTTTCCAGCCCGCAATGATGGGCAAAATACCCACGATAAGGTGTTGATGCATGATGCTGCATAAGGGTAGGGGTGTGTGTTAGAGAGTTCAACCAAGATGGTACTGGGCTGCTCGAAACCAAGGTGAATGGCGAAAGTTTGGATCTTGGGGTCAATACAAGGGCGTGCATTCTATTTTGTGAGACTATTCAATCACGTTTGATTACACCCAAGTAAGTAATTGTTACTGCTACAAGCATTCACAAATATTAATACAGATCCATCAGCAAATCCAAGAGTCAATAGCACCTCCATTTACCATTATATTTAAGCGAGCTGTTTCCCCCCAGGAAACCCTTCGAACCTCAACAGTCTCGACCACAACAAGAACTGCGTCCAGACGTGCAGCTCCCCACTGAGATGGCCCGCCTTAGTCCTCAAACTTTACCGACAGTCCGTCGCATACGCTAATTAGGCTCAAATTAGTGGCCAAAAGTGCGACTGCAGTAATTCAGCCCATTCCTTTGGGCAAGTTGAGCGAAGTATGTATGCCCCCGTTGAAAGCATGAAACACCATACAAGCACTTTCCTAGTGTTCTGCAAACAGCACAACCGAGCATTGAGGCCCGAAAATACACTTGAGTATTAGTTGATGTACTGTATGAGGCACGTAGTAGATGACCCGCCGACAAGGTGAAACACGCCATATGAGCGCGTCAGAAGCATTGAAGAGAGAGAGTCACAACTGTTCAATCCAGTCTGAAAAGATTCCCATAGATTAGCGGGCGAACGAAACTGAGCTGCATTCACGTTGTACAGGTTGATGGCAGGGTGACTCACGAAAATGGATCGCCATGAAAGACACGAGTCTCACGGCATGTGCGCTGACTCGGGGTATCAGTAACTAACCATTGCGTAGCAGCAGTGCGCCTGACTAGATGTACTTCGAAGTCAAGACGCCTGGTTTCATTTGTTGAAAAACATTGAACAAGTTAGAGGAGCAAAGCGCATCAATTATGGAAAAAAGTGACAAGCTACTTACGAAGAGATTCAATTTAAGTTCCTTCACGCTGAAAGCATATTTATATTAGAGTTCCCTAGTCGCGTAACCCTGGGCTCGTGTCCACGTGATACGCTTATATACTCACCGCGTTTCACCTTCACGTATACACTATGCCAATCGGTATTGTAAACCTGCCTAACCAGCAGTACCGCCTTGTCTCGCAGAATGGTGCGACATTCACGATGATCGTTGTTGGCGAAAGTGGTCTTGGTAAGACGACCTTCATCAACACGTTGTTTGCTACTAATTTACAGGCTGGTGACCAGGACCACGCGCGTCATAACCAACCAGTGCGCAAAACGGTAGAAATTGCGATCACTCGAGCAGAACTTGAAGAGAAGGGCTTTATGCTTCGCTTAAACGTCATCGATACCCCCGGTTTTGGCGACAACATCAACAACAACCAGGCGTGGCAACCGATTGTTGATTTTATCGACGACCAGCACGAAAGTCACATGCAACAAGACCAGCAGCCTGATCGGTCTAGTCGTAAGGATTTGCGCGTCCATGCTTGTCTTTATTTCATCCGCCCAACCGGCACCGGCCTCAAGCCCCTTGATATCGACGCGATGAGAGCTTTAAGCTCGCGTGTTAACGTCATTCCCGTGATTGCCAAAGCCGATACTTTGGACAGCGATGAGATGCTTCACTTTAAGGACCGTATCCGCGAGATTCTCGATGCCCAACATATCACTATTTATCATCCCCTTGACCAGGCTAATCAGCCTCTTCCCGACCAGCCCCCGTACAGTGTTATTGGATCTGAGCGTGAAGTGCAAAGCGAGCGCGGCGAGATGGTCAGAGGCCGCCAATATTTGTGGGGCACCGCAGAGGTTGAAAATGATGCCCACTGTGACTTCAAGAAGTTGCGTAACTTACTTCTGCGCACTCATATGCTCGACCTGACTGCATCTACTCAAGAGCTCCACTATGAGGCTTACCGCAGTCAGACGCTTGCCACTCGCAAACCTGGTGAGACCAGAGCGCGCAAGCAGATCAACCCTCAATACAAGGAGAAGGAGCAGGCATTGCGCAAGGCATTTGCTGATCAAGTCAATACCGAAGTTGCTCGTTTCAGCAAGTGGGAGGCCAACCTGATTGCCGAAAGAGACAAGCTCATCAAAGACTTGGAGGAGACTCACGCCTCGAACAGAAAGCTCCAGGATGAGATCAATAAACTTAAGGGCCGAGCCTAGATAAATATATAAGTTAAACTTGAATATGCTAAAAAGGAGGTCTAGTTCACGTCCTCAGAGTGCTGAGGTTTAAGGTGCTTTGACATGCATATGGGCAGCCTCCGATCCTGGGCCAGAATGGCGAAAAAGTGCACGTTTGGGGTTGTCTAGATTTTATACAATTCCTGAGTATATAACTGACTTAATTATGCATTTGTGTCAGTACTCAAGCCTATGTCTACGTCCCTATGACGGCCCAGGTAGTGGCTTATAGCATAGCCAACTGAGTAAGTGTCCTTATGCTCCATCCAGACTCGCAAAACCCCGACCTCAGCCTCCGCAAGCGGCAATCTACTCTGGTAGATGTGCAGAAACAGCGTCTTAGAACGGGCAATCAACAAAAGTCCATCAGTAGGCGCGCATCCATGCTTGTCCGCGGTCGGTCGGTGTCTCGCAACGAAGCGGCTACCGCTGTCGAGCCGAACCAGCTGGAAACAGAAGTACAGGATCCGGAAGAACTGTTGGCGCAGCTTTCAAGTGCATCTGCCGAGGAAATTACCCAGTGTGTAGAGGCTTTGAAGCTCAAGGCTGAACATATGGAGCAACAGAACCAGGCCGCAGTGCGACGTAGCTACGAGACCCTAGTTGCTGTGTCGCGCTCTATTGCTGAGCTTCCCCCTCAGCTCACTCGTCTGCGCAAGCAATTTGGCGACCTTGCCACAATTGCAAACGCTTTGCGCACTGACGCACTGACGAGCCAGGAAGAAGACACACCCTCTGTGCGGCAATCTGCTCCCCGTGCCTCAATGATGATGCTTAATAGTGCCTGGAGACAGGACCTAGTCGCTTTGTTTCGGAAAGTCGAGGGTGCGCAAAAGTTTCTGCCTCCCATCCCCGGTCGGCATGTCGTGAGTGAATCCAGCGGATGGTATGAGCTTAATGCCGTGACTTGGACCTCCACCAAGCCAGTACACATGTTTGTAATTAGCGATCATCTTCTGGTGGCACAGAAGTCATCCCGCGCACTCACTGTCGACCATTGCTGGGCCCTTCAGGATATCAGGCTTGCGCAAAGAGATAAAGCTCTTCAAGTGCAATCATCCGTTGGTGTGTGGGCTTATGGAGCTCCAAATGCCCAAGCACTTGAGCAAGTCACAGGAGATCTCAAACGGTCCAAAACGTCCTCCAGTCATAAAAGAACTCATTCCCGCCAAGTCAGTGAAACAAATACAACCCTAAGTCGTCACACCAATGCTGCTGTTCAAGAAGCTGAGACTGCGAGAGAGCACGCTCGCGAACTTGCTCAAATCGATCTGTTGATGGCCAAACGGGACTGGACTGGTGCAACAGATCTTATCCTCAAATCCAAAATACCTGGAGTGGAAGACCGCAGAAAGTCACTGGAGGCGACCCTTCTGAAACTTGCACCAAAAGGTGGCAAGTCTTTGGGATTACTGCAAGATTTAGGGAGGGCAGAGGATGCTATCGACGTATACCTCACCGAAAGGGCCAACATGATTGAACAGCGTGTAGCTGATGTCGTATTTAGAGGGGATATCGTCTCACATTTGTCTCAAGTTGCAGTTGTGTACTTCCAGCTAATAGTAGCAACAGTGACCGCATTCCGAGCCTCTTTTCCCTCTGCCCAGCATGCAGCGCGCGTGGTCGCATGGACCAAGGCACAGCTAGAAGCCTATGCTGAGGTCTTCAATCGTCAGCTGTACAAGATCCGCCCAGGTACAAGAGTTTACACTCAATGTGTCGAGGCAACGAGATGCGAGAGTGAACAACTACGACACCTTGGTCTTGACATGGACTTTCTTCTGGACTATGTTTGGGCATAAGATACCAACTCGTAACAAAGGTCTCAGTTTTTCTGGGTGCATTCGCTATGTAAAATTAGTTATTTATTTTGCTTCTTCAAGGTGCTTTTGTAGATTTCATCAAAGTACCAGACCTGCTCAGCCAGAGCCTTCTTCATTGCACGCCCAGTGACTTCATCATCAGGGTCGCTACGAGCAGCGAACCCGTGAGCAGTGCCAGAGTAAACTTGGAAGTAGTAGTCGGCCTTGATTTCTCTCAAAATCTCGAGAGTCTTAAAACGAAGCTCAGGAGTGAAGAGTGTATCATTCTCAGCGGCAGCAACAACCAGGGGCTTCTTGATATTTCTAACAAGCTCCTCGGTCACAAAAGAGGGGTGACTCCAAGCGCCTACATCAATGGTGCCTTCGCCCAAGAGATGAGTGGTAGGGTTGGCACCATAACAATATCCAATTGCAGCAACAAATTCGGGTTTGAATTTTTCCTTGGCCGCAGAGAGAACTTTGTCGACTATGGGCCAGGTACCCTCGGGGGGATGTCTACTGAGCCATGCCTCAAAATCAAACCCCGTACGATCTTTAGGTACGAGATCATTGTCGAAAACATCGACAGCGACAACCAGATAGCCCGCTCTAGCAAAGTTATCGGCGCAAATTTGTAAATTTGTCGCAGTTACTCCCCACACATCTGGGGTGAAAAGTAAAAGTTTCTTGGAGCTTTTATCGCCAGTGATGTACACATCAATGTCAGCGAGCTTGCTCAATTCACCTTCAGTGTTACCTTTCCATACATAACCTTCGAAACAACACTTTTGAGGAGGGTTGGATACCATTGTGGAAGTTTAGTTAACGAGCAGCAAACACGAACCTCTTACGATATCATACTGATCCTCAATTAGCGATGACGTCATTTACTTGTCTCCCATGTGCAATATCTCTTTTGGAATCTTATGACGCTTTGGGTGCAAGCACCGCTTCACTTGTTATCAGATCATGAAAAGAGCGGGAAGTCTCGGGAAGTTTCATTGCGATCATTGCGAGTTTGTTTTCACGACAGGAAAGTGCACCTAATGCAGCGATTTAGTGGCTATGCGGTTCTAATAGGCCAGAGCATTATTCCCTTTCGCTTTTGTGTAGCTTTAAGCGCTCAGCTTGCTTAGCAATTTGTTAAAACGAGTGAGTCTTCTCTTATGCTCGGGTTTCAAATAAAAAGTACAATGGCGTCACCACGCATAATAGCGGCGCGGCGTTTTAACGGCTGTTTCATATTTAAATGTTCGTAAGATGCACACAATCGCTTGAATTTTGGCGGGAACAGCGCTTGTACCGAGACATGTTAGGTATATGCGTACTTACTACACGAAGACGGGCCAATTGCATCCCATCGAATACAATACTATCGGCGAAGCGAGCCTTGTTGGCAAAAAGGTTAATACTGGTTGAAAAGTGCAGATACAGGGCTCTTCACTCCTTCACAGCACAATCTGCGGCAAAAACTCTCGTATGGTGCAGGTTTTTGCATCCCAACGCAGGGTACCTTAATCATATGCATTAGTGGGGTGATGTGTTAAAGGGTGGGACTAGAGAAAAATATGGCCTTTGTGTGTAACTGTCTCTGAATTAAAACACTTCTCTCTTTTATTACAGCTTATTGCTACAGTTTCTGCGCAGAAAGTTCACCGGGGGCTCTTCAATGCATGAGCCTCATTCCTCTTGATGCACTGTAAGTCACGTAAGCGTAGATCCCCTGAAGTCCTAGCATTCACATGCGGGGATTTAGTGCCTCGCCTTTCAGCAAGTAGCAGAAGATAGAGTAATGCAATACCGTCGTGTATCGTAATGGAAGTATTTAATTGACTCTGTTGGTTTCAAATCACAATGCACTAGGCCTAAAAAAGTCGGCCTCGGGTTTGGCTTGCCGATCCCTGCATGCCGCTACAGGTACTTGACTAGTGAGAAAAGGTGCCACTTGACACCAACTTCTCCAAAATGTCCTGGCTCGACAATCTTGAGCCACTTGAGATCAAGCAGATGAAACTAGTATACGCCGGTGTTTACATAGTGCTTGGCTTGATACCAAGAAGTCTTGTCGACTACAAGCATTTGAAAAAACCGTCGGTGAAAGGCCTGACCCGCAGCGATGCCAAAAGATTCCCTGCGCTGCAGAAATTAGTGAGTATCGGTGATAACACGATCTGGGGTGTCGATAAGGCAAAGGCTCTGGCAAAATGGCGATGGATGTGTCGCGATAATCCGGATAAAGTGATCGCTCGCTATATCAGACAATTCCCCGATTCGAAGAAAGCCATCCTTGCGATCTTCAAAGGAATAAAGCTACTTTGTACCGAGATCGATCTGGAAAAGCTCCTTCTTACTCCAGAGGCCGAGCTCGCTAAGCAGAAGGGCTATGAGCTCAACCATAAGAAAGGCGTACGCATGATTTCAGGAGTCGAGAAACGTGGAAAAGTAATTAACGTATTCAGAGCCTCTGCACACGACGCCTCCGCCCAGTCGAAGGAGGAGATGCGTGTTTACTCGTTGCTCATGTACGAATTGACACAGCGGGTTGTCCAAGAGGAATGCGATGGAGCGTTATTTATCTATGATTTGACAGACATGAAACGCAAAAACGCCGACCCTGCGATTACGCGCTTCATTCTTAACAACTTGAATAACATCTACCCTGGTCTCGCTGCTTATACTTATTTTCACAATGCCCCTGGTTTCTTTGAAATGTTCTTCAGAGCTGCTTCAACTTTTTTGTCGAAAAAGGTGCCCTATAAATTCACGAAAACTTTACCAGATCTGCTCCAAAACGTGACCATCGAAAACCTCTCCTATGAGCTTGGTGGGTACGCAGAGAATAAATACCAATGGACCCCACCAAAGCCAGATGATGATCTTCCTCTCAAAAACACTTATCGTCAGAAAGAGCTTCGTGCCGAGCGCCTGTCAATGCTCAAGAATCTTGAGGAGGATACCAAGGCTTGGGTTATGATCCCAGATGCCACGCGACCGCAGGAGCGTATCGATCTTCTCAGTAAGCTTGAGAAGCACTACCTCATCTCTGACAAGTACTTTCGCCACAGAACTCACTTCGACCGTATCGGCTTAGTCGAAAAGTTACGACCAACCCCTCATGAAGCTCCCGATGGTGACTTTAATAGTGAACTTAACTCAGGGCAAGGTAGCAAAACAACCAGTGTCACGAGCGTAGACGAACCCGACAATCGCACACACGAGGAGATTACTCTCAGACCTATTCCCTCTACCGCCGTGGTAGCGACTACCCCGAGGAAGAAGCACATTGCCAGCTTTGTCAAGGCTGATTGAGTATGAAGTGATGAATCCAAGATGAGAAACTGGACCAGTATTATTATTTTTAATACCTCATGTTTGTCACCTGAAAGCTTGGCTAGAGTCGGACTCCCTCATCCTGTTTGTTATAGCGTTGCACACATGTAGATGCAGAAGCCTACTGTATGTTTTTAATTTAATGTCTTTATTGTGATAATTATCTGCCTTTTTTGTGTTATTGATGGATATGCACCAGGCGCAGAATGATGCATCTGCGTGCATATGGTGCACCTAGTTGCACAATATGGAAGGAGGTTCAATGGCTAACGTACGGTGGTAATTACATTACTCGTGTCAGACCAAATGGACGAATCACAATAGATATGTTGTCCATTTGCCCACCTCGCTCAGATTCGCCGCTTGATCAAGAGCCCTCAAATGAAAAATTACTAATCGTCACAGGGCTTCTGGCAGTCACAAACCGACACAAACTCTCACGCTAGGACAGGATGAAGCTCTAGCTGAGCAGTACCACTGACGAAGAAGCCAAAAAAAAATGTCTGATAACGAATACACTAGTGACGTCGAAGTCTCCGCTAACGCTGCCGCCCCCGGCCAGCTCTCCATCACCGATGCCCTCCAGGGTGCCCTTCGCAACTCCTTGATCCACAACGGTCTTGCCCGTGGTATCCGTGAGTCTGTTAAGGCTCTCTGCTCTGGTAACGCCCAGCTTTGCATTCTTTGCGAGTCTGTTACCGAGGCCGGTTACTTGAAGCTCATTGAGGCTCTTTGCAACGAGCCCGAGCAGAGCATCCCCCTCCTTAAGGTCTCTGACGCCAAGGAGCTTGGCTCCTGGGCTGGTCTTTTCCAGACCGACCGTGATGGTAACCCCCGCAAGGTTGTCGGCTGCTCCTGCGTCGTCATCCGTGACTGGGGTGTTGACTCTGAGGAGCGCAACGTCCTCATCAGCCACTTCGAGTCTGAGTAAATAAAATGTAATTAATTGCTATTTTTACTGTAAACTGTCCCGGCGCGCTTATGGCTGCCTCAAGTTGATCCTCCTTCCCCTGTCAGCGCGGCCTGCTGGCTCTGATTTCAATTAAATGAGTTACCAAGATAAAAGTATAGCATCAGTCTGATGAGTGTTACCACTTGTAGCTAGACAGGAGCCTCAAAAACTCACCCCATCTGCGTAGGAAACCATTCTCCTAAACTTACCCTCGTCTTCGGCTCCTGAGGCCACTCGAGATCTAAAACAATGCAATTTGATAATTAAGATGTTTATAGCTCTGCGAGTTATGTGAAACGCAATTGTGCTCATTCTTTGGGATGTGTCCTTAAATGACAGCCAGATGTACATGCATAGAGTTACATGTATTGATTAACGGCCATAGATGTAATAGTGAGAAATGGGCCTCAAGAGATAATATAAGTACCGAGATAAATAACATTCAAGTTTTTCATATTAGTATATTTCGCTAAGGTCATTCATATGCAATAGATTGGAAAGTTCTGGCTCAGAAATTTAGGTACGGACTGCTGGTCCACCGATGTCCTTACGTCTCAACGAACTGGTAAAGTAGAGTATCTGATATTTGAGGTCAGAATCGTGGAGGCTATCGTAGTGTGCGAGATATTGCGAACGTAGACTCGTTAATCAGCTGGTACCTGGCCACTTGAGCGATTCAGCGTCACCCGAATGAGTATATGAGAGGATCGCATAAATATATCAAGGGCACATCAGAGATTAAACGATGGCAAGGCAGCGAAGAGCCAATGTTCATCTGAGAGCGATTTCTTCACGCTTTATGGGATCTCACGGTGTACATCGTGGTGAGGACAAGGTGACCTGAGCCAGCAGCTAATACTTCGGCCTCGCGTTCATACAGATTCGTTCTGCATGTAATGTAAGAGTGCATACTTTTATTTTTCTACTAGATTATGTACTAGAGGGAGTGCTTACAGCAAACGCTTAAGAAATAAGCTCGGCAACATTAATGGGCATCTCGAGAATCTCGGTGGAGTAGAACTGCTCAATCTCGTGCAAAGCAGCGGTGTCAGCGTCAGTGATAAGGTTGATGGCAACACCCTTACGACCGAAACGACCACCACGACCGATACGGTGAATGTAGTTCTCTTTGTTGGTGGGGAGGTCGTAGTTAATAACGATAGAGACCTGCTGGACATCGATACCACGAGCAAGCAAATCAGTGGCAATCAAAATACGAGAGGAACCGGTACGGAACTCGCGCATGATACGGTCACGCTCCTTCTGGTCCATATCACCGTGCATGGCGGAGACGGTGAAGTCCTCATCAGTAAGAGCCTTCTCAACGAACTCAACGGCAACACGGGTGTTGCAGAAGATGACAGCCTGGGTGACGGTAATAGTCTCGTACAAGTCAACAAGGGTGGGGACCTTGAACTCCTCGGCGTTAATGTTAACGAAGAACTGAGAGATACCCTCAAGGGTCAGCTCATCCTTCTTGACAAGAATCTGAATGGGGTCCTTCATGAACTTCTCAGTAACCTCGAGAACCTGGTTAGGCATGGTGGCACTAAGCAAGACAACCTGGAACTTCTCGGGGAGCAACTGATAAATATCGTAGATCTGCATCTTGAAACCACGGCTCAACATTTCATCAGCCTCATCAAGAACGAACATCTTGATGTACTTGGTGTTGAGGTAGCCATTGTCGATCATATCCTGAACACGACCGGGGGTACCGACAACAACGTGGACACCGGCACGGAGGGCAACAACATCATCCTGAATGGAAGTACCACCAATACAAGGGTGGCAGGAGACATTGAGGTACTTACCGAGACCCAAAACGACCTTGTGGATCTGGAGGGCCAACTCACGGGTAGGGGCCAAGATAAGAGCCTGAGTACGTCTGACCTTGGTGTCAATGTTCTGCAAAACAGAAATGGAGAAAGTAGCGGTCTTACCGGTACCAGACTGGGACTGCGCAAGCACATCGTGGCCCTCGATCACGGGCTTAATGGCACGCTGCTGAATAGTGGAAGGGTGCTCGAAACCGTAGTTGTAGATACCACGCAAGAGATCATCCTTGAGGTTAAGAGCGTCGAAAGACTCGACTGTTTCATCGTAGTTGGAAACGACAGTGCCGTCAATAACAGTGTCAGACATTTGAAAAGTTTTTTGGGAGGGGGGTGCTGTGAACAGGGTGTTGGGGTTAGGGTGACAGGGCGCGACGGCATGAGGGCATTGACAAGCAGCAGATTGCGAGCCGAAATTTTCTTTATCACTCAAATAATAAACATATTTACCGGTAAAAACGACAAGAATGTTAATTTGTAGAGACAGATCGGATACACGATATGTTCTTACTCCTGCATAAGATATCTGTATAGATCAATTAATTTAGATCAGCCATATTGGTGGTCAAAACCTAACGCCTTCGGTGATACAACGTGGTTTGGACTCGGGTTGAAAGAGACTCTAGGCAAACAAAATTTCAGCAACTAGATCAGCAAGTGAGAGTGAATGAGAGTACTCGCTGTACTCACTTAAACGTTGATCAATAACATTAAAAATTAGATAGTTTTTCTATTAGGTCAATAGCGATTTTGTGAGACATTCTTGACTTGGAGCGCTTAGGATATGACCCAATAAAGTCCCTTGGCATTGACGAACTCAACTACCCAAGCGGTGCCCTTTGCCAAACCTTTTCTCGTCCACACCTCTACTGCCAGGCGCGGTGAATGTTGCGCTATTTGACGGATGGTGGCTATTTCCAAGAATACTACCGCCTTGCGCGGCAGTACTATCAGCATCCCACTTCTTTAGCCACTGCGGAACAGTCAACAGTCGCGGGCCACGGGCATTAGGGAGTAGCACAGTGAGATACAAATGCAAATGACCTAGGAAAATACCAAGTAACGACGGAATCATACTGTGAACGCCTGAGAACAAGGCACCGAGTAGTGCATTGGCCCATGGCAAGATACCCAAGGGTACATCAATGACATATAGGAGCTTTGAAGGAGCGCGGGGATTTTGCTGAGCTAGTGTGTAGGTGATGCCAGATGAGATGATGTCAAAATATGCGTAGATACCAAGCTTAGGGCCGATGACGAGACATAACGCTTGCATGAACGCCAAAAGCAAAATAAGCTCGCTGCGGCGCCACTGGCCTTCCTCCAAACTCCGGAGATTGATCCAATTAAATGCGATATTCATGAGAACTTGAGGTGGCTGACCTCTACAAGCAAACGCTGAGGTCACAATCGTCCAAGGGTAATATAGCGCATAGCTGGGGATAAACCAAGTGTAAATCAGAGTATGAGGCAGTAGATAAACAAGAATAAACATGAAGCCAGTGATAGCGGTTACATTGCGGGTGATAAATGGCAATTTACTCCAGATGTAACCAAATGATTCCGTGTCAGGAGTAGCCATGACTTGGTGATACGGTTGGACACGATTATGTACAGCACAACTCGGTCATAAGTATGGCTCGTTAAGCTATAAAACAATACTTCATCTATTAAAATAGTTAAATACGAGAGAAATCTGCGCTTAATCTTCGTGAATAGAGCCCTGGGCATGCTCTTTTTGCTTACCTGCAAGCACAATTCTTTGAATCGCTGTGGGCTCGTCGTCATCCTCACCGGTGATGAAGACAAGAATGGAGGAGACGCTCTGGAAGTGAACGAGACGTAATTTCACCTCGATCCAACCATTCGTGGGCTGTCCTAAGTCCTCGTCAACCAGTGCTCTGTGAGACTGAGCGTCCTCGAAAGAGAGCGCGGAGGGTAGTGATGCAAACACCTTGATGTGGCTAGGAGGCTGCGCGTCGCTATAAGAAGTAGGCAGCTGGATCAGAATACTGTTAAGAGTAACCCTGTTTTGGAAAGGAACAAAAGCAAGGAGCTGAGAATCAGCATCCGTAACGGTGGTAGTGGCTCCGGTAGTGAAAAGATCTGCACCGGTAGTACCCACATTGAGAACTTCAAGACCGGTCTTCTCAATAGTATTATTGAGGTGGTTAGCGACGGGCCAGTTGTCTGAGGAGCCCGCCGTTGAGGAGCCACTACTGGAGGCAAGATTCTGTACCTCCGTATTGAGCTGGGGAACATTAGCGCCGACAATACGCGCAACTTCCTTGTTTTCGTTGAAAAACACGAAAGTTGGCGCCGATGAAATCTCAAATTTGGCTGCTACAGGGTACGCAGTCGCCATGTCTACGGAAGCCCATGCCACTGTGGGGAACTCTCTCTCTAGGCGCGACACGTGGGGTTCAATGGCACGACAAGGGCCACAAGATGGTGATCCAAACTTCAGCACCGCTAAGCTGTGAGAATTGATGTAGTCCAAGCATTCTTGTTCCGTAGTGATTTCCTTCATGCTGGCTTGAAAGTTGGGAAGGACTCTCATTAGTCAGGGAAATTTTTCAATGATCAATATTCATGCCGATCGAGTCGACAATGGATCTGCTCAGTTTCCTGGAAATATGAGTGGAGAGGATGCCTCTTGGGATTTAGAAAAGTTCAAAAAAGAGTTTGACATCAAGATCCACAACATGACCAGCCTCTCTGCCAACTTTGACCTTACGGGTATTGACACCTCGCTCGCGAATGCATTTCGCCGTATCATGATTGCTGAGGTCCCGTGTGTAGCTATCGAGAAGGTTTTTGTGGAGATGAATTCTAGTGTTATGCATGATGAGATTCTTGCCCAGCGCCTTGGCCTCGTTCCCATCGCCATGTCCCCTGACTGGCTTCAGTGGGTTGATCCAGTCGAGGAAAACGGCCAAGAAGTCTATACGACTATGAACTGCGTTACCTTTAAGCTTAATGTCAAGTGTGAACATAATCCTAACGCTGCGAAGACCGAGACGGACCCTAGAAAGAAATATATCAACTCTGAGGTTTATGCTCGTGATTTGGTGTATGTTCCCAGTGAGGAGCAAAAAGAGTTTATGAAACCCGCTCCTGAGGTCCTTAACCCTGATATTCTCTTGACCAAGTTACGTCCTGGTCAGGAAATCTCACTCACTGCGTTTGCTATTCTCGGAATTGGCTCTGATCATGCAAAGTTCTCGCCAGTCGCTACTGCTTCTTATCGGTTGATGCCAAAGATTGAAATCACTAATAAAATCGAACCCGATCTTGTACCCAAGTTCGTTAAGTGCTTTGCACCTGGTGTCATTGAAGTTGGCCCCGACGGACAGCCCTTTGTGGCTGATGCCCGCAAAGACACCGTATCGCGTGAAGTCCTTCGCCACCGTGAATTCAAAGACTGCGTCAAGCTCGGTCGTGATCGCGACCACTTCATCTTTAATGTCGAATCTACCGGCGCCATGGAACCCGACGAAATATTCGTGAAAAGTATTAACATTCTCAGAGAGAAGGCCAAACAGCTTTTGGACTGCGAGTTTTAGTTTTATTTATAGCATCAAATAGTTTAACAGTTGTGATATCTGGACCTCGGAGTGTATGCACCATGCGTCAGTTTACCTAGTTCCAAGTGTACGCAGACCTTTTCGATTTGCATGTACCAGAAATACTTGAATAATTAAATCTAATTAAGCCCTTGAGGTAATTTGGCCAAACGGCCGCAGGAACAAGCCCCAAGGTCTTTTCCCCCCACCATACCCACGTCCCCACTTCTTAGATTTGAGAATACACTTGTAAAAAAATCACAAGAATTATTGAGATTTCACTATATATACGAAAGCGCCTTGATAGTCTCCAATGGACTTCGCTTGACTTTACTGCGCCCGTTTCAATTCATTACCCCTCACCTCTGCATGCCTTTACCACGTTCGGTAGATCGTCGTGTGGATTTTCCGAGACCGTTTGGAAAGTTGCATAACATTGCATTTAGTATTAATGTTCAAATAGACAAAAATTGTGTGCTGTTTTGAAGGTTCCACCTTCGGCTTCTCAGCCGTAGCTCTCCTTCCGCTTTAGGAATGTAGCCTTTCCTTGGCAACCGGCATGGCAACGTGCATATGTGCTTTTCAAGGCGGTCGATGTAGAATACGCGTTTTAGATGTTGGACTACGGGGTAAATTATTTACATGTTACAAGTTTTTTAGCTTATACGCGGGCAAGCTAGACATTTTAGCGGTATTTGCTCACAGTTACCCTAGCAATGCGAGGGGCCTGCATGGTCCGCCTAAAAGTATTTTTAGACATGGGAACTCAGGGGTATACGCATATTTATTTACTGTTCCGTCAGTTTATGGGTATTAACATGACCAATACCCTTTCAGAATGTATAAACGTGGAACTGTGTCGATATTGCATACGCTCAACAAGAATTACGATCTGATCGGAGATGAATGCACTATCCGGGGAAGCCACAATGTCAAGATGCATGAAATATGCGCAGGAGAACGCACTCACTCGAACCATATCAGCATTATAATAAAGCTCATTACTGAAGTAGTTTAGAAATGACTTGGAAATAGACTACGATGGTGGGGCCAACACTAGCAATGGTCAGCATTCCACAAGGTTCTCTTCGCCTGCCGACTACCTCGTAAGCATTCTTTCGCTGCCTTACGCGCCCACGGAAAAACTTCCACAGTGATGGTAGGGTTACGGACTGACCAGGCACATTCTCGAGTGGCTCGGTTAAGAAAGGCCAAAATAGATCAGTGCTCCCGAGCAAGCCTCACCAATCCTTCCAATACCCAGAAAGCGGGGTATTACAGGCGTGAATGCATGAAACATTATGCAGCACATAATGCACGATGGTGCATGATACATACATATGCATTAAGTTGCAGAGGGAACTATATAATGAGGGATCGAGCACACAGTATCCCCAATGATCTCTCCTGTTTTCTACGCTGCTCTCGCTCTTGTCGCTGCTGACCTCTCCGGTGACCTTGGTGCCGTTTCCTCCAACGCCGACGACCTCGCTGGCAAGGTTTCTGGCTGGTCCTCTGGTGACGGTCTTACTGGTGCCCTCGCTATCCAGCAGGGCTTCGACCCCCTCTCCCAGGCCGTTGGCTCCTTGAAGGACTCCACCAGCTCTGCCTCCTCCTCTGACATCCAGGGTGCTCTTGACGGTATCTCCGGTCTCGCCACCGCTGTTGAGGGTCTTCTCGGTGCCCTCAGCTCCAAGGCTGACGACTTCAAGAGTGTCGGTGCCACTCAGATTGTCACCAAGGACATTGACGCTTTGTCCCAGCCCTCTGCCGACATTATCAGCAACCTCTCCAAGAACGCTGGTAAGATCCCCCAGAACCTTGCTGACGCCGGTAACTCCCTCGGTGCCGCTTTCTCCTCTGCCATCCAGGCTTTCGGTGGCCAGTCCGTTCAGTTCCCCTCCCTCGCTGCTGGTGGCTCTGACGACTCTGCTTCTTCTGCCGCTGAGTCTTCTGCTGACGCTTCCTCCGCTCCTGCCTCCTCTGCTGCTGGCTCTGCTTCTGCTAAGGCTTCCGATGCCCCTGCCTCCTCTGCCGCTGGCTCTAAGGCTGCTGGCTCCACTGACGTTGTCGAGCAGACCGTCACTGAGACCGTTTGCACCCACCCCACTTGCCAGGGTACCGGTGTCACTCCCGCCAACGGTGCCGCTGGTAACTCTGCCATCCTCGGTGGTGTCGCTGCTGCCTTCGCTGCTTTGCTCTAAATTTCTTAATTCTGAAATTTTGAATTTGTAGATAATCTCACAACCCGCGTTTTAACGCGTTATTAACCCTTTAATAATTTTAATACCTGAAATTTGTTTCGTTGTTACTCCTTTGTAGTCGAATTCTCTTTGTTGTTCGCTCAGCGATTGGGTCGACGCACCAATTCCCGTGAAGACATCTTTTACTTTACGTGGTGACGTACTTCTAGTGACTTTGCAGTTGAGTAAAACCTATTATGCACTACCTACAATAAATTATTTACTTTTCTTGGCCATGGGCTTGGTCGAGGGCTTGAGACCTTTCTTCTTCTGAGCACGTTTGATACTCTTATCAATGTACTGTTGATCCTCATCTTCGTTGAACTCAGCGAAAGGCTGATCAAGTGCTTCCTCGATGTCGGCTTCTTTTTTGGTGGTAACCTTGGGAGTGGGGCCAATCTTTTTGAACTTGGCAACGTAGAAGCCATCAACGTTGTAAGTGTGGGGGTAGTAACGACGGGTAAGCTTAACGCTAGGATGGAAGTTCTTGCCACGGAATGAAGTAAAGCCTTCTTTACCTATTTCCAGACCAGCATCGACAAGCTTCACATTAGGGCGCTTCCGCAAAGCGTAATCGACAACAGACTCATTTTCCTCAACCATGACCGAGCAAGTGGAATAAACGATGGTTGCACCAGGCTTGGTCTCATCTACAGAGTCGATAGCGCAGAGCAGCAACTGCTTTTGGAGTTGAGGAAGCTGTATGAAATCTTTTTCAGTACGGTTTTGTTTGACAGCGGGGTCCTTTGAAATGACACCAGTACCACTACAAGGAGCATCCAGGAGAACACGATCGAATCCACCAATAACTTTCGGGAACTCACGGGCATCGTAGTTACAGACAATGGTGTTCGTACAGCCAAGACGATGAATGTTAGCGATAAGCGACTTTGTGCGTGCCTTGTTGGAGTCGTTGGCAAAAACGATACCGGTATCCTTCATCATAGCACTAATAAACGTGGTTTTGCCACCAGGGGCGGCGGCCATATCGAGAATGCGTTCATTCTCCTCAGGGGCAAGAGCCATAACTGGCAAGAATGAGGATGCAGCTTGAAGAATATAGTGTCCGGCCAGATACTCAGGAGTCGCACCAATAGGGACTTGAGAGTCAAAAACTTGGAGTCCGACCTTTGTCCAAGTTCCAATTGGCTGCAAATTGACACCGCGATTCACCAAGTTCTGCACTAGGTCACGACGGCGTGCTTTAAGAGTGTTTGTGCGAATTGTGATGGGACGAGGAAGCTCGTTAGCTTCAAAAAAGTCAAAAGCCTCAGAAGGTGTAAACAGGTTGAACAGTTTCTCGGCCAAGAAGGGCGAATAGCCGTAGTAAGAACAAATGTCATTGAGAAGGCGGTCAGTATAGGACGCACGGCTCATTCCTTTGGAAAGCTCGGCAAAGTTCTCGAGAATTTTCACGGTCTCCATGATGCGAATTCGGGTGCTTGGCAGGTCAAGCTCTTCATCGCCATCTGCAGCAGCCTCCTCATCGGCGGCTTCGAACTCGCCGTCGTTTTCGAACCGTTCCTCTGGGATTTCCTCGGCATCAGAATCTTCTTCAAGTTCACTCTCGTCAAATTCATCCTGTTCCTCAGAATCACCGTCTTCATCCTCATCTTCCTCGCTCTCATCGCTATCTAAGAAGTGCTCGGCGGTCATATCGTTTAATTTTTGCAGCGACTCCTCATCGTCTTCATCATCACTAAACATAGGGCGGGCTTCTTGGTTGTCGGAGTCATCGAAAAGCTCATCGCGAGCCTCCTCCAGCTCCAACTCTGGATCTGAGCCATCTTTTTCAGCTTCAGCTTCCCGAGCAGCTTTGCGAGCTCTTTTGAGTGCACGACGACCAGGTCCCTTAGAAGTTCGCTTTTCACCACGAAATTCTTCCAAAGTAGGGGGATCCTGCTGTCTTTTCTTGATTCTGTTTGGCGTAGGCATTTTTTGAGGATCAAAGAAAAATTACGTTAGTAGGGTGAAAAGTGAAAAATAGGCGAGGTGTGACCCAGAACCTAGTAAACGCACTAGACTCCAGTTAAGTGTGCAATATCAAGTAAATTTAAAATGACTCGATAGCATAGACATAGAAGTAATGGTGTTTAATTGATAATTTATCCAATATGGTGTGCCACGATGGTGGTGAGATATGTCGCCAGAATCGCAGTTAATTGAGATTTAGGAGAGTGGAAATATATTTAATTAGCGTGCTTTGTTCACTGCACACATACGCAACTTATGAAAACGCTATCCAGGTTACCAAGATTAACGCATTGATCATGAACAATGTGGCGGCAATGGCTAAAAAGCACTGACCAGAACGCTTGAGGAGATCAAAATAATCAGCCTTGTGATATTTGTCTATGCTATAGTACCCAGATCGAGATCATCTTGCTGGTCGTGTCAACTGTTTGGAGTGCATACTTTTGTCTAACATGAGGTCTCTAAAACTTTACAGTCGACTCGTGCCGAGCAAGGTTTTAACACAAACATTGTACGTTGATGCCTAATGAGACCCTTAGCATGATGTTGCGAGAGATCTCTACGTTATGGCTATATGTCTCATATCATCATGCCATACTCCGCACGCCACGCCTGCATGATTTTGCACGTGATCGCCCGTCGGCTAGGTATATATTCTTGCCATAGTGTGAGCGTATAATATTAATGACTTCTGCACTACCTGACGGACGAACTATCCCTTCCATTGGATTCGGAACCTACCTGATCCCTCCGTTCCAGACACATGAAGCAGTTACCGATGCATTGGAAATGGGCTATCGACTCATCGATACCGCTGCAGTCTATTTCAATGAGAAGCAAACTGCTGATGCAATTGCTGATTTCCTTCGTAAAAATCCAAGTGTTAAGCGAGAGGAGATCGTCTACACCTCGAAGCTGTGGGAGGACAGATTCGGCGACGAGGCAGAGTTGGGCGTCGAGGAGTCTTTGGAGAATGCCAAGTCTATTGAATATATTGATCTTTACCTGCTACACTCCCCAGAAGGTGGCAAGGAAGGTCGCCGGGCGAATTGGAAAGCCCTTCAGAAGGCCGTGCAAGCCGGGCACATCAAGGCGATCGGCGTCTCCAATTGGAGCGAAAAGCATCTTGATGATATCCTCAATTGGGAGGGACTGACTGTGAAGCCCGTGGTGAACCAAATCGAACTCAATCCCTGGTTCCAGCAGAATACAATTGTTGATTATTGCAAGAAGCATCAAATTGCTGTCGAGGCTTACTCTCCATTGACGCTAGGATTGAAGCTTGGCCATCCGGATGTGGTCAAATTGAGTGAAAAATACGGCAAGACACCCGCTCAGATTCTTCTGAGGTATGCGATTGAAAGAGGTACCATCCCTCTTCCTAAAAGCACCCGAAGTGAGAGAATGAAAGAGAACTTGGAGAGCACATCGTTCACAATGGACAAGAAAGATGTACAACAGCTGGGAGATCCCAATGATCGGTTTGTTACTGTTCCTAGCTGGGATCCTGTGACATGGGACTGAACCCTCAGCTAAAGGCGAGGTTAGGAATTTTTGCGAAACAAGGACAACTGCTGCCTGGGTGCGTATATCATTTCACAACAATTTGAATATTAGCTACTTTAAAATTAGTCGTTTATACTACCATATCGATTTTATGCCGATTTCTTCGTCCATTCCGACCCACAGTCTTTTTAGTGCTAACCTTGTGGTTACATACTAAATTCAATCTACTGGATATAGTTTGGGAGTTGGAGTTGCTAAATATTTTATATGAGCAGATATTCCATAGAATAATGCGCTGCCTAACATATACTGTCATTGATAGCCTCACGGCAAGACTATCACCTCACATCAGCATGTCCTGGCTCTACATCGCCCTTGGCGTACTTGCTGTCTGGGTCGAAGAGCAACCTCACCATTTAGCAAGATTTGGGCTTCGCCTGCAAATTGACCGTAAATCCTCCTTGAAGCAGATCCTGGCAATCTTTCTCAGGTACAGCTACATCAGTGCCCGCATTGCTCATGAGAAATTCCATTCGGCCCCCCCTCAGGACAAATTTGACAAATTAGCACTGGCCATATGGCTCAAAGGCTCTCAACTAATCAACAACTCCATCGCATGGCTAAGGAACAGGGTATCCCTGCAGCCTACTTGGGATAAAGATAGTGAGAGACTCATTGAGGCATACAAGCGTGTTTACCCAAAACCACAGGACACTGGACGTAAGTTGGGCAAAGGAGGCATCGATTGGGTCTCTGTAGGCTTCCAGGGTGATGATCCTTTCTCCGATTTTCGGGCCGCTGGAATGCTTGGCCTGGACCACTTTGCAGGGTTTTGTAACAACTATACCCAGGAAGCTCGCCGCCTGGCAACTGAATCGGGATCTCTCATCAAGAGCGATGACCCATGTTGGTACTCACTTGCGTTGGCGTCGATTTTCATCTCCAACGCAATGGCAGAATTGTTACTGGAAGAGCCGCTATTTGTTGCCTGCATCTCGGGACAGCGCATGATATTTATTGAAATGCTTGGAAACGTGCACAATCGTCTGCTAATCAGCTTCCACAATGGCTGGATGACCGAAAAGCAGACTGGTGTGGTCAAGACCGTGATGGACACCGACAACAGCCTCAAGAGGTTCAAGGCTAACATCCCCAATATCCTTTGGGATATGCGCGCTTAGCAAACGAATTCAAAGCCGCGCTAACATAGTACGTAACAATATTCGCTAGTTATATTTTATGTTTAACTCAGGCAATGCTCGCCTTGCCCACTCGCAGATGACCTACGTCGGGTTGCCCTGGGCCTCAAAACTATAGGTAAGCACATGAAGACCGAGTGAAAAGGTATCAATATTAGGATTTTATCTACGTATTCTAGGATCTAGAAACACTTTAGAAGTCCTGGACAAGAGACTTGACGTAGTCCTTACCCTTAGCCTTCTTGGAAGCCTCAGCCTTGATCTGACCGAGCTTCTTCTCAGAGTAGGCCTTGGCGTAGGGGTTGAGGCGCAAAAGAACGTTCTTGTTCTTCAAGGGGTTCTTCTTCTGAGTGGAAGTGCGCTTGGTGCGGCGCTCACCAGCAGCCTTGACGGCAGCCTGGATCTCAGAAGAGTTGATGGTACCGGTGATGTCGGCGTTGGCGATGATGCTCTGGGGAAGGTGGAAACCGCTCTTGGAGCTCCAGACCTTGTCAAGAGACTTGAAGGCACCCTCGGTCCAAATAACGAAGCGACCAAGGTGGGCACCAGGGGCCAAAGTAAGGACGGAGAGGTCCTCAACCTTGACGGTCTCAACACCGGGGATGTTGCGGAAAGCCTTGACGAGACCGTTGTCCTGGGAGTAGACAACGAGGGGACCACGGCGCTGAGTGAAACGACGGCCACGGAACTTACCCTTACCGGCACGGAGGTTCTTGGAGGCAATGACCTTCTTGACATCGGCGTGGGCACCAACGGACTTGAGGACGGAGACGGCCTCCTTGGTCTTCTTGATGGACTCGACGTCGTTGGAGACAACGAGAGGAACCTCAGGGACCTGCTCGATCTTGTGACCACGGGCGAGAACGAGGGGGGCAACAGCGGAAGCGGCGATACCAGCAGCGGTGGCGTAGCGCTTCTCGTTCTGGTTGACCTTCACGTTCCAGCGGCGCCAAGTCTTGGTAGGGGCGAACATACGACCACCACGGCACATGTTACCGAAAGCAGCCTGACCAGAGCGGTAAGTACCAGAACCACCGACACGGGGGATACGGGCAAGGGCACGACCGGTACCCCAGGACTCAGCGGAGGTCTGCTCACCAGCGTTGGTGGCAACGGCGTAAGCCTGACGCTTGTTCTTGTTAACGGACTTGAAGACCTCGTGGATGATATCGAGACGGATGGGGGTGGAGAAGACAGCGGGAAGGCCAGAAGTGTTGGCGACTTCACCGTTCTTGCGGACAGAAACAATGGGCTGAGACATTATAGATTGGAGCTCGTCGCACGACGGACTACGGTATTGAGAGAGTGAAAAATTATCCCGCCCTATTTACATGACTCAGCAACATCACGTCCCTAATCGCCTATCTGTTAGTCAGCAAATTCACAGGGTAAGTGCCACTTGGGTTGAGGATACGCATTGGGAATTACTAGGGAAAAAGACACAAAGTTAATATCTACACAGATCATAATATGTACATGCATTCTATAAAAAAGCGGACTTGCAGTGCCTATGGCAGGGACCCTTAAAGTGCTTCATTATTTTTCAGATTTCACAGGGTTTAGCTGTTGGCAGGAGGTGCTTGAGCGCTGAGAGCGCGAGTAAGAGCAATGTTGGCTCCTTCGATGACTCCTAGAATAATACCACCGAATGTGGCGGAGATAGCAACCGCTTTAGGTCCTCCTCTGACAGCTAGGGTGCCGCCAGTGAGTGCACCAGAAATGATGGAGTTCCAGGGATCTTCAGTCTTGCGAACACCTTTTACAATACAGTCATAGGTGCTGAAAGTACCACCCCATGCACCAAAGTTACCACCGAGAACAGGTGCTCTCAACCGGATTGCTTGTTTAGAGCCTTGCCATCTCTCTCCGTAGGGAGAGTTTCTGAAGCCTTTAATACCGTGGAAAATAGCACCAAAGCCAACGCCCATGGCGAAGGCACCGCCAAAGTCGTTCACAATTACCAGTGGACAGGGATCTCTGCTATGATCTCCAGACATGAATTTTCACCTGAGTAAGCGTTACCTTCTTATAGTTGGGAGAACGTTTGGGGACTAGATGTCGACCAGAGTGAAGAAGGTGAAATAAACTTATATACAAACAGTCCAATCTTGCATAGAACTGCAAATATTTAATTGGGATGCCGCGATCAGTGGGCCTCAACGCCGAATGTTCTTTAGCCTAGAAGAAGCTCCAAGTGATGTGTTGGGGTATCATTTATGATGATGATAACACTAGTCAAATGATTATACACTAAAAATTTCTAGAGAAGATCAGCCATTGCTTTCAACAACACTCTTTGCGGGCAACATCACATGTACCCGCATCGAGTAATCAGATCATAACAAACAGACGCACGGACCTGCAGAGCACATTGATTCACTCCAACTATGATGTCTGTTAAACAAGCACCACTGTCACCTTCTAAAGCGTCAGAGCCAACATCTGGAGAAAGACAATGGACTTTGGGCGATTTCGAAGTAGGCAAGAAGCTCGGTAGAGGACGATACGGAAAGGTGTACTGTGTTCGCGAGAAAAACACAAAGTTTGTGTGCGCTTTGAAGTGTATGGATATTGAGGAGCTGCTGAAGTGTAAGGCAGAAATACAGTTTCGGCGAGAAATCGAGATTCAATCGAATGTCCTTCATAAACATGTGGTTCGTCTCTACAACTGGTTCTATGATAAGAAGCGCGTCTATATGATCATTGAGTACCTACCAAAGGGTGAACTGTACAAACATCTACAAAACGCAGGAAAGTTCTCAGAAGTAAAAGCCAGCAAATATGTTGCCCAGGTCGCGGATGCCCTAATTTATCTTCACAGCAAAAACATCATCCACCGTGATATTAAACCGGAGAATATTCTTGTCGACATGAATGGGGACCTCAAGATCTCTGACTTTGGATGGAGTGTCCACTCTAAAAGCCGAAGACGTACCATGTGTGGAACTCTGGATTACCTTCCCCCTGAGATGGTCGATCACAAATGTCACGACAAACAGGTTGATATCTGGTCATTGGGTGTTCTGATGTATGAGCTTCTAGTCGGGTCAGCCCCATTTGAAGAAGAATCACATAAGGGAACTTATGAGCGTATTAGAAGAGTCGATCTCAGACTACCCAAGCACATATCACCCGAGGCCGCCAGCCTCATTTCTAGATTCCTCTGTTATGATCCTAAAGAGCGTATTTGTTTGGAAGAAGTACTAGAACATCCTTGGATTCTTAAACACAAATCTCAGTGGGGAACTGTCAACTAATTTATATGCTAAAATGAATACCTTAAATACTATTGACATGCTTTATTTTTATGCTAGGTGGTGAACTTAAATGAGAATTCCCCTTCAGAATCAGGATCGTCTATGTGACTTGTTTTTGTTTCTTCTAGGCGATCGAAAGGCTCCTCATCCATTTCCTCATCCTGAATGGATGAGGCCGACGCACTTGACCTTGACTTTGATTGTTGCATATACAGGTTGGGTGTAGTCTCTGGCTGAGAATTAAAAATGGGGACTTCCCTTTGCTTTCTAGGAGCAGCATTATTCCCCTTACGCCTGAATGCTTTAAAATTGGACCTAGATGTCCAATCACAATTTGTGGCATTTGGCGCTACTTTTTGGGCCCCTTTGATTTCGATACTACACTCTATCACGGCGAGTTCCTTAGTATCTTTCTCCATATCAATAAACATCGTATTTGTGGATATGCTCTGTTCATCGCTCACTTGGCCGTGCATCCCATGAGGACCTTCATTAGGGACAGAAGGGACAGGCTCAGGCGAAACGGTCTCACCAGAGAGTGAGAGAGGTTGTGGACTAGACTGAATATCAGTAGTAGCTTCATCAGCAGCTTTATGTCGCTTGGTTGTATCAGCTGATGATGTGGGATCGTGTACAGTTATCATATGATCCATCATAGTGACTCGTGCCGGACGTTTTCTAGTTTCTTGAGAATCGGGGGCAGGCTTGTTCCCGTTAGAAGTAAGAAAGTCCATAAGAGGTGCCTTTTTTGGCCGTTTCCTACGACTTTCAGTCAGGGCGTCACCATTAGGCTGAGAGACAGGTCGACATGATTCAGTAGATGAACTTTGAGACTCTGCGGTGCCATCTGCTTTCATGAAGTCCATAATCGCGGCCCTACGAGGCCTTTTGTAATTGGATTGGGGACTTCCCTCAGCGACTGCTAAATCCTCTTCCTGTGGCTCGTCCTTAACAACTGCTGGCGCTTCGTCCGCCAGGGAGATGAGCATTTCCTCCTTTTTAACGCGCCGTGGGCCAGGTTTAACTGCTACACCCTGTTTAATTGCAGTCAAAATATCCACTTGCTCAATTGACATCTTTGCTTCAACGTTTAGGGATCGGTTTGTGGATTTTACGAATATCTCGGTACCACTTGGATCTGTTCCTTGTCTGACCTCTCCTGAAGCACCGTTAATTACTGGGCCGAGACTACGGAGCTGTTCTTTCTCAAAAACTACAAATTTGAGACCTTTAAAGCAAGATTTACGTGCTAAGTTTGGGGCCCAGAGCGGATCCTCCAAAAACCGTGTCTCATCGGGCCATTTATCGGCATCCATCTCTAGCTCTGATGAAACGGAACCAATGGCGTCCAAAAATTGAGTGCTAACCACAGGAAGGTTACGAACCAGCGCAAGTGCCAACTTTGACGTTACATGGGTGCCTTTCATGAAATGTGTTGTTTTGTCTGTGAACGTGTTACTGAGTCGGATATCAAGCGGCTCCAAAACAGATTTTGCATGATCGAACATTGCTGCATGTGCTTGCCCCTTTTCACCAGTGCTATAAGTGATGTTCACTGGCTTCCAGTGTACCTTGATCTCAACAGAGGGACCCAAATGTAAGGTGTGCTCGGTGGCAGTGGACTTCAGCGTGTATTTCAGTGGCTTTGAGTCAACTTTTGTGCCAAATCTTGACTTTAAATCCGTGAATTGTATGCTCGTTACCTGATCCATGCCTTCTACATCGGGACTCCCTACTGTGATGGTCAAATGCTGGCGGCTGACAGACATTCCATTAAATGTGATGAAGTTTTCGTCTGCCTTTTGTGTGCGACGCCCTAGTGTGTACGTCTTATTCGGGCATAACCAACGCGGAGGTGATACATCCAGTATCCACATGGTCGATGCTTCGCGCTGGAGTTTGGCGTTGGGACCCTTGGTGAGGCGAACCTCTTTGTCAATAGAATATGAGCCTAAGATGCTGATAAGGGGACTTATCGCACTACAGGAGATAAAAGAGTACCAAAAAAACGTGCTCCTACTAGCCAAATTTGCCATCTTCAAGAGCTTTTAGCATTGAGAGTCTCGATTCTGGTGAGACTATTAGATGATGCTAGAACTACTTCTGCATGAGTAGGTGCTCGGGTGCTTCTTTAAGCTCGCACTAGAACTTCAATGACTTCCATGGTCAGAGTTTAGTTGGTAATTTCAACAATGTGCGATTGACAATGGTCATGCCGATACAAAAGTTATGAAAGAGGGAATAGATAAATTGAGCGTTGCAGTAGATGCGAGGTGTTGTAGGTGGCATGAGCTAAAATTTTCAATTGAATCTATAGTTAGGCTAAAACATCTAGGCAAAGTTCAAGTTCACACCCAGGTAAACACCGGTACGAACGATGTCGCCAGGGCCGGCATGAATGGGGTGAAGATAAAGAAGGTCAAAGTTGGCGGCGTTGCTACGGTAAGAGAGACCTGCACTGGCCGCAACACTTGGAGACAGCTCTGCTAAACTGTTAAGATTCTTGACAACGTTTTCTGATTTGTTGAGCTGCGCAGCTGCACCGTTGATGGAACCAACAAGGCGCAAAGGGGACTTGGGACACCAAGGCAACCAGGAGGACAAGGTGAAAGAGCCCTGATAAAAAGATTGGGCGCCAACAAAATCTTGGCCATCCTTGGGACCAATGGAGTTAATCTTGAAGCCATAGACGCTGCGAGGACCGCCAAGCAGAAACTGGTCCAAAATGGAAGACTTGCCAGCGATGTACCCGGCATTTCCATTGAGCTCGACACTCAAAGGAGCAAAGAGTTCACGAGCAATCTTGGCACTAGCAGTAACTTTCTGGAACACAGAGTCACCAGGCTTGCCAGCGGCCTCGCCTTCGATTTTCAAAGGACCAGCGATAACTGAGGCAATTGCTGACACCTTTGTAGCGGGGTTTGCAGCAGCAGCGCGAACAGTATCACTACATCCATCGCCCAAAGAAGGGATTTGACGTGCAACAGCCTCCACACCAAATTTAGTCTGGAAACAGTTGCTCGTGGGGAACTTCAGGTATGCTGAGATACCGTGGGACTCTACACTATGGCTTGCCCACGGGCGCTCCTGGTTCAGGAAGAAAACGCGCGCTCCAAGAAAGCTGTTGTAAACTAAGGGGAACGGAACAGGGACTTCAAAGTCAAGACTGCCAGAGCCAAGCCCGTAAGGACTGGGCTGAACAGCAGCAGAAAGATTGACAGAATCACCGAGGCCAAATTTGTTACGGGCGAAATAGTTGAAGTTTAATCCGTTCAGGTCAGTGCCAGTGTAAACGCCGACTTTGAGGGGTTCCTTGGCAACTGCCTCGCTAATCTTTATAGTCGTCAGCAGATTCAAAGGCATTCCTTTCTTGTAAGGCTTTTTGAGGTCCAAAAAGTATGAAACGTCGCCATAGGGCGCTAGGGAGTTTGCGACTGGCTCGAGTTTGTCGAGTACCGCGCCGATATTTTTGGCCTTGAGAAGTGGATTAACTTTCCCCTCGAGCACCCAATTGCGAATAGACAAAGTATTCTCTACTTTGACGGTGTTTGAGACCGCTGTTTGGCGATGTGATACCAGATCCAGATCCATGACCAATCAAATGGAACAAGCCCACCAGTTGCGGACACTGATATCGAGGGCACAGACATTGGAATTTGGACCCGTGAATAATATCGAATTTTTTCCCGAGGAGAACGTACTAGGTATAAAAAAGGGGTTTATTCTTGCCCTGTATGCTCAATCGGCTGGTGCATATGCGTCTATAGGCGAGTCGCTTTTGGCGCTCATTTGCAGCACAGAGAATCTGAGCGCAATCAATGCTAGAAAAAAATTGGTAGAGAAGGGAGAACTTGACCCTGAAGAAGATTTACACTTGCTAAATGTCTTATTATCTTCGCATCTCCCTAAACACAATAAGTCGCCCATGCTCTGGCAGCATCGACGATGGCTACTACAGAAACACCCTCAGCATCTTGCTCTCAACGTTGAATTAGAAGTCCTTGGTAATGCGGGAGACAGACATCCTCTCAATTATTACGCCTGGTCGTACGCACGTTGGTTGGCATCTATAATCGTCGAGGAGGCAGATCGACAGCGAATGAGGGAATGGGCGTGGACACTGTGTTATTCACACATATCAGATACATCAATGTGGTCGTTCTTGGCCCACATCGATGTCAATGGTATTTTTGAAGGACGTGCACAGGAAATGTATTCTCGCTACCACCGAGATGCAATACGTGTGTACTTGCGGAGTAGAGAACGCGCGCCAAAGACGTGAACTTCCCTTCGCGCGCAGAATATTTGTATACGGTTCTAAGTTAACATTATTGCATTTGGGTTCTAGATGTTGTTAATGACCCCCTGAGACATGCGTCTGAGATGAAGCCAGGTTTGAAAAGGACGAACAATTAATGTTCATCGAAGCCTAAGAAGTCAAAGGTTTCTCAAGTGCCATATAATTTCAGGTTTATAAAGAAAGATTAAATGATATTCTAGTTAACAAGCTGATCCTGAAGCGTCATTAGCCAATTTTAAGATTGCCCGCTACTACTAGGCTTTGTCAACGCGTTGTCAAAAGCGCTAATTACCTAGGGAGTGTGAATCTATACTTAGAGCACAGCCGCAGAGTCTTCTGCATCAACAAACTCGTCCTCGTCACTCAGTTCACCACCCGTTGTTGCGCCTACTGGAGGCGCTACACCTACCGACGAGGCTGGCTTTGAGCTCTTGGTTGCGTAGGAGTCATTAAAGTTAGCGGGGAACTTATCTCCAGGAAGAACGGGAGCAAGTTCTGCAACGAGTTCATGTGCCCTCTCGGGGTGATCACGAATCTCAGCAGAGTTAATGAAACGATATTCCAAAGGACCAGAGACAGGTGCGAATAATTTAGGCTCAAATTTTTCACCTGTAGTCTCACGATCCTTCGCAAGCTTACGCTGATAATTCTCAACTTTAGCCTTTTCATCAGTCGCAACTTCGTGGTTGCGTTGTCCGAGGGCAATAATTGTGGGTCTCCACAATGGTCCACTCTCGTACTCACCTTGCTCTTCCAAGGGACGTACTGTGGGAGGACTGGGCTGGTCTGTTGCTACATCGAAAAATGGCTCTTTCTTGTGATGGTGATCAGCAATTGTCAGCTTGGAGTCCCAGTGGCCATTGATGGTGTAGAGGTGCTCGCCAGCGTGGGTGATCTTAGCCTCAATCTCGTTGTAGCCTCCGGAGACCCATCCCTTGACCTTGAATTCAATCTCAGCTCGCATTTTTGTGTCTTTGCATTCGACAATTGCCTTGTCACCGAGTTCGAACTTTAGGTGTCCAGTGAGAATACCTCTGGCATACATATTTGGCTGTGTCAGTGTGTATGTCTCGTTGTACTTCTTAATATAAAGGCTGCCAAGACCTTCCATGAGCGAGGCTGCACTTGCACTGGTCAGAAGTAGCTTTGAGCGAGGTAATAGCAAACCATCTGCGTGGATTCCGTGTTCGGGAATGCTATACCAGTAAGAGCTCTTGGGGGGATGGTGTGAAGTCTGCTCTGCAACATAGTAAGCTTTGCCATCCTTTCCAAGATCCCAGTAGCATGTGAAGTACTCTCCCAAAACTGGATTGAGGGGCTTCTTAACCGCCTTAGGGGCAATGTACCAGCCGCTCATGTACCATCTGACGACTTTGATAAAGCGCTGAACAGGATCCTGGGTCTGAGATGCTTGAATAAGATCAAATGGGTGTTGCATTGTGTTCGTGATGCGCTCAAGCATCGATTTGCGTTCCAAGATAAAAGTGGGGAGAGTGATACGGCTCAAGTCCGCATTAGATCCCAGCTGCTTGATGATTTCAAAGATGATATTTTTGTTGCTGTCGTCAACTTCATCTACATCGTCAACGTTTCCACCACCTCCTCCAGGCGAGGGGGGTGCTTGCTGTACGTGCCTTCCGCGTACTCCAGGGATCCGCATTGTATGAAGTTATGTAAGGTGTTGCGATCTGTGGCAAGGGTCCTTCAACAGGGGAGGTATGTGATGAGAGGTCATAAGTTGCTCATAGGTGACACGAGGGGATACCTGGGTAGTGATTCACACAATTGGTTCGATTGGGACTTTTTCAATAGTTAAAATTAGCAACTAAATTTCCCCACATAAACTCAGTCACGTCTCGATTTGGCATGTCACGTGTGAGTCCCTGCATGACCACCACGTCTTTGCAAGTCGCGCAAAGACAACATCACAAAGAAAGTACGTCTTATTTCATTACTACGTGGATTAAGTTGGTGAGACTGTTTTTGTCTCATCTTCAGATGCTGCGCAAAAAGCTTATCTTTCGCTTAAAGATATACCCTCGGCTCGGGAGGATGACGCGTATTTATCGCTCCCAATGATCTTGGAACGCCACTTTTATTGGACTTGTGAAATAACTAGATATAAATTATGTTTGTAGATGAGGTACCTATGCGTTTCTGGATGGTATTATAGACTATCCTTACTTCTCAATGAATCTGACATCCACTGGCGTTCTTGACTTGATGGTCAAGGAGATATCAAAGGCGGGGTCCTTACCTTGGCCGGGGCCCAGAGTTATTTTACTGTAACGCTGTGCGATGCGGACATACATAAGCGCGAGCTCAGTGAGCGCGAATTGTTGACCCAAACAAATGCGAGGACCTCCATTGAAAGGAATATACGCCCAGGAGGGAATATCTTGTTTTTTGAGCCATCTTTCCGGCTTGAACTCATCAGCGTCCTTGCCCCAAATAGACTTGTCGCGGTGTAGATAGACGCATTGATAAGACACCGATGTTCCCTTAGGAACAAATACAGGCTTGTCGCCATTCTTACCACCACCCCTTGGGAGAGTTGTATCACGGATGGCAGTACGCTGGTTGAGAGGAACAACAGGGCATAAACGCAAAACCTCATTGATGACTGCATTGAGGTACTTTGCGCCTCTCAACATCTCGAAAGTCACATCTCTCTTGTCTTCTTCTGTCCCGAAATCCTCTATAATTGTTTGGCGAAGATGCTGATAAACTTTGGGATACTTGGCCATATAGAAGGCAATGAACGTCATGGTAACAGCAGTGGTGTCTCTGCCTGCAATTAGAATGTTGAAGATCTGATCTCTAATGACAATTGGATCACATGTTTCACGTGCCAATGCGTGGCTGAAAACGTAGCTGTCGGCTTTGATCTCTGAAGTTTTGCGCATTTTTAGCGCCTTCGCCACAAAACTGTCAACTACCACCTGAGCCCGCTCAATGTGGTACTTAAACTCTTTCGTATCAGCGAGCCAGTAAAGAGGACCAAAAATGATTCTCTTTGACGACCCGCGCACCATGATTTGATAGCTCTCGACGAATTCAGCCGCTGTAACTGTGCGGCCATTATGAGTAACTGCCACAGGGACTCCTCCCGTAATCTCATTAAGAGTATTAAGACTCTCACCGAACAAGAAATCAGTGGCGGTATCGATGGTGAACTGATGAAACAAGAATTGAGCGTCGATATACTGGCTGGTGCTCTGCATAAGAGACACAGCCTCGAAGAGCTTGTCGGCGTGAGCATTCACGCTGCCTAGTTGAGAGATCTGATCACGTGTGAATTGAGGACGAAGCATGTTTCGACTATGCTTCCATCCTTGACCAGAGAGAGTAAAAATGCCACTTCCAAATGCACCCAGGAATTGCTCACGAAGGCCAAGAGAGTAATCTTTGAACTTAGTTGACAAGACAGTCTTGATGTTCTCTGGATCATTTGTTATAAGAACCCAACGCAGGAGGTTCTGTGCATATCGCGTGTTGGGACTGATAGCACTTTGACGCAATGTTTCCTCCATAACTGTGCGAGATTTGAAGATGCGTAGCATATGAAACACCCTAGGCAAGCCAATGGGTACCGAAGGCCGAAGATGAGGAATAGCGCAGCCTCTACGCCAAGCCCTGGGGACATAGATAACTAGAGATAAAAAGCCAAATCGGAGACTAATAAGCACTGCAGCAATCACTATGATCCAGAGCACCATTGAGAAGTTTCAGATTTAACTGTAGATATTTACATTAGCGGGATTAGCATGTATAAATAGCTCCACTAGCCATCTATGCATTATGCTGCGTAAGCGTATTTGTTGCGTAATTAGGATGGGCACTCACTTCGGCTATGCACTCCTAGTGGGGAGCCAGAGGGTGAGGGCATTGTCAGCCGAGGCGAGCAGCATAGTTTTGGGGCTAAACGCTAGAACAGAGGGAGCTTGTCTTGACTGGACGGTGGCAAATGGATTCAATTCCCTTTTAGACTCATCTTTCAAGTTCCAGATTGCAATTTTAGCATCATTGCACGCCCCGAAGACATATTGGCCGTCGATGCTAAATGCAGCTGATGACGATGATCTGCACCCAACTGGGGTAAACCCCTTGAGTACGGTAACCAATTCCCCCGTGTACGAATCGAAAACTGCGTGCGCATTAGAGTCCGTAGCAACCAAAATATGCTTGCCATCATTTGAAAATTCTATTTTAGTCCAAGCACCTGGTGCGTCACATCGAAATGTGAGAAAAGGGTCCTTATCGAAGTTCCGTAGATCATACACACTCACAGTATTTTTTTCCCGACACAAAACTGCAAAAACCAAACCAGTTGCATCAATAGTTGTGAGGAGTGGCGTTTGATGATCGAGATTTAGTAGTCCTTGACAATTAGGAGATTTCAGATCCCAGATGCGTACGGTACCATCATTTCCAGACGACAACAAAGTATCGTCAACAGAACTTAGCTCTAAGCTATGCACTTTGGCTTTGTGCCCTCTGAAGTATCGAATGTACTGGTTAGTATGTAAGTCCAAATATCGTAAGGTGTCGTCCTCCTTGGTACTGGCATAAAGGCAGCTTGTGGAATTATGAGTGAATCGGGCAAGTGCGCAACCATACTTTTTCGAGGGAATAGACCTGTCGTGTTTTCCTGATCTTAAATCCCAAAGATCCAAGGTTTCACCGCTATTTGCCGAAACACACCACTGCCCCGAGTCGTCAAAGTCTAGAGACGTTATCTGAGCACTATTCGATGTGAGTTGTTTGTTTGGTGCGAAAGAACTCATCACCGTGTCGGTGAATTGAAGTGACATCTCTATAAAAGATCGTTTGGCACAAGAATTCCCAGCGGCTTACGATGGATATAGATTCTATAAGTGGGCAAGAGGCACTGGAATGTGTATCAAAAATGCTCACAGATATGGTGGAAATTCACGAAAGAGTTGTTGGAATTCCAACTGAGTCTCGAAAAGCGCGTCTAAGCTCGAGTGAGGCGGAAAGAGAGGCTGCCCTGGTCGCCGCGAATATCAACACAGAAAAGTTACAAGATGGGGCTACAGATACTGCAGTTGTCGATGAGACGGATGAATCACATTTACACAATCGATTCTGGCTTAAGGCCGTACCGAAAATCTCCATAAACGACTATTTACTGCGGTTCGATAAGTATTGCCGGAGTTCACCAGCTACGTATCTTGCTACAGGACGCTATATTTATGAAATGTCAGTTACAAATAAACGGATGCCCATCACACGAAACAATGTATACAGACTATTCGCCGCCGCGTACTCAAATGCCGCAAAGGTGGTAGAAGATGTCTGCTATCCATACAAGCGTTATGCCACCACAGGAGGGCTCACTGTAGCAGAACTAGGAAAACTTGAGGTTTCATTCGCGTTTTTGTGTAATTTTGAATTCAAAGTGGATGCAGAGCTACTGCAGCTTTACGCCGATCAGTGGTCAATGTGATATTGAAAGGCTTATCTTGTGTTGTCGTATTTATTTGTTTAACCTATATGCTCCTATTTATACTGCTGTTCCGCATCATTAGCGCGGCTATGTTTCTCTCTGAAGATCGCCTCTGCGACCCCGGTGAGAGGAATATTAGCCCTTATACTGGATTTCGAGTTTACCGTCGCTACTCCTATGGATGGCCGATTTTGCATCATTGGCATATAGTCCACTGCAAAAGAGGGAAAGTCGATCTGTGTGAGCACTTTGTAGCCAGTCGCAGCTCAAATTTTCCGTGGAATACTACTTTGTGCTTGGGAGAAGACCGCTGCTATCGCTTTGCCCGTCGAAAGCGATACGCTCAGCGGGAGGTGCCTGTATTTATCTCAAACATTCAAGTTGGTGGAATTTACACAGACGATGGTGTACCTTTGCTGCCCGTTCTAGCGGCAAAATCAACTGAAGGGTTTCAGTTCCGTTCGGGGGGCAGATTGGTAAAGTATGTACCCGTTTTGTACACACCAGACTTCACAAATATTCAATATCCTCACTCTATTGACCCAAGCGGAGTTCCAAAATGGGCCAAGGGTCTACTGTTCAACGAAACCTACGATTACAACGGCTCTGAGCGCAAAGCATGGTACAAAGCAAATAAAATGATTAATGGTGCAGCAAATTTGATGTCGGTCAATGAAAAATATATTCCCTGGGAGTTCGATGCATCAAGTCATGAGTTCAGCCGAAACAGGATACGTGATCGACTGCGATGTGCCATTCAAAAAGTACTTGGGTGATATGATATGCCTTCTAATATACGTGTAACAAAACCTATCATGATAAAATTCAATACATAATACAGCGTCATAAATACTAGTTACCCCACCATTTCTTCTTTCTCTGGGCGGACGTACCATTCGGGTTAAGTGAATCAGAGGTATTAAAAGTAGGGCTCATTGTGCTTGCGCTTCCCGTTGGCATGTTGCCTCCAGGGAAACCTGACATGATGTCCATGGTTGTCTGTGAGTTCGTCATACGATGGCCACCTGGGGAGCCAACATGTGCATCTACTGTGTCGATATCAGGCACATCCATTAATGTGGAATTACGGAAGCTGGTTCCTTCAGAAGTCATTGTATTGAGGCGCTCATTTGACTGGTATCTACGGGGCGCATCATGGCCGAAGGGGTTGCGATGGCTAGCCGGGTCGGCGCCATCCTCAGTCTTGAACCAGTTGTGAGTTTCAGATGCTACTTCAGTGTCATCGTGATCAGCCTGTGCGGCAATGCCGAGAGCCGTAAGCTCGGCATTGTCACCAGGGACTGCGATTTTTTCGTCCATGAAAGACATACGGTCGTCCTTCACGGGGGTAACGTGGGCGTCAGGGTCTCTGCGCACAATGCAAATGATGGAATAAATAATCACATACAACAGCAGGATCAATGAAAATGCTGCGTTCAAAATGAAATAGAGAATTCCCATGACGCCGTTGACCGCGATTGGCTGCGTGAAAAGATTGCTGAAGAACAGATAGAAAAGGGCGTTCAGCATGATAATCACTTGCATAGCGATGTTGATGACATTAGTGGCCTTGTTGAAATAAGGCTTCTTCCAGCACATCAATACCAATACCACTAGTTCAATGAGCCAGATAACCATTGCTTGCGTAGGTCCCGAGGATTGTGAAAGCCCAAGGAAGATGCACTTAACTGCGAGCGCAGCGAAGTAGACATACAGGAACCAGAAATAACCTGCATGATATGGTCCGTAAAGGAAAGAGTAACGGTGTCTGAAATGAAGATCACTGTAGAGTAAGTAGGCAGGCGTACCAGTTTCCTTGATAGACCGACGAGCCAACCTCAGGACACGCCAAATACTCATTGCCATGATAGCAACGATGGCGACGAGCATGAAGCAGGCAGCGACGACGACAGCGGCACTGTCACGTACAGTGAACTCCCACAGACTGAAAGTGAGAACAGGGGCAAATCCCATGTAGCAGATGTAAAGCATGACACCCTTGAAGACACTACCGATGTACGGGGTAAAAGCAGCAGCGTGGCGATGCTTGAAGTAATCACGGGACTGGCGGTGTAAGATCCAGAAACCCAGCCAGAGGACACCGAATATAACGGCACAAGCAAACAAAAAGAACCAGAACATGACAAAGGCGGTGATAACGATTGAAGTGTATTCAATACCCATGTTATAGCCAGCACGTTTAATACCACGCAACACAAGAAGAACCTCACTAGTATGAGCGTGAAGCTCCGAAGCTAGCTTATTCTCGCGCTTAGCAACTGCTGCAACAGAGTCCAAATAAGAGTCGGTCTGTGTGTGCCATGTAGCCCAATCGCGAACACGAGGTGCAAATGTACTAGCCATCTGTTCTAACCCACTCTGAATTGAGCGCTTGACCCTCTGGGGTAAAACAGAGATCACTGGGTAAATCTTGTAAGTACTTGGGTGACCTCCTGTTGCTTGGATGTACCATCTAAAGGCTTTTTGGATCGTCTCGTTGTAGATGAGGCCCAAACTCCAACTGAGATTTTCACTCCACGCGTTAGCAATGGGAGGAACCCGCACAATACTTTCAAGATTGAGTAATGCCATAGACTGAAAGTACTGGAACATGAGACTCGATACAGCAAAAATGTGTTGCGAGGTTCCAATAGAGCCAAAATAGAGGAACAAAATGGAACCAATAAAACTTGCACCACTGATACATGCTGTAACCCACTTGACGGCAGTAGTGGCGACCGTCTTGGTATTATCGAGCTCGATACGGACGCAGCCTACCTGCGCGCGAGTGTCCCGGTCAAAGACTTCAACAATCGCGTAGAGATCAATATTAGGGAACGTGAAGGCAATACCAGGGATCTGACCGATCACGTCGTGACCAAGAGAGGCCGAGCTTTTGAGGTCAATCTTACCACTGTAAAGGGGGCACAGCTGCTTGAGACCGCCTTTTCCGCAGGGATCAAAAGTCTTTTCAATGACTGTAAATCCAAAAGCATAGACACTAATGTTGGCATAAACGTAACCTCCGATACCGATATTAACCGACACATCATATTCGAGTGTGCCATTATTAGGCCAGAAATTAACTTTAAGACGGTCAGTGGTTAACATGTTGTCTTCCATACAGGAAACGAGAGCGTTAGCCTCAATGAGGCGTTCCGCGTATACAACACTCGCTTGCCAAAACCACAGCAAAATCGATGGCAAGAGCATGGTCGTGAAGAATGAATGAGGTGGGAGGCCTTTAATGAGATGCTTAATAAGAGAACATGCCGCTCCTGCGCGGGGGAGGGGATGTCAATTGTTGCTGCATTCCTGGTATATCAGGCGTGAAATACAGCTATAAAAAAGGTGATTATCTTCAGTTGACACATAAACCTTTTCCGGTCCTCATGGTGTAATTCATTGACCTCACGACTATTTTTAGATCTGCCACGCGCCAAGCCACCTTTTGGCCCCCCTCCGGTCAACCCCAAGGGTACTAAATTTCAGTAGCCGCTACTAAATATAATACAATACTTCATATAGATTTAAACTCGAAAAGTTCACATTAAATTGTTAGACAGTCTCGATTAAGCAGCAGCATGGTTGCATTCGATGCATTTACTGTTCATCTGATGGAGAGGCTGGACGTCGACAATGCCAAGTGTTGTGATAGTTAGACTATTTTTGCGAGCAACAATAGTCAAGTTTGGTCTAGTGATTTTGCATACATCAAACTAGATACTTGTGGCACAATTACACCTGGTTTTTTCGTTTGGCTAGGCTCTTCTCGCTTGCGCAGGTAAATGTAGGGGCTGAGTTTCAGAAAAGAAAAATTATACCACTGTATTACAGAGCGCTCGATAAGGCTGAGTTGGTGTTTCGCGATAGTTAACTCGATTGAAAAACGCGTTTTCTGCATTCTGAAATTTCAGCACCAGCGATAAAAATGAAAATGACGTCATCATGCATTGGCACGAAGCCAATTTAACGATGAGCTCTATGTAGGCATGCCTGAGGCAGTAGCAGCCTGAGAAACACAACATCAGACACCTCGAACGGCGAAGACTTTAACAAAGTTTGTTTTTACAGAGTGATAGTGCACTCGAAAATACATGTTAGTAGACTGTAAGATAGGGAAGAAGCGCACCACAGTCGCAGAATGCGAGGTCAAGTTTTAGGTGCGTGCTCAAATTTCTTTTCTGATTTCTGGTTAATACTCAGCTACCCCTTGCATTGACATGTCCAGAATGCAGATGGTCGATTAGTCACTTGATAGTACTTCCGATACACCTATAGTACCTGGCGGCGTGAACAGAGCCCAGATCTACGTGCGGCATGGAGACTAAAGAAAGGCTAAGATGGGGTGTACGACACAATAAACTCAACACAGTGGAGCTAATTATTAAGAAGCACCCCAAACTACTGAGAAACGTCGATCCTGCGACGGGATGGTCGAACTTACACTTGGCAACTCATTGTGGGCACTATGAAGTCTGTGTTTTTCTGATAAACCATGGGCACGAAAAAGAAGCTGTCTCTGTCACACACAGAAATGAAACTGCTCTCCACCTTGCGGCAAAGCAAAACCACGAAAAGACACTCCACTTTTTGGCACAACACATCGCGTCCGCTATGAATTGGGTCGATGATGATCACATGACAGCGTTGATGGTTGCTTGTCAATATGGCCACCATCCTTGTGTCACTTTACTGCTTGATTTCGGAGCAGACATGGATAGAGGTGACTCGCATAAGACACGCCCTATCCATGAGGCATGCGCTAGAGGTCATGTGAAGGTGCTGCGCACACTCGTTGACAGAGGTTGTGATGTACTGACACCGAATGCAGATGGCTGGACACCGCTCGATTTCTCGATGAATGTTCAGGTACAGTCGTATTTCCAGTCGCTCATACAAGAGCGGGTGCCGAGACGAGTTAATTACGACGCACCGTCTACGCCAACACACCAATCATTTGAACAAGCAATGAAACCTTTTCCGAACTTATAAATCGCACTTCTATATTTATTTCTATTTGTTCCCAGATTCCGCACGTATTAATATAAGATCGGCACCGCCGAGCACTTCGCCCTACAGAGCCCTAGCGTTATGGAGCACGAACTATGACGTGAAATGCGATCAATACAGAGTAGATTTTTCTGTATTTCCTTCATGATGCTGGCAATAGCAAGGCTTGTCTCTTGGGACTCGGTTACGTACAACATGCATATGGCTCTGCATGGCACGCAGGTGAGATAGGCATATCTTGGAATCTAGACCCAGATTTACAGGCTTTTAATCGGGTGAAAGAGTGGATTTCCGCCATATTGTAAACAAAAACGCGTATACCAGGCGCCGGAATGATGTTCATTCCAGTGAGATGCATACTGCATCCCTCGGAGTGCATGAGATTGATACAAGGCCGTATATTGCCTGTTAAGGGAGCCATAAAGTCTCTGACAGGACTAGAGAGAGCTATCATGAAGGTCCAAAAGTAAACTCTTCTTGAAGACTTGAATTTAGCCGGTCTTGGCGTCGAAAATTGCAAAAGTATGTATGAACAGGTTGGGTGATGCAATGTAGGTATCTCGCGTTTTTCCGTGTATGACCGAGAAAGGGATTCAACATTTTGATTCCTTTCATGAAAGCTTCATTATACAAAATTTATTTCTCGCGTTAGCAGAGCATAAACTCGTCTTTTACTTTTTTGGGAAATGCTTCGCGTCTTCATGCGCGCAATCCTGCAATAGTGATTTAGGTTCAGCCTTTCTTTGAAAGCTGTCGCTCAAATGGAACAAAAAAATGCACAAAATTAGAAATAGACAATATTGAAGCAGAATACTTTTCGTGTTTTGCTATTCACCCTTGCTAAACCTTTCTGTGGAGAGGACTTAAACTCCCATTTCATCTTGCTGCATGCATATGTATGCAGGTACATGCGTGGGGGGTACATATCAGGAATATATAAACGAAAAGGGGTCAGCAAGGGGGAACTTGAAAAATGATTTTCGAACAACTAGCCCTTTTGAGCGTTCTTGGTGCCTCTGTCAACGCTCAGGATTCTACTCGCGCTGATGCGCGTTACACCAGTACCGATGCACGGATTGGCCTTTTCACTTGTCTTATCTACGGCTGTGAAAGCACTCCCACTGGTTCATACGCCGCAGCTACAGGGTTCACAGAGGTGAGCGCTGCTGGTGCTGGTGTTGCTGCTGCCACTGGTGCTGGTGCAGCTGGATCTGGCGCTGCTGGTTCAGGGTCAGGTGCCGCATCTGCTTCTGGCGCAGGTACCGCAGCCTCTGGTTCTGGTGCTGATGGTGCTGGAGCTGCCGCTGCCACTGGCTCTGGTGCCGAGGGATCTGGCGCAGCCGCTTCTGGTTCTGGGGCTGATGGCGCTGGAGCTGCCGCTGCCACAGGCTCTGGTGCCGAGGGATCTGGCGCCGCAGCTTCTGGTTCTGGTGCCGAGGGATCTGGTGCTGCAGCATCTGGTTCTGGTGCTGATGGTGCTGGAGCTGCTGCTGCCACTGGCTCTGGTGCCGAGGGATCTGGTGCCGCAGCCTCTGGTTCTGGTGCTGATGGTGCTGGAGCTGCCACTGCCACTGGCTCTGGTGCCGAGGGATCCGGCGCAGCAGCTTCTGGATCTGGCGCTGGTGCTGAGGGCTCTGGTGATGCCACTGGTTCTGGTGCTGAGGGCTCTGGCGCTGCTGCCACAGGTTCTGGCGCTGGTGCTGAGGGCTCTGGTGATGCCACTGGTTCTGGTGCCGAGGGCTCTGGCGCTGCTGCCACAGGTTCTGGCGCTGAGGGTTCTGGTGATGCTTCCGGCTCCGGTTCTGGCTCAGATGCTTCCGCTACTGGCTCAGGTGCCGAGGGTTCAGGTGATGCCTCTGGCTCCGGTTCTGGCTCAGATGCCTCCGCTACTGGCTCTGGCTCCAATGACTCTTCTGCCTCCGGCTCAGGCGATTCTGGCAGCGGCTCATCTGCATCTGGTGGCTCCGGTTCTGACTCTTCTGCGCCAGGCTCTGGTGGCTCAGGCTCTGGTTCTCAAAGCTCTGGTGGCTCCGGAGGTTCCGGCTCTTCTGCCTCTGGATCTGGAGGCTCAGGAGGCAATGCCAGCTCCAACTACGCTCCCCCTGTATACGCCGGTAGTGCCCTTCTTGCTGGTGCCCTACTTGCCTTCCTTTAGAGGCATTCAGATTCTGACTGTATAACATATGCTAAACACGTACATTTAATATATTCATTTAGATCCTCCTTTACGACCTTTGTAATGTTTCTTTGATTTTCCGCCTCCTAAAGCTCTCTGCTGATGAAACGGCAGGGAGCTGATATTTCCAACGGTCTTATCTTTAAAGAATTGATCGTCAAGCTCCTCGCCAATTGTCTCTGGTCTAAAGTTAGCACGGTTCTGACCCCTGCGTTCTTCAGTTGTGTCAAACGACGAGAATTTCAAGGCATCCATCTCACTGGCCAAATCAAGAGAGCTAATATCGACCACAACATCACCGCGTGATTTGATTGCATCAATGATTTGTTGCTGACGGGCCTGGGGTAGGTTGGATATTTCGTACTTTCCTTTGTTGAAATCCCCGGTAAAGCCGGGAGGAGGCTCGCAGTAAAGAAGCTTGCCATTAACGTAGTCTTTAAGTACCAAACGAGCAGCACGCGACGCATCAGGGTCACCACCTCCGGTACGAGTGAAGCCTCTTGCGCGTGCGTAACTACTAAGAAGCTCGTAGGGAGTAGGCACACCATCACCTCCATCTTCAGCCGGTTTAACGTGGACATGGATACCATAAACAGCCTCGAGGAAATATTTAGGAACTCTCTGACAAACAAGAGCAACGGGCCCGTTAAATTCGCGTAACTGGTCAATAGGAAGAACTCCGTTACAAACAAGGTCGCCATTGGTCTGAGCGAAATTTGGGAATACGAGACCTGGGCAATCACACAACATCACTTCTTCACTCAACTGGATTGTTTGAAAATGCTTGGTTTTTCCGGGAGTTGATGAGACACTTACCTTCTTGGCACCGATCAATGCATTAATGGTACTAGACTTACCCACGTTAGGGTAGCCCACAAGACCCACTTGAAGCTGCTCTTCAGTTTGAGGAGCAGACTTGATTAAAAGAGATTCTAGCTCGTTGACGGAAATAACATCAGTTAGGGAAGTGGTGCGATTAGCTTCAAGATCGTCAAGAGCTGTCTTGGCGGAGAAGAAAATATATTGGATATCGTTTTCAACAAAATACTCAGCCCATTGCTGTCTCTGCTTGTCGTTCAACAGATCCGCTTTATTTACTAGAAGCAATGTTTTCTTGGGCTTTTTGTCTGTACTCAACTCCATCACGTACTTGTCGAGATCAACCGAGCGGAAAAGCACAGGGTTACGAGCGTCGACAATTTGTACAACAAGGTCCGAACGATCAACAACACGCCAGAGCTGGCGCCAGACTTCGATATTGCGTTCAAATGGCGTCAAGAGAAGGTCATTGTTATCTTGTAGATCAGCAAGAGAGCGCCTCCAATGTAAAAACGCCTCCCTCTCAAGTCTGTCAAGTTCATGAGAGGACATATCTTTGGTCCATTGAGGACGGCGGGGAACTGTCAAGCGACCGGCATTATCATAATGCCTTTGCACCAGTTCTTGACGTTTTGCCTCTGAGAGGACAAAAGGATCCTCGATCTGTTGACCACCGGATTGTATAATTTTTATACTAGCAGTACGCTCAGTAGTAAAATCTTTCGCAGATAGCTCGGCAGTATGTAAAAAATCATCCAGAGCTCTTTCTTGCGTCACTGATCTGAGATCCTTGTCCTCAGATTCGGTGGTATGGCGATCGGACTGAAAGCGGTTTTTTGAATCAGTCTTTTTCGATTTGACCAGGGATCTTCCAAGACCTGATTTATTTAGTTTATTTGCACGCTTTTGAGTGCCTGGCTTCGGTCCTAGAGGATGCATAAAAATTACAAGTGCAAAGGAAAAATCCCTTGATTAGTAGTAGACCTGCAGCCTGACTAGAGTCTCAGAGGACCCTAATGCGTAAAGTTGGTTTAGCTGCGTTGGAGCAAAAAACCCAGCACAAACAAAAGTATGAAACTGTTGGAGGTGTTCTTGCTCGTTCTGAAGCAGAAAGGCTAGGTAAACAGCTAGGACAGCTTCAATGGACCTTACGTGAATATGGCCAGACGAATGCCAAAGCAACGAAGAAATCACCTCAATTACGGTCAGAATTCGCAAAACTCTGCGGAAAAGTAGGGATTCTCGGCATAAAGCCATCCAAAGAAAGCCTTGCCGTTCGGATTATTGACCTTTGCCGTGTGACGCGTAATGAGACCGGAGGTGTGATATCCTTAAAGAGGTTACAGGCCATATTACAGGCACAAGATGATGTGAGAATATCACAAGATGATATTGTGAGAGCAGTCAAATCTCTGGAGCCATTAGGCCAAGGAATGACCATCGAGACATTAACAACAGGCGTCAAAGTCTTACGCGACTCTATGCAGGCATTGAGCACAGATCAGGGCGATATCATCGTTGCGTGTGACGCCATGGGATTTGTGTCCGTGTCTATTTTGCGGGCGAACCTAGGGTGGACGGAACAACGTGCCGTTCAGTGCTTGGAGGATATGGTTAGCTGTGGCCTCCTATGGGTTGATAATAACGAACAAGAGACCACGTACTGGAGCCTGGGTGCTTTTTCAGCATAAACTTCAACTTATTTATTATATCTAGAGTTATATATATAGAGTCAGTCAATCTCAATAATTTCAAGCTGTCTACTGAGACGCTTTCCAACCGCGACACTTTTCCGACTCGGTGACTTCACTTTACGAATCGCTTTAGACGCTTTAGAAGCTTCAGAGCTAGCGGTGTGACTAACCTTATTTCTTGGGCTGCTTCTGATTGGGCTGTTGCGATGCGACTCCGTGTGAGATGGCTTGACTGCAGGAGGCTTAACACCGGATCCTTTAGCTCCACATGGTTTGATAGGGGACAAATTCATTGAGGGTGGCTTAACAGGAGAAGGTATGCCTACGGATGATCTCATAGGAGTTTCCTGAACCATATTTTGTTTCTCAGCGGGAAACCTCTCTGGGGTGCGTGGATTGACAGGCTTATTGGGTGAAGCAGGGAGAAGAACTGAGCTAGAAGGTTGGAAAGAGTGAGCTTGCTTTTGTTTCCCTTCCTGTCGTGAGTAGTCTGCTTCCATGGGATAGTAGAGGAGTAAATGTGCCCTGTATGCGCCGTCGCTAGCTGGGAGCAGAACAATCTGCTGCTGTGTGGGCTTGGAGCCACTGACAACCTTATACTTCATAGTGTTATTAGCTTGAGACATCGGTACTGAGAGAGAATGAACTGGTAGCAAGGGTAAAGGAAAGTACTCACAGTTGTATTTGGTCTAATCTATATGTAGTATTGGTGCATTGTTGCACTGATGTTGTAACATAATAAGATAAAGTGATGAGATTTCTATTGCGTCTGTCCAGGTTATTCTATTTAGGACCTATCTTTCATTTAACGCTTGTTTATATTTTAATGTTTCCCTTGCCGGACTTGTTGAGAAGATCGTATGTTGTATCAGCCCGTAAACACGTATAAGATAAATAAATATCTCGAGCCAAAAATTGTTATAATTATCATTAAATTGAAACTCTCAGATCCCTGATCATTTGTCAATTGTGGTTCTACACTTTCGGCAGTCTGCCGCAGTTTCGCCACTTTGCCACTCTTGCTCCAGTCAACGAGCCTCGCCAAAAAAAGTCAATAAATATTCGACTGGCACAATGCGTGCCTTCTACGTAAGTATCCAAGCCCGGTTCTTATGTACATTGACAACCCTTTTGGTGGTGTCTGTGGTCGTAATATGTGCGGCTTCGAGTGTAATGACGACGCACATTCTCGTCAACATGAAACGGGAAAACCTCGAGGTACAGACCCGAACAGTCGAATTCAAAGTAGAGCGGAGCCTGTCCGCTGCATATGACCAGATATTCCAAACATCTTTGACACAGTCAATACAAGCATACACTTTAGGCCAGGGTGCTCCCCTTGACAATAATGAGTTAAAGACTTTTGGCCATGCCCTCCTCCAAGAAGGAATTGTTCAAATACGCATCTACAATAGCACTTTAATGCAGCAAGGGGATATAAGTCCTGAGTATGACCTCGTGCAGACCGCGGCAGATTCCTCCAGCCTGTACCCGATAGAGTCCGACCAGCAGCCAACGATGAGAAAAATAATGAGTACTGGAATGGCCATGGTCCAGCCTTACGCTTTCAAAAATGCAACCAATACAGCATACGCCATGAGTATAACGATGCCTGTCTTTGAGGCCGATCAGGTAAGTGCTGGCCCAAAACGACCATATGATCTCATCAAAAACTCAGTGCCTATTTATGGTTTCTTGACTGGAATAATTGACTGCTCACTATGGGATATGAGTGTCAAAATGGAAGATGGTGATATCTCTGTCTCAATGGGTACTATCTCTACAGATGAAGCGTGTTTCAACGAATACTTTCCTATAGGGAAGGCGAAAAACTTTGTTTGGGGATCAAGGTTCCCACTAGAGCATAGCGTATGGACGAAGCTATTAGAGGGACGAGAATCTACTAGTGAATATGGGAGTGGGATTGTATCAGTTGCCCCTCTAGAGTTCGAAAACTTCGCGGTCTTATTGCATGAGCCATCCTACGTAGTAGGAAATTCAAGGAACTCACTGACCAAAGCCCTCATTATCTGTGCATGCATTTCTGTTGTTGTTGGGTTTATTGTACTGTTCTTGGCCAATCGATGGCGCACTCGAAATCTTGTTAATGTTATAAAAGCCACTGAAAAACGCAAACGAGCACTAGATGAATCAAGAAAAGACACTGGGAATGACAGAGGCGATATGCCCACCGAGGCTTCCTCCACATTGAGTTGCGATCAGTACTATCAGGCAGAATCACCCAATTCGATAAATTGGACTGATGGCTTGAAGAAAAGAAGGGGGTCTGATGAAGAAACTGACCCACAGACATTGTCTAATAGTCTTTACAGAATTACACAAAAGGCTGGACCTATTACGATCAAAGACGAAGGAGTCGATATGTCATTGCGAATTGACTCCATCTTCGAAGCCCTGATCCATCAATACAAAGTTCTTGAGGATCGTGTCCTTGAACGCAAGCATCAGATATCTGAGGCTAAGCGTGTCGCAGATGAGGCCAATGCAGCCAAATCACACTTTCTTGCCAGAGTTACGCATGAGCTGCGTACTCCTCTCAATGGAATTCTGGGTACTGCCAGTCTCTGCATGGATGAAGAAGATATTTCACAGGTTCATACATCTTTGAAGACAATTTATAAATGCGGTGAACTACTCTTGCATCTGCTAACCGACCTTCTGAGCTTTTCTCAATCCGAGATTGAGAATGTCGAACTCGATGAACAGGAGTTTATGATCAATGAGGTGACGACACAAATTATGGCAATTTTCAGAGAGCAAACTGAGAAAGGTAGGATGCACCTAGATATGAACATCGACCCTGGTTGCTTAAAGCTGATCGTATACGGTGATCTCAACCGCATTCTCCAAGTGATTTTCAATTTGCTATCAAACAGCCTGAAGTTCACGCCAGAAGGAGGGCACGTAGAGTTTTTCATCGCTGCAAGTAAATGCGCAGAGAGTGACAAACGCATCATCACCTTCGTTGTTAAAGATAATGGACCTGGTATAGCACCACATCTGCAGAGTCGTGTATTCGAGGCTTTCGTGCAAGGTGACATCAATAATAAAGTGCGCCGAGCTGGCGTGGGCCTCGGTCTCAGTATCTGCAAGCAATTGGCAGAACGCATGGGTGGATCTATCACATTAGAGTCCGAGCTTGGTCATGGCTGTACTTTCACGTTTGCTGTCGCACTACGCTATGTTAGCAGCGAGAAATATGCAGAATCGCTATCCACACCAACGACAGATGGACCTATCTGGCCAGAGTATGAACATTATAATACCGGTACGATCATGCGTAAAGCCGAGGCTGAGCTGGGTGTGTCTCGTAAACTCAGTAGTCTCACCACCCCTACTTTTGCCAATCTCGGCGGCATCAACACCTCTCCACATGCATGTGACCCTCACATGGCCCGGGCGAATAGTAGTAGCAACTGCAGCGTTGACGGGGTAGAGTCTTCCTCGAGCAGCGAAAGAGGCAGCACCTCTCGCCCACCTCTCGACCGTGGTATATCTATGAAGGGTTCACGCGTGGACCCGGACCTACGCGTTCTAGTGGCCGACGACAATAAAGTCAATCAAGAGGTGATGATCCGTATGCTGAATCTTGAGGGTCTTTCAAACATCTCTGTTGCTGATGACGGCCTTGAAGCAGTCGAGAAAACGAAGGCGGCCATCGAAGCTGGCGAAATGTTTGACATAATATTCATGGATGTTCAGATGCCGAACTGTGATGGCAAAAAGGCTACTCAGATCTTGCGTTCAATGAACGTCACCATTCCTATTGTGGCAGTCAGTGCGTATGCTAACGAAGAAAATATTGAGGCTTGCCTTCAGTCCGGAATGAATTTGTTCTTGGGCAAACCATTGCGCCGCCCATCTCTTCACAAACTCTTGGAGGGTCTGCAGGATGCTAACGATGTCCCTGATGTACCAGCAGTACCCGATGTGCTCGGCGCGAGTCTAAATTAATTTATTTATATTTTATTCAAAACGTAATTCTGAAGCTCTCAAGCTCTCTACATACCTACTCACAATAACAATGAACTGAGTAGTACACTGGTGACCGCTTCACCTGGCTACCCAAGGAATCTGGTCTGCAGTAGTCATCAACATGGTCAAACTCACGGTAGAAGATCCTATTTCTAGCACTCTCAATAAATTTAAACACAAAGAGCTTCTCGATTTGATAAATGGTCTCAAGCCGGTTGTCTCAGAAGACAGATCCAAGGCACAAGCTGTTCTTGAAGCAAATCCCGATCTCACCTATGCGGTCGTACAGGCGATGCTGCTGATGGGCCTTGTTAACGAAGAGGTAATAAACGACGTTGTTGCTGCACCTGCAGTGCCGTCTACACCTGCCCCTCCCACACCAGCACCAGCGCCCGCACCTGTCGCCGCGCCAGTGGACAAATTTGCAGGAATCCCACCTGAGCAGGTCGCCATGATCAAACAGATTTTATCAATGACAGAGGAGCAGATTAACCTTTTGCCCGCAGACCAACAACAGCAGGTTCGTACTCTAAAGACTCAGTACTCATAGTTTATATATTTATAGCGTTTCATGCACATCACCGCTTCGTCATGACCGAATGTGATCTCGTCGATTCTGTCCTTGATTTCGAGAATCAATGCTACGATGAAGGTTTCAAAGAAGGTTCCGCAGTAGGGAAACATCGGGGATTTGTTGAGGGCCGCGAACTGGGTGTTCAAACTGGTTTCTTACGCTATTTTTCTCTGGGTATCTTGCAAGCAAGAAGCAAGCAGTGGAGTTTGGAAGAACTACCGGAAAAGACTAGTAAACAGGCTGCTGCTTTGGCAGAACATGTGAATGTGTCTGATTTATCTAATGACCCTACCACAGTGGACAAAGTTGAGATGGCAATCAAAAGGGGTAAAAATAAGGCCAAATTGATAGCTGCTACAACAAAGGGACATCCTGTCGAGATCCATGAGAACAAAATTGCATTTGTGCGCGATGACGCTATCGAAGATTTAAGTTAAGTTCAAGTAGACTAACGCACCTTTCTCTCAAACCCGTTGCAAGGGCCCCTGACCTCCTGACCCATTGACACCGGAGTCGCTTAAGCATAATGAGCCGTTCTTTCTCACCAGTAGCTGCGCTCTTCTTTTCCATATCCGTACTGATCATTTACCTCTTTCTAGATCCTGTATTCCCTTTCGCCGCGAGAATCATTATATACGATGAGACAGAGACTTTGGATGGAAAGAAACTAGAAACTTGGGAGCTTGACACATCGAGACAGTATACGATCGAGCCACTTATCGCACTCCAGCCAACCACGCGATACTACACATTTGAGTTATCCGAGACATTCACAAATATTGACGGGACTTGGAGACGCCAAACGCTGATCAACGGGAAATTTCCTGGGCCTGTGATTCAAGCCATTGAAGGAGACGAGGTTGTAGTGGTGCTCATAAATCATAGTGAGCGACCCGCGAGCTTGCACTTCCATGGACTGTCAATGAATGGCACAAACTATATGGACGGGTTCAGTGGGCTTACGCAGTGTGCGCTTCAGCCTGGTAAATCATTTACTTACGCTTTTACTGCACAAAACACTGGGACTTACTGGTATCACAGTCATGTCGGGGTTGACTCTATCAGAGGAATGTATGGGCCTCTTGTAATTCATGAACGGAAACAAACTCACGATGTTGATCGCGAAATGATAATTATGATCTCAGACATATACGATCGAGACGCGGAAAGTTTGATACAGGAATATTTTGAGCCCTGGATTGGCGGGAGTGAGCCAATACCTAGTCAAACTTTGATTCAAGGGAAAGTTAACCCTGTACTGAGTATCGAGGGAGGGCATCAATATCTTGTGCGACTCATAAATGCCGGCTCATACTTGTCACACAAATTCTCGATTGACAATCATAAGCTCGAAGTGTTTGAGGTTGACGGATATAAGGTAATGCCTCGAGAACTGGATCAAATTCCAATTGCCGCAGGGCAAAGGTATAGTTTCAAGTTCAGAGTTGACATGAATAGCAAGCTACCTTTAATGCCAGGCTACTGGCTAAGAGCCGTAGTAGATGCCAATGGAATGGATGGTGAGCCAAAGGGAATATCAAAGGCAGTGTTCTCATATCAGCTTAACACCGAGCTTATTCGAGAGCACTATATTAAGGAGCCTGACAGCAAAGATAATGGAGCTAATGAGGATTTTGAGTTTTTCGATCTTAAGTTCCAGCCACAGCTACAAGAGCCAATACCCATAGCTCAAGAGATCGTTGTACTGGAGGCTACGATGGATAGAGATGAAGATGGATCCGTTGTTCCTGCTTTCAATAACTCGCTTCGCTCTCAAAGTCACCAAAATGTCCTTAAACAAGTCCTCGAGGGCAATGAAACCCTACTCCCGAGTTATTCGGATACTACTGCTGTTGAATTTATTATTTACAATAAAGATGACTCGCCGCATCCTTTTCATTTACATGGACACAAGTTCTGGGTGATTGAGCGAGACGGAGTACATGCAGCTACGCCTATCAAACGCGACACAGTTTGGGTCGATCAAGACAAGTATGTTCGCATTCGATTTTTAACCGACAACGCTGGTATCTGGTCATTCCACTGTCACAATGTATGGCATGCAATAGGGGGGATGGAGCACTCGTTCGTGAGTCATATATCTCAGCTAAGAGAACAAAAGCCACCCCAGTCCTGGTATGATTTGTGTCAGTAGGTGATCAGATTTTTCCCTTAAGCAGAACGGAGCAAGGCCCTTCGAACTGGAGTTTTTTGGCGTGCGTCGCATAGAAAACAACTTCGTTTAATTTGGACCAGAATGAACGTGACCTTGTCTTTACTTTGTGCCAGTAGACTGTGTAGCTAGAATCTTTTGAATACCACGCGGGCGCCTCGTTTTGGCCAATCTCTGAGGATGACGAGCGGAGATAGCGCCCCCCTATCTTCACGAGCGATTTGAAGCTCGCGTAGGTACTGCGAAGACCTTCCCTAATCCAGGATAGCCAGGCACCTACAACGTCTAAGCGCCCTTGCTCGAATACTGTCTTGGGAGTGACGCCAGCATACCCAACCAGCATCGACGGTGTGAGAAGAAAGACACCATCTTTAGGTACATCTACTCTGTAGACTGTCCCTGGAGCACTAATAATGTGGGTGTTTCCACTATTTGCAATCGAGAACTGGCGGTTAACTATCCAGTTCTCTGTGTTGAAGATCACGGGGCCAGGGCCCGACGCCAAAGTAACATCAGTGGGCCCAACTAGCAGAGAATTCTTAATGTTTGGGATAGGCCCATTGACTGATAGTATCTCAGCTCTTATCTGGGCCTTTTGACCTTGTTGAAGCACTACTCTGGCAGCTGCTTTTGGCTGGCCAACGATCTTGAACATGCCACACATGATGGGGGTTGGAGACGCCTATAACGTGGATACTCCGGAGAAATTATGCTTAGCTAGTAGGGTATCTTGAAAATTTATTCAACAAATTTAGATGTAGAATTGTTGTGCATGAAGGTTAGAAACTAAAATCGCCAATTTCGGTTCAACTTGGCAGCCCTCATTTTCACATCTTAGCATCTGCACATTATGCTCACTGTGCTTCCTTCCTGTTTTATCTGCTGCATAAATTTCCGAGATTAAGCATCAACAGGCACAAGGAGATCATGTGGCATATCATGCCCAGAGGTGTGAGCTTTCTCACACGAGCTCGTGCATATCGAACTGAAAGGAGCGCACTGCCATTATTTAGACTTTAAAATAAACGTCTAGAAGCTAGCAAACTAATTATACAACATTATTAGCGACTTACTTCTTCTAAAGTGGTGATTTAGCGGCTACGAGATTACCTGCGTGTCTTGGCCTGGGTCTTGGCGCATTACAGGGAACTCCCCACTGGAGAGTGAAAGGTCGCGTTTCCTTGGCACAATCGAGGAGTTAACTTTAATAAGACAATCCAGACTGTTCTATTGCCTGTTCAAGAAAGAAATGTTTCTACCCATTGCTTCTTGCCAAAAATCCTGCTATACAGATGCTTTCTTCACATGCGCCATGCTGATGTGGAGAAAATCAGGTACCAGGTGCATATGGGCCCCGCAGGCGTTAGTATGCATGATGTCACTTAACATACAAGACTTTTACTTCAAATATACGATGTGCTGTAACAAAAACTGCTTTTTCATGAAAGAGAGCTAAGTGACTTCTGTTTGAGGTGGAGAGACTGCCTGGGCATTTTCCGTGGTCTCACTGGGGTAAGGAGGACGCCTTGGTGGCTCATCTAGCAGAGAGGAACTCATATGCTCGAGACATAGGGTAGCATCTTGCATCTAGTTTCTTCAAAGGACAATTCTAGGTCAAAGATAAGAGCCAGAACACGCCAGGGCAAGGGTACAACCACTGATACGCCAATCAGGTACCTCTGATTCTATCGATAGTTGGGTGGCAACGACAGATGAGCTGCAAAATACCTGTCAATAACTTGTTATAGACGCTAAAATGATTATTATGGAAGTACTTTGTCGCATCACTGCGAACTTTGCGATAATCCAGTCCTTTACCCCAATTTGCTCAATGCCATAACCCTTTGTGCATATGTACATGCACTAAAAACGAGATTATGAAGGGTTAATCGTGCCACGAACGTGAGACATTCAGTTCGAAATACAAAACCCAACTTACCAGAATGTCGATAAGTAAAGGTCGTAATTAATTGATTCCCAATTTGTCCTTTGTTAGCCACCAACATCATTTTCCTACGTGGTCGTGGTTGTCAAGTGCGCACACGCTAAGCCCTATGCGGTCTGGCAATCTTACGAGTCAGGTGTGCCAAGATTTATTCCACAGGCAGCGAATTAGCCTAGATCGATTTCGCGGAACGAAATTAGCGTGAACGCATTAATGCAGCATAAATGGATTTGCCTCAACTTGTTACGTTGAAATAGGGAGATCACTTCATGCAGCGTTGATCAATGACCGTTTCATGCTGACGCCGGGTTGGCTGCCGAAGCAGCAGGTATTTGAGCGATAAAGAGTTGATTTCTTGGAGATGAAGGTTGAACTTCTTCAGCACAATTTACTTTGCGGCAAAAAGATCCGGTGACAGCCTTCCAGGCCACCCCTAACCCCGTTTTCAAGCTGCAGGATACATTGCATTGCAGGAAGATAACGCAGCCCTCTCGTAAGCAGTATATATGAGGGGGGAAGATGCAGATAACAAGTTCGTTTCATGAGTGACATCGAAAAGGGTGTTGAGAAGGTCACCACAAACAGTACTGAGGAGCACACCGCTCCCGCCAGTCGCGGATTCTTCGGCGACTTTGTTGATGGCTTCAAGCCAGTCAACATGGACCATGTGAACACACAGGGCATGAGCCAGGCAGAGATTGCCGCAGTTTTGACTGCCAACCAGCCTTTGAAGCGCTCCCTCAAGAATCGTCATATCCAGATGATTGCTATTGGTGGTTCGATCGGTACTGGTTTGTTTATCGGTTCCGGTAAAACACTGGCCAGCGGTGGCCCGGCAAGTGTTATTATCGCTTACTGCGTAATTGGTATTATGTTGTTCTGTACCATGAATGCTCTTGGTGAGATGGCTGTCCGTTTCCCTGTCTCTGGATCTTTCTCTGTTTACTCCACCCGTTTCCTTGACCCTAGTTGGGGTTTTGCCATGGGCTGGAACTATGCCCTTCAATGGCTTGTTGTTTTCCCTCTAGAACTGGTAACGATGTCATTAGTTATCGGTTATTGGAATTATGATAATAATGGTGCCACGAACGTATCGAAAGCAGCGTGGGTTGCATTGTTCTATGGCGTTATCGTTATCATTAACATTTTCGGTGTAAAGGGATACGGTGAGGCTGAGTTTTTGTTCTCAATGATTAAGGTTCTTGCCGTTATTGGCTTCTGTATCTTTGGTATTGTTGCCGCTGCTGGTGGTGTTAACGGTCACTACTACGGTGCTCACTACTGGTACGATCCCGGTGCATTCAACCATGGCTTCAAGGGTTTTGTCAGTGTGTTTGTCAACGCTGCCTTTGCGTTCTCTGGAACAGAGCTTAGCGGTCTTGCCGCCGCCGAGTCTGCTAACCCTGCCAAGACCATCCCTCGCGCCGTCAAGCAGGTATTCTGGCGTGTGCTTTTGTTCTATGTTGTCTCTCTCTGCATTGTTTCCATGCTGGTCCCTTACAACAACGAAAACTTTGGTCAGCACCAAGATGGCCGTTCATCGCCCTTCGTCATTGCAATCGTACAGACTGGTGTTCATGCCCTTCCCAGTATTTTCAACGCCGTTATTATGATTGCAATCTTCTCTGTCGCCAACTCTGCTGTCTACGGATGCTCGCGTACTCTCTGTGCCCTTGCCACTTATGGACAAGCCCCCCGTATCTTGGGCTATGTCGATCGCCAGGGACGTCCTCTCATTGCTGTCATCTGCACACTCATCTTTGGTCTTTTGTGCTTCGTTTCGGCTTCCGATAAGCAGGGACAGGTATTCGACTGGTTGCTCGCGTTCTCCGGCATGTCCTCCCTGTTCACCTGGGGATCTGTCAACTTGGCACATGTCCGTTACCGTCAGGGTATGACCTACCAGAACAGATCTCTCGATGAGTTGTCTTTCAAGGCTCAAGCTGGCGTGTTCGGTTCTTACTTGGGTTTTGGAATCAATCTCGTCATTATCTGCCTTGAATTCTGGGTTGCAGTATGGCCCTTAGGAACATCTCCCAATGCCAAGGACTTCTTCCAGACCTATCTCTCCGTGCCTGTCGTGCTCGCTTTCTATATTGCGCACAAGGCTTTCTATCGCACATCTTTCTGGATCAAAAGAAAGGATATGGACTTGGACAGTGGTATGCGTAACCTTAATGTGGAGCAAATTATGGCAGAGGTCGCTGAGGAGAAGGAGTATGTCAAATCTCGTAACTTCTTCTACAGAGCCTACCGTTTCTGGTGCTAAAAACCTATTTCTATTAATATTGATTCGCGTAGTCAAATAAATACACAACTTTTTATTGAGTAAACACCCCCTAATTAACGATCAATCACTAACCAATTTCCTCAGGATGTTGAGCGAGCCTGTAAAACGCTCCCTTAGCGTCAAGTAGAGCTTGGGGAGTATCAAACTCTTTGACCTCACCGCTCTCAAGCACGAGAATGCGGTCACAATCCATAATGGTATTAAGGCGGTGAGCGATTGTTATTATTGTTTTGTGCTTGAACTCTTTTCTAATGGTTTCCTGCACAATGGCATCAGTTTCTGTATCCACTGATGCAGTGGCCTCGTCAAGAACCAGCACGGGGCTGTCATGTAATAACGCGCGCCCGAGGCAGATTAATTGTGATTGGCCTCTGCTAAGGTTTTCACCACCTTCCAAAAGCTCACTATCCAAACCAGTGCCCAATTCCTCGTAGAAGTGCCTTTCGAGGTGACACAGTCGGAGAACGCGTCTTAGCTTTTCATCGTCAAAATCACCCAATGGGCTGAGATTGTGGCGAAGAGTGCCAGCAAAGATCTGTGCATCCTGAGGTATAATAGACAAATTATGCCGCAATGCCTTGAGTCCGATTGTGGAGATATCTACATCGTCAATACGTGTCGACCCCTGTGCAGCTTCGAGTATACGAAAGATTGCAAGACAAAGAGTGGACTTTGCTGCACCTGTTCTACCAACAACCCCTATTTTCTCCTGTGGCTTGAAGGAAACGGTGATGTCTTTCAAAACCAGAGGGAGCTCAGGACGGTACCGAGTAGAGTAATTTTTGAACGCAACTTGACCGACAAGCGGCCATTTTCCTTTGGGATCATTTCGTGTCTGGCGTGGGGCTTCGCTCTCCAGCTCACAGAATTCAAAAATACGCTCAACAGCCACAGCACTAGTTTCAATACCTGCAGCAGTGCGAATAATACGTGAGAGAAGCATTCCTGCCCGCTGAGTCGAGTGCATGACAATACCAGCTAGACCAATACTAAACATGGGGTGAACTTTCACCAATGCTATTAAAGAAAGTGCCGTCGACCACGTTATGGTTACAGTGATCAGGCGAATGCGCCAGTTAAGCCAACGTGCTACAGCACTGCTAAGGAACACAGCCTCCATCCAATAATCGCTCCTCACCCTATATGACTCGATAAACTGGGGCCACATAGTGAAAGCGCTAATAACGCCAGCACCTTTAACACTTTCCTCGATATGACTTAGAATGGGACCTCGAGAGGCGCTCATAATTCGTTGCAGTTGACGAGAGCAGGGGATGTACGTTTTGCGGAAATTATTGTACAGCAGTAGAAGGGGAACAAGGACGACGATCAGAACCGGTGAGCCAAACAAAGTGATGGTCAAGCTCGCTACAGCCATAAGGGCCGTACGACAGAAGTTATACAGGACGTTGGGGACAGTTTGGTCCAAAGTCGAGACGTCACCAGTAAACCGATTCATTATGACGCCCATCGGAGTTTTATCGAAAAAGCTAAGAGGTGATTCAAGTACTCGCTCAACCATTCGTGCATGAAGCTGGTACGAGGCATTGTTGCCGACTCTACCATAAAACCAATAAACGCTGAAGAAAACGGTTACACCTGCACCGAGGCTCAAGAATAGATATACTATCACATACAACTTTGCTGCTGCCAAGCCATAGATATTTTTGTCACTCCAAACGGCAAGCCAAACAAGAATCAAGTTTGGGAACACCACCGCTGCTACAAATAAAACAGCTGTAATTGTCACAGTTCTCCAACCAACTGATGCAAGATACTGCCCAAAAACTTTGAAGACATTAGCACGCACATCTTGTTCCTCCTCCTCAATGTGCCTGTGTACGGTCTCGAAGGTACTCTCTGTGGCTATAACTGGACTGGGGACATTCTGCGGCTGGGCTAGGACGGACATGCGCTCACTTGGAGCAAGACTATCTCTCGTGAAGTCGTAGCCCTTTGAAACGATCGAGTGAAATGGTGTTGCACGATCACTATCAGCATCAAGGCATGGAGACTCTACAGGCGACGGTGTCACAACAGTGCTTGCAGAGCTATCAAGGCTGTAAGCTCCATGCTCTCCGAGTTTTAATACGACACTCGCATGCTTGAGAACAGGTTTGGAATTTGTGGCGAGAATAATAGTCTTGCCTGAGAGTAAACCATCTGGGCTAAATAGCTTCGCAACAAGATTTCTGCACACATGTTCGTCAACAGCACTAAGTACATCGTCAAAAATGAGGATTCGAGAGCGACTATAAACCGCTCGGGCCAATGCTACTCGAGCTTTTTGACCACCACTCAAACAGATGCCCTTCTCGCCGACTTGCGTAAGGTCACCATTTGGTAAAGATTTTACATCTTCTGAGAGTTCACAGCTTTCGATTGTTTTTTGATAAAATTCTTCATCAAATTCCAAGCCAAAAAGAATGTTTTCACGAACTGTCTTGAATTGTAACCACGGCTCTTGAGGGCAGTATGCCACGCTACCTGATATTGAAATCGATCCGGAGTGAATGTGCATCTGATTACACAGTGCACGTAACAGAGCAGTTTTGCCACTACCAACGCGACCAACAACGCAACATAAATCTCCGTCACCCAATCTGAGATTTAGATTGCGAAGTACGGCCTTGTCGCTTGTGATATTCTCATTCCAGCTTATCGTAGCATCGTTTAAAGCAACGGAAACTTCATTAAACTCATCTAACAGGTAATAGTTGAGTGACTTCAGCTCACGTTGAGCAAGGAACTCATTTATGCGACTCTGAGAGGTGAGGGTCCGACCAATACCTGATACTGCAGAGGGGAGTGAGGTGAGCGGATCAGACAAAAAGCTCAAGAGACTGAGAGTTGGAAACACAATTTCCGGTGTTAATGCTTTTCCAGAGTAGTACAAATATGCAATAAATACGGCGGATGCAACCACATCATCTAGCATCAATGAAACACTTCTCATGATGCAAATGAGTTTGAGATACTTTCTTTGCACACCAATTTCTGCGTCGCGATGCTCGGCAACTTCTTTTTCGTAAGGCTCTTCCCATGCATACAACTTCAGACTCTTGACGTTTTTGAACAGTCCCCAAAGGGACTTTGTTCTCACATCTTTTGCCTTCATAAGCTCAGGGAATCGGCGAAACATCCGCTTGGTGTGCCAGCTGCTGTAAGGGATAAAAATAGCATATACAGGAATAGCGGCAAACGAGGCATTGCCAATAAAATGATACAGCTGCCAGGTGCATGCCATCAAACCTATAGGCGCATCCAACAGGGTGGGAAAATATTGGTAGCATGTCTGAATAATGGCAGTATCAACGTTAAGCAGATTCATGATTTTTGCACTATCGTATTCAAGTCGGGCCTCGTTACTGAGCCGAGAAGCTTTGCGGTAAATAGTTTCCATCAATGCTGCACGGGTAGTGGTACTGATGATGTTGTTCAATACACTCGAGAGAGATGCAAATGCAGGGACAGAGAGCTGAGCACACCCAAGGAGAAGTCCAAGGTAAATACTAGGATATACGGTTTGCGTTCCTTCTTGATACCGAGATAGAGCTGTCAGGAACAATGCAAGGAGTAATGGACGAATGTAGGTAACGAGTGTAGTAATGATCTCCAAGATCATGACTGCAAATATGCGCCAGAAGTTATAGCGAATAACCGCCACGAGACTCTTGTTGTTACTCTTTTCAAGCTCCAGTTTGAATGAGTTGTATGCATTGCTAGTGTTGAGGGTTTCAGGCACACGTGCGAAGTCATCTCGCGTGATCTGCCCTCTAAAACCAACTTTAAGCATATTATTGACATAGGAGATCGTAAATTTCCCAAAGATTGTCGAGTTATCGTATCCAGGAGGTGAAGTATCTGAGCCGTAGAGCTCACATACAAAAGCAATGAAGCATAGAATGCATCCATAGGAGTAGCGTGACCCTCTTTCTAGCCCCAAAGCTCCAAGAATTGACTGAATCAGGTAGAAGAACAACTGTTGGCCGGAGGCGATAGTAGACTTTTGTAACTGAAGCCACTCGTCCACTAGGATTACACAAAAAACAATGGCTTGGGTTGGGCGCTGGAAAAAGAGCGCACCACAGCCGGCTAAGAATCCCATTGTCCTAAACTTTGACGAAGTTTTCCTTTGTTGTTGAGCGCTAGTTACAATAGACCAAATACAGAAAGGCACCATGAGAAGAGAGGAATACAGCCTAATCCTGTTCAAAAGACACTGGGATGGCATTCCGTCGGGGTCTAGGTATTCTTCGCATCTCATATTAGCTCTAGTTTAATGAAAATTGAAGCGTCGGAGTGTTCCTCGGGACCGGTTTTGACGTTGAGGGTCTAAAAAATCAAAGCCGTTAGATAAGGTAACGGTCGATAAGTAGGCGAAAAAGTTGTTGGCAAAAACATAGCGTGGTGCAATTGGTATAAGCTTTAGGATGCTACTTATACGACTTTTTATGAATATAAGGATATTAAACTAATACACCTAGACTGGCAGACTCTACTTAATGCTGCCAAGTACAATAGATGAACTGTGATTGGCGGTTCAAGTTCGGCGCATTCTAGCCTCTGCTGCCCGAGCTCTACGTTCCCGCTCAATGTGGCGTTTCTCTTCCTCGGTAAGACCGGCTGTTTGAGCAGCTTGGCCGCCTGTGGTGCGACCTGAGCCATGCTTGTTGATTAGCTTCTCGATTCGCTCCTCCTTCTCTTTGTTTTCACGTTCCTGGAAAGCAGCCATCTGCTCTTTGGCCTTTTCTTGACGCGCTGCTTCATCTCGCCTTGTGATGTCCTCGCGTGTCATCGCAGGTCCGACATTTGCGCTGTCCCACGCCCACTTCTCGCCAAGCTCCTTGCGTACAATCTGAAGAGTATCTACGACTTTCGCGTGTGGTGCAGCATGTTCTCCCAGAGTTTTCCCACCTACTTTTACTGTTGGATCCGCACCCCACCGCAACAAACCACCAACAATTTGATGCTTGCCAGTTCTTGCAGCATACACCAAGGGGGTGGCTCTTGGGCCGGGCATATATTCATCCAATTTGTCGCCCAACAGAGATTTCAAGTCACTCAAACTAGACTTTTTTATCGCTTGAGTGATCTTCTCATCACGGGTCTCCTCTACCACTTCCTTTATTGGGGCCGGTTGGGGAGAGGGTTTCTTCGCTGAGGGGACTGGCTTGGCAACTTCTGGCGCTTTATACTCAGGAGCAGGCAGAATACGCACCGTTGTAAGCTCTTTCCATACTCTCTTAACTTCATCGGCTGTTGGACGCCTGGTCGTTAAAGGTATCGCGCGAAGCCTGGGATCACTTGCAGATATTGGGCATTTAGGATCATAGCCAATAATGATTCCTTTGTTAGTACGTCCGGATGCATGATAAAAGATACTATGGCAGCCTTTGAGCTCATGCGCCCATGAATTCAAGAGTGCCTGAACCTCTTGCTTGAGCATCATCTCATTCTGCCTTCTCATGGAAGATCCAGCCGAGTTTGCTTTCCCATGGGCGTTATCACTTGCACTTTGAGCACCACCTTGCTTGCGCCGTGTTGTGTAGCGGTGAAAGCTTTTAGAATGTGAAATCACAATGTTAGCGAATGGGTTATTTTTGTCACGGATTAAAGATTTGGGCTTATGCTGGATGATGGCAGCAGAAAAGTGACCACCACCAATCATAATCACTGCGCTTTTAGTAGAGGTTTCGAGCTTTTTCAGCGCATTGACCGGTTCTCGTTGTAGTACCTCTATATCGAACCAGCGCTTATACACCGCCAGAACATGGTCTTTTTCTATATGAGGAGATGTATAGTATACATAAGGAGATCCCTTCAAGTGAGCGAATGGCTCAATCTCCAAGTCTTCAATGTCTACCTCGTCCTCACTTTCTGAATCAGATCTATCGCTTACTTCGTCCTCATCAGCATCAAAAAAACTAAAGGGAGCTAGTGAGCCTACTAAAACGTCCGGCAATGCAAACAAATTCAAGGGTGCTGGCATGGAAGTTTGGAACAAATTACGCCTTGAGAGATCAGTCTTGCAGACAAGCAACCCTCGTAGTAATGATCAAGGCCCGGATCACTAAGCATCAGCTCAAGTATGGGCCAGCAGGTGTCGACCCCGACAGATCACTCGCAGCAGATTAATGAACTGAGCCGCGACGTGTTTGAGGAAATTGACAAGTACACATTGAAGAAACATGCGAATTTTTCTTCAGATGAAGAGGTTCTGGGGGCCATTGGCCTGACCCCGACCACCCGAGGCTTCCCTCTTTTGCTGCGTAGTGCGCATTTTTTTGCGTCTTATCCCAACAGTTTCTCGCAAAGGGACGCAATTGTCTCTAATCTGCTCAAAGTCATTGGGTTTTACAGTGGCAAAATCCCATCAGCACTGAAACTCTCTGCGGGACAAATGATGCGGCTACTGTTCCTTAGCCTTGCGGTGCAAACCACTGAGGCTTCAGTTGATTTGCTTAATGTTGATACATCCAAGTATTATATTGCTTTTACCGACTTTGTTGACCTGGTCGCTCTCCTCTGCTCTGTTTACGACAAGACCTCAAGTATCAAATTTCGCATTGATGTAACCGACGCATTCAAAGAGCTTGCTCAGAAAATTCTGGAGGCATTCAAGGCACCAATAATAAGCTTTGATGCCTTCAGTCAGTTCATGGCTCGCTTTCCTTACTTGAATAATTCCTTTCAAATTCTTTGGGATCAGCTTTTGTTCGAAAAGCAAGAGCCAGAGGAGCCAAAGCCCTCGGACATTGAGAAGTTACGCCATGTTGGTCGTTCTTCTCTAAAGGCACAGCATGTGTGCTTATTATATCTACTTCGTGGCCCTGATATGTTGGATGCCATTAAATTATATCATGCCAAGTCAGATGGATACTCAATGCGGGCATTCGAGTCAAAAGTGGTAAATTGGAAAGCTCCTACTTTCTTTGTGGTGAAGGGTAAGCGCCTCAACAAAGATACCCCTGATTTTGACCAGAGAGTACCCAGAGTGACGGACACTACCATACGTGACTCTAGCAGAGTGCAGTTCATTGTCTATGTCGATAGGCAATGGAAAGTGGGCAACAAGCGCGGATTTGCGGGTCCACTTACTACCATTTATCAGGTTGAGCCTGACTTCAGTATATTCGCACCAGCCCCAACGGCCCCAGATGACTCCAGCATCGGGTATTTTAGCCCCAGTATAGGCGGAATCGGGATTGGCCTCCCACCACCACAAACTAGCACCATTCGGTTCCAAAAAGCCTCAGATGTGGCACTATTCTTGGATAGGTTCTTAGAGTACGGCTCTTTTAGGTGCGTTGGTGAGCATGGCGTGTTTCGCCCCTTGGAGCCCATCGCAGGGAAAATGCCATACGAAGATCGCTTTTCAGTATCGTCAGTTGAGGCATGGGGAATTGGCGGGGAAACGATCCTCGCAGCGCAAAAGCGCGAGTGGGAATGGGAGAAACGTGAGGCTGCACGACGCAAGAACGTCAATGTTGGCGAGGATAGATCCATTCTTGAGCTTGCCGGAATCGTGGGACAATATGATCCAAATCGCGGCACGAATTAGTATTATTTATTGCATTAATTGACTTAACATATCATTACTTCTTGCGGGACTTTGATTTTGCCACTAAACGCTTTTTGTCCTTCTTCCGAAACTTCTTGTTAGCGCGTTTCTCTCTACGTTCTTCTTTGACTTGCTTCTTGCGCTCTTTGTTGGCATCGCGATCTGCAAACTTACGAGGCTCCCACTGCTCATCCCAGACATCGTTAACATTATCGTCATCTTCGGAGTCTTCTTCGTCATCCCCGCTCTCGCTCTCTTCTTCGCTACCACTGCTTTCGTCTGTTCCAGCAGAGGCTTTGGCGATGCTCTCTGAGCGGGGTTTAAGTAAATCCTTGTAGACGAGAGAGTCTGCGCCACCCTCCAAGACCTTGTTAGTGTCACGCTCGATGTCAAACACCTGGTCCAAAGTTCTTGGGATGTAGATATCACGGAATACTGCATCAGCCTGAGCGGACTCCGCGTCCTTGGTGCCTGGCACCATGGTTTCAAGTTGGGCTATGAGTGCGTCCAGGGTTTGGTCACCTTCAGATTCACCAGTAACAAACTTGAAGATCTGAATCTCACTGAAGGTTTCTACACCTTGACGCGCAAAATAGTCATTTACATTTTTGATATCCATGCGCAAAAATGTTAAAGATGATGGGTGATCATGCTCCACTGACTGAGATACATCAATAATCCAGAGCTTTTTCTCGTGATAAAGAATATTGTACTCTGATAAGTCGGCATGCACGAGGTGACATTGGGTATACATGATGCGAACATAGGCCAGTAATTGGCGATACAGAGCAGGGAAGTCATCTGGATCAATGTCTGCATCTCTAAGACGTGGAGAAGCATATCCATCTTCATCACCCAGGAATTCCATCACTAGAATATGCGAAAATAAAAATAGCGGCTTGGGTACAGGGATGCCGGACTTATAGATACGCTTGAGGTTGCGTGTCTCCTTTTCAGCCCATAACTTTACCATCAGGCGATGATTGTGCTTTGAATATCCATGTCTGAAGCGGTACTCTCCTGTGACATACCTTTCTCTATCCTTGAATGCGAGCACTGCAGTTTTATAGACCTTCACAGCGCGTTGCTCCGAGTCACCGACAACCGCTCTGTAAACATTGGCTTCCTTTCCGGTCGAAACACAGCCTCTAAAGTCGTCAAAGATGCCCTTGTTGAGCATTTTAAACAGGATCATACGGGTACGCCCATCAAGAACAGACTCTGTGGTTCCCTGATCAGATTTATCCATAGATATTCCAGCATTTAACTTTGATATTCTTGTTCCCTTCTTAAAGAAATCATTCTCCGAGATTTTCAGCTTTCCAAGTTTTTCTGAAATATCTTCGTCCATTTATTTTTATTTGTAAGGGAAACGTCTGAGGTCCGATCCAGATATGAAGTGGCGTATTTCCTTGATTCCGAGAAGTTTTTTCTTTCTTCCGCTCGAGCTGGGTGCAGATATTATTTCTGTTGTAGCTGTATTCAACAAGGCATCTGCTTTCTACGCCTTGGGAGCCCTAGTGACCTCGCATCCTTTGACGGTCGTTGAGTGGGTAATGAACATTATCAGCGTTTTTGAGCTTCCATTTTTTATTTACGCAGCCTACAAGATCATGAACCGTGACGCTGTGACCACTCTTCTCTATGCATACATCTATTTCATCGATACAGCCATGAACGTTGGATTTACCATTTATTTCATTGTATATTGGTTTGTGACGGGTGCTAAAAAGGCCAATTCCAACAATCCGACCACAAGGTCTGTTATGGACCTAATATCGCGCGATACCACCCTCAATAAAAGTGCTACTTTTGGCCAGGAGCTCGCGGTCACTATTGTGTGGACAACATTCATTATGCTGGCAAAGCTTTACTTTACCTTTGTTGTTATTGGATTTGCCCGTCTTTTGGTTCAGCACAATAACCTCAGGGCCCATAACTGTGAGCCTAAGGGCTCCAAAAAGGCGAAACTTCAGTTTGCGTTGTTGCGCCCATTGGAACGATTTTGGACGGGGCACGCCGCGTACCAGCGTCTTGCGACCTACGGCGAGAGCAACGAGTAGATGTGTTTTATTTAAGTTATCACTTGAAAATTAAAGATAAATGCGAGAGTATACAGGAAAGTAGCGTGGAATCTGGGAGGCTTGCTTAGCGAGTAGCCCAACCCTTAAATGCAAGAGCCAGAGCGGCACCGCTCATGAGTAGTGAGGTGATGCCGACACCTAAAATGAGACTGAACATAGAGCTGACACCTCTGTAAATCATTGCCTCGACAGTCTCACGGTTTGACATAACAAAAATCATTCCTCCACAAATGAGGCAGAAGGCTGTGATGAGCTCCGTGAAGGGCCTTTGTGGTAGGTCATTTCTGCCTGTGTTAGATTTGGTATAAAGGATCACAAGTGTGATTGCTCTCATGAGAGCTGCACCACTGAGAAGAGTGCCCCACTGCACATGAATGGCAGTGGACAGCTCGGTTTCTTGTGCGTGCTGAGACATGAGTGCACCAGTCCAGAATATGGTCAATAAGGGGAAAGGGTTGTAAGACCAGCTGCGTGTGAGAGTCGTCTCATTTTCAAAATTGAATCCAATCGAAAGGAATCTTGACACTGCGCGGGACTCCACCACCATACCACACAGACCTCCACCCAGAAACATAAATGCAATAGATGCATGCTGCATATCTTTTGCAGTCCACTTTCCATCTTTGGACCCCAAATGCTCCAAAAAGATATTCGTGGAGCCATAGAAAAAAATCAGAAAAGAGTGGATGAACTCCATTGTGGGGTTCTCGGGCCAGAACTTGTGATACCACCTTGGCTTGCGAGCAGACTCCTTGCTGAAAGCAATATTGACGGTGTTCCAAGCCATACCCTTTGAAGCAAAAGCTCCAAAGTACCGAGAAAGCTCAACAAAACCAAACAAAAAGAAAACGCTTCCCTTGATGGCATGTGCTAGTAATCCAAAGACGTTATGACCCATACCCAGACGAGTGCCGATCAGTCCACCGATAACGAGATAGGCATAACCAAATAAGCAGAGGGGAACTGTGGTGAGCCAAAACACAAGTGAGGAGCAGCTGTTGAACGCCCGGAAAATAAAACCAAATCTTGAGTGCGCAAGCTTGGTGGCCATGCGAGGGCGCTGACGAGCGGGTTGAGCGAACTCTTCCACATCTTCATCGATAGAGTCGCCACAATCGTTTCCAGAATCTTGTGATGGGCGCTCGAAATTTGTGAGGTGATATTCAACACCATCCAATGCAGTGCCACAACCTGCAGTTGCGCTCTTGGCAACGAGGGAGATCCAATGTATACCCATGGTTGCTAGGAATATAATAACAACCTTTCCATAGCAGTTTCCTGGATAGAGGGATTCTTCCAATGAGAAACTGTAGAACATAGCAACAATGGCACTTGCCGCAGTCATCACGAACGTCAAAGTCTGTAGAGGAAGATATAACCATTGGGTTCCTTCAGAGAAAGCAAGCAAAGAAGACATTGGTAGTAATACACCCAGGGCCAAGAAGTTCAAAGCAGCGTGCAAGTACAGGAGCGCCTTTGATCCAGCATCGGCACTGAAATAAGTGGTGGGATCATAGGCCTTCCAATACGCTTGCTGCTGAGGCTCCAACATTCCCAGCATTTCAAGGATTGGCACACCATGGGAGTGGCCGCCCTTTGAACTGACAGGCGAAGGCTCGAAATTTGCCGTTGTGTTTGTGTTCTTGCTCACTGGAGATCCGTGAGCCGCACCGTGACCTACATGGCCATGCATTTCCATTCCTTTTGAGCTTTGATCCCCTTCTTCATGGGCTTTACAAAGCGCAATGAGAGCAAGCCCTACGACTGAATACTTCATCTCTATTGCTGGGAGGGCGGGTACTGTCCCAACCTAGCCTTTTATAGTATGCAGCCCATCTGCAAAGTACTTGCGCCGGCGCAAGCATCGGCTTGGTACTTATCATCCTTGAATGTGGGTGATAATGACTCAATTTCTACTAAATTTACATAAATAACTAGCAAGAAATGATATTTCGTCACTGAAGGCACCTACGGTCTCGTTGCTCCCAGCACCCCAGGTACCAGCCTGCATCTACATTATTTTTGAACGTCAACATGCACTCATCATGCGACCGATGTCAACCGAAATGCCGACTTTTCTACTTTTCCGAAGCAACTTTACCACTCCATAGAGCTAGTTAGTACATTATCTAGTGGTGTATTTACAATTTAGCGCACAAGCTTCGCCGCCTCAGCTAATTATGCACTTTGAGGTGATGCAGCCTAGCACATGCATTGTCTTAACTTGCATGAGCTTTGAACAATACCCGAAACGGTCTATTCCTAACCGATAAGAGAGTATCCGTTAAGGTGTGAGACTTGATTCCTGCATGTTATGGGGTAAATCGTAATTTAAGTCCCAAAGGAAACTTTTATTAGACGCTTAGGTACCTCGCTACAGGAAGCCAAGAAGCCGCTACAACATTTTGTCAGCTGACGCCCATATTAGCAGACGTCTGCGAAGCTTATAAATCACGCAACTGAGCTCTCCATGCTATTATGGGCAAAGTTAAGAGGAAGCAACACTAGCACGCATCAATTTTTTAGCACAATAGCATATTTCAACTATTCGTATCACAGACCTTGCGTTTTCGCAACGTAATATATCGGATTCATTTGCCGAAATAGCCGTTGACGACTCACCACGATCCCAAAAAAAATATTAGTCATTGAAATGAATGATTCGGATATGCACAACGCAGTAATTTCTACCAAAGCTATGTGCACTTCTGGGGCCTCTATAAATGGTCCAATTGATTGTTATGGTCCTCTCGCTCACGTATAGACTCATTTTAATTGAATATATTGAGGTAAGTATTGTGCATGACGCCGCATGCCGCCCCATAGACCTGGGTTAGGTTCTTAGGCGAGTCGGAGTGTCGGGACGCTAGCTGACAGTTTAACGGTTTCCGCCTTGCTAACCAACATTACACAAGAGCAAATCAGAGGGTTGCAGCACTTTGCCACTCACAATTGTGATTGTTTTTGCCTTGAAAAGCTAAGATGATACTTTTGAAGGGTGGCGAGATCTCACAGTGGCTCATTTCACACAAACGCATCTGATCAGTTTACTTGCAGCATGCATCAACCGCTGTGGGGTAGAATCCGCGAAGCAGGAGTGCATCAAGAGAACTAAGAGCTATAACTCGTTAATATTGAGGGAACCTTCGATAAGACTAGTCACCACATAATCTATTTGATCGGTTTGGTCTCTATAGTATAGTACGAAGGTACCATTAGTCACAAAAACTCACTAAATATAAATGGGATTGGGACAAACGTCAAAGCCGCATGCAAGTCTATTTTTATCCGCTAAGCCACTCAGACGCCTTCGGATTGTCAGTAGATACATTGCGCTATTTGTCACTTAACGGTGAACGCGGGTTTAAATAAACTGATTTTGAATGTAGGCGGTGGGCAATTGCTCACCACACGTGCGAGTAGTCGTGACAGTGTTATAGCAATCTCAACCAAATTGCCATTGGGAGTACTAGGACGATGGTCTTGGATCTCGAGCAACACTGTCCCCGATCATAAGCATCATGAAGTATTCACTAAATATTTTTAGAATAAAATTAAATTAAGTCGCTCAAGGCTCGATGACAGCGACAATGTCTCCCGCGTCAACCATGTCACCATTTTTGTGGATGATCTTGACAACCTTGCCAGCGACACACGCGACAACCGACATTTCAGTCTTCATAGCCTCCAGCACAACAACGGGATCATCCTTCTTGACAATGTCGCCCTCTTTCACAACGGGCTTCCAGAATCTACCCGTGATCTCAGAGTACACAAGCTCAGCAGTGTCACTAAATTTTGTGGCATCAACAGAGACACTAGAGCTTTCAATCTTGCGATCACTGTCAGCGATCAACTGAGCGAACTCAGTCTGACGAGACTCGATCTGCTTCAAATGGGCCTTGATGGAGTCGGCATGGGTCTCTAAGAACTTGTGGTAATCGCCAGCGTCAAACTCACCTTGCTCAATTTGAATCTTGTAAGTACCATTCTCAACTTGTGTAACAAAGCGTTCCAGCTCCTTTTCGGTGACGGGGAAGTACTCGACCTGGTCGAATGCAGACAATAGCCACGGCTCTTTATCGTCGGAGTACTCATTGAGACAAAGCTTGTCCCAGATAGGGATTGTGCGACCAATGAGTTGGTAGCCACCAGGGGATTCCATTGTGTAAATACACATATACATGCCACCAAGGCCAACAGTTCCATTAGGTGTCCAGCTACGACTGGGGTTGTACTTCGTACCCAAAAAGCGGTGGCGAGGATCGAGGGGAACGGCGCATGGAGCACCCAAGTAGACATCACCCAATCCCATGACCAAGAAGCGAGCACTGTACATCATATCACGGATCTGGTTACGGTCCTCAAACCCATTGACGTCGCGAATAAAGTCGACATTGTTAGGCAACCAAGGAGCCTCGGAACGAATGGTTTCCTCATAACGAGTAACGGCAGAAAGAGTCAACTCGTCTTCAAAAGCCATAGGGAGGCGCAAGATACGAGAAGGTACCTTCCAAGACTTGGTCCACTTGATGGACTTCTCTGTGCTAATCAGCTTCTTCATTAACTCGGCCTGGGAAATCACGGTCGGCTCGTACTCAATATGAACGGAACGAACACCAGGGCTCATCTCGAGAACGCCCTTCACAGAGCCTAGCGTCTTGGACATAAGCTCATGAACGCGGTAGCGCAAGTTAAGATCCATGACGTTCTCACCATACTCAACTAGAATGTAGCGATCACCAGCCTGACGGTATGCAACTTTGGGGCCAGCATCAGAAGCCTCCTGATAATACAGAATTGGCTCTTGACGGTGCGAAACCAGCTCAGGAACATCGACGACCTTACCCTTAACACGCTGATCGACAGCCTTTTTGACAGCAGCGGCCTGCTCGGTATCAATAGGGACAAACTTGACGAGATCACCAGGCTTGACTTGACCAACCTTCCAAAGCTCAGCCTCTACAATTACAACACCACAAACGAACCCACCAAGCGAAGGACCATCGCAAGCAAGAATAACAGGCTCATCACCAGTAAAATTGATTGCACCCAAACTGTAAACATAGTCATGAGCATTGGAAGGGTGAAGACCGGCCTCACCACCGTCCTTACGGGCCCACTCAGGTTTGGGACCAATCAAGCGCACACCAAAGCGATTAGAGTTGTAGTGGATCTTCCATTGAGTAGAAAAGAAAGTATCGAGGAATGCAGGCTTGAAGAAGTCAGGGGCGCCATGAGGACCACAGGTAACACCAATCTCCCACTTATTGGTGTAGGTGGGAATAAGCTGGGGAGGAAACTCGGCAGGCTGGCTAACAATAGGAGGCAAGCTGCAGCTCGGAAGCTCAGGTTGACCGAGTGCGATAACGTCACCAAACTTGAGAACTCGGCCGTTGTGACCTCCAAGTTTGCCCTGAGCAAATGTACTACGACTGCCGAGATACTCAGGAACGTCGAGACCACCACGGATAGCAATATAAACACGACAACCAGTGGAGAGCTTACCGATAGCCAGTTTACCACCAGACTTGACCTGAATAGGAGCCCATTGCTCGACCTCTTTACCGTCAACAGTGACAGGAGCACGTCCACCCGTAACAGCAACAACAGTATCGTGGTGGAAGATGATAGTGGGTCCAGTGAGAGTAGCTTCAAGAGCGGGAGCCTTCTCGTCATTGCCAACGATGTGGTTAGCAGCGCGGTGAGCATAATGATCCATAGGACCGGAAGGAGGGACACCAATATGCCACAACAAAGTACGACCGGGGTAATCCTGAATAGTTGTAGAAGAGCCAGGCGCAGCGATTTCAATGGAGTGAGGCTGGTAAACATATGAGTCGAGAACCTTGGTGTACATTTTGCACTCAGCAAACATCTTGGAGCTAGCAATGCTTCTCAAGTAGTCCAAATTGGTGATAACACCAGAAACCTGAGTCTCTGCCAACGCCTTGTTCAGAAGACGCAAAGCATCAGCGCGGTCCTTGCCATAAACAATGATCTTAGCAACAGTGGGGTCGTACTCAGTAGAGATGACGGTACCCTTCGACACCCATCCATCGACGCGAGCCCACTCAGGGAACTTAACATTTGTGATCTGGCCAGGAGAAGGCAAGAAGTCTTTAACTGGGTTCTCAGCGTACAAACGAGCCTCCATGGAAGCACCCTTGTTGTTGATAGTCATCTTATCAAAATCAGGAGCGCGATCAGCTGCAACCAAGACCATGAGCTCTACAAGGTCGAGACCAGAGCACATCTCAGTAATGGGGTGTTCCACTTGCAAGCGTGCATTTACCTCGAGGAAATAAAACTTGTTGCGCGCAGAGTCGTAAATGTACTCAACAGTGCCAGCACATTTATAGTTCATAGAAGCAGCGAGGGCGGCACCACTGTCGCGAAGAGCCTTACGAGTGTCATCGTCGATATCAGGAGCAGGGCTTTCTTCAATAATCTTCTGGTTACGACGCTGCAAACTACAGTCACGCTCACCAATAGCAACGGCTTTACCACGGCCATCACCAAACACCTGTACCTCAACGTGTCTGGCGTTCTCAACGAAGGTTTCCAAGAATACACCAGAGTCACCAAAATAAGCGAGGCCCTGGCGCTTAACTGAAACGAAGGCCTTTTCGAATTCAGCATCACTGTCCACACGCTGCAAGCCAATTCCACCACCACCAGCGGTGCTCTTGATCATGACAGGATAGCCCAACTCATTGGCAATCTTACGACCCTCCTCAACATCATCGACAAGACCAGAACCAGGAACAAGAGGAACACCTGCTTTCTTTGCAATTTCACGAGCCGAGTGTTTCAAACCAAGCTGGCGCATAGCCTCGCCGGAAGGGCCAATGAACACAATACCTTCTTCACCGCACATATCGGCAAAAGTGGCATTCTCGGAGAGGAAGCCATAACCAGGAATTACAGCTTGGGCGGAGGTCTGCTTGCAAGCATCAATAATCTTGCGAACAGACAAGTAGGTCTCTGCGGCAGAAACACCGTGCAAGTCGATGGCAACATCAGCATCCAAGACGTGCTGAGCGTGGCGGTCGGGCTCAGAGTAAACAGCAACAGTCCTGATGCCCATCTTCTTCAGGGTCTTGATAATACGAACAGCAATTTCTCCACGGTTAGCAATAAGGACTGTTTCAAAAGGCTTTCCAGAGTTGACACCTTCAGAAATGTAGCGACGCCATCCACCGTACTTAGTGATCTCTTTGGCACCTTCAATGGCGGATCCCTCGCAGATGAACCCCTTGACATAGACACCATTCTCAAGCTCCAAAGAACCAATACCCAAAGGAGAAGGGACCATTGCAATGAACTCTCCGAAGTTCTCCAAAGGAACATCCCACACTTCAACCTCAATTTTGGACCCAGCAGAAGCTACACGTTGGATACCAGGCTTGGGGGGAGTCGTAGGTAGAGCATAGAGCTTGTAGTTAGCACTGGTATGTGTTTTCTGTGCCAAAGTTGCTTTAACCTTACGAAGCTGCCAGTTCAAAACCATACCACTCAGGTGAGCACCAACGACCGCTAGAGGAATGGTGGACTGGGGGAGTTTGATCAAATCACTGGTGGCGCTGGCCTGGCGTCCAGTATTTCCAAGAGGACGAGCGGGAGAGTCTGCAAGGAAGCGACGAGCAATGTCCAGTAGAGCGTAGTCATTGAAAGCCTCGGCCATCAAAGTGATACCTTGAGGAAGTCCATCAGGACGGAAACCAGCAGGGATAGCAAGAGCACTTAGATCACTGAGGTTGACAAAATTTGTGTAGGTTCCCTGTTGAGAGTTAATGGAGATAGGGTTGTCCAAAACATCTTGCACAAGAGGGTTAAGGGGGCAAGTGGGCATAACGAAACCATCAAGGTACTTGAAATCAGCACGGAACTTTTTCTTGATCTCTTGGCGAATATATTCCTTGTCAAAGGTGTCGACAGCGGAAATGCCCTCCGCGCTCATAACGATTTTGTATACCGTAGGGTCCATATCCTCGGGATTCTCAAGGAAGTCGCGCACAGCATGGTAACGCTCTGCGACCCAAGGGCCTTCATACAACAGCTTAGCAAGGCGGAAAAGATCACTGCAATCAACTTCATGAACTTCTACACCAACTCCACGAAGTTTCTCGATGGCGACCTTGAAAAGAGCCTCGTTATCAGCGTCACCGAAGAACTCAAGCTTGTTGGGAACGCCAATGATAGGGCGACGACCGAAAGAAGTCAAAGGATGTTCGGGCAAAGGACGGGAGTAAGGGTTGAGCTCATCGTATTTTGCACCAATGCTGAGAATAGTTTCAGCATCTTTAAGGTTTAAGGTGAAAACTGTGGCGGTATCCAAGCTCTTACAGGCAGGGACAACGCCTGTGGTACTCCAAATTCCCAGACTTGGTTTAACACCGATCAGATTATTGAGTGCAGCAGGTACACGACCACTGCCAGCAGTATCAGTACCGAGACTGAAAGGAACAAGACCTTTTCCAACAACAACACCAGATCCAGAAGACGAACCACCAGAAACATGCTTGTCACTGAACACAGAAGTGGGGATTCCGTAGGGGGAGCGAACACCTACGAGGCCAGTAGCAAACTGATCCAAATTGGTTTTACCGACAACAATTGCGCCAGCCTCTACCAATTGACGGACTACAAATGCATTTTCCGAAGCAATATAACGGAACTTGGGGCATGCAGCGGTTGTGGGGAACTCGGCTACGTCAATGTTGTCTTTAACGGCGAAAGGCACACCGTAGAGCGGATAAGAGTCTTTCTGAGCGTGGTCAAGAAGAGACCACTGTCTTTTAATGTCTGCGGCTTCGGCGATATAGATCCATTCGGGAGACTTTTCAAATGAACCGACAAGATCTAAAATAGACTTGAGTGCGTCCTCATGAGAGGCAGCAGCCAACTGCTGATCACGCCATTCATCAATACTCAACCCGATGAACTTCTCAGTCATTTGCGTAGAAGGGTTACGTTTCCTGCGACGCCCTTAATAGCCTTCGCGTTGTGCATAATTACGCATACCCCTATGCATGCAGTGCAGCGTTATCGCAATTGTACGCTTCAGATAGGTCGATTGGACGCACTCCACGGTGGAGGTGCATAAAATTCGGAGGTATCCGAAAGAAGGTATAATAGTAAATAATGCAAGGATTAAGCCGTTTTACATTGTTAAATAGCTATACTGAACTGCAAAAGGGAAAAACGCCGCTGACTGAGTCGCTCACTGTTTCCGTTTGTGAATATTCCGGTATCGGCGAACGAGGCAAATGTGGCAACGTCAACTCCGCAGCGAGATTGGATGCATGATTATGCGCCTTCACTGTTCGTGAGTATGCAAATCCTTTACTTTGGCCCTTTGGCTGAGGCTATAGGTAAAGAGTCAGAGGGCGGTGAGCACCTTGTTGGCCAAACTGTCCAAGAACTTCTCGATTACTTGAAAACGAGCTATCCATCTACAAAGGCAATTATCGAGGCGAGTGCCATTTCAATAAACCTCGAGTATGAGGATACCAATTACGTTCTGACTAAAGGTGACGAAGTCGCCATAATTCCGCCAATCTCAGCAGGTTAAAACTTGTACGTATTTAGACGCTTGTTCAGACATAGGGTATTGCCTGCGTTGTTCACAAGCTGAACTGAAATAGCTATATAGCTCATCTCATAAGCAAAGTCAGGTTCAAGATGGAAGATGCACTGGGCCCGCTAATGGATCCAAGAAACTTTATGGATGACGCATTAGACGAATTAAAAGAGCCCTATTCCCCATCAACTGTTGGCACCTCACCTGCATCGGCTCGTGGTGTGGGGGCTCAGGTTAGCGGTCGTGTTATCTGTGCCACGACTCAATTATCGCATGTATTGGTATTTAATGATAAGCGCGAGCTACGACTCCGCCAGAGAAGAGGCAGATCCAGTCTACAAGGTGCCCTGGATGTTTTAAATCGCTCTGAGTGGGAGCCAATATTTGTCGGTTGGACTGGCGAACTCGAAACAGAGACTGGGAAAACGTGGGAAGAAACCCCTACGGACAAGGAGAAACACGAAGCACTGAGGCTCTACAGCGAAAGCTCAAAATCTCGTGTGGTTCCAATTTGGGCCAATAACAACGCACGCGAATACGCGGAACACACAATCTGGCCCATTTTCCATTATATTCACACATTGGACGTTCGAGTACTTAGCTCACAGTCTGAAGACGGCTTTGCATTCTATGAGCAATATAATCGGGCCTACGCCGAAGCAATTGCAGCTATCTATAAGCCTGGCGATATAATCTGGATACATGACTACTATCTGTTACTATTACCAGGCATGCTAAGGCAGCTGCTTGGTCCAAACGCCACGATTGGATTATTTTTGCATTGTTCATTCCCTTCTTCTGAATTTGTCCGCAGTATCCCTCAACGGCTACAACTTCTAGAGGGTATGCTGGGTAGCACTATTTGCGGCTTTCAAAGCAACAACTACGCCCGCCACTTTGTGAGTACGTGTATACGTGTACTTGGAAATGATCATTCTGGTCGCAACATTGTTCACCAAGGTCGCATTGTTCAAGTTGTTGTTCAGCACATTGGTCTTGATGTTGACACTGTAGTCCGAGAAACTAAGAGAGAACAGAGCCGTGAGATCTGCAGAGAAATTTCTAAAATGCATGAGGGAGTGAAAATTATTATTGGGCGCGACAAGCTAGACAATGCCCAGGGTGTCATCCAGAAGCTACACGCCTATTCTATGTTCCTAGAGTATTATCCAGAATGGAGAGGCAAGGCAGTGCTGATTCAAATTACAACTCCATCTTTCAACGAAGATGCCAAAGCAGAGAAACAGATAGCCGAGCTCATTGCTGATATTAATGGCACATACGGTGATATGCAGTGGTGGCCGGTTCAACATCATTCACAGTATATCAATCAGATTGAGTACTATGCTTTATTGGAAACGGCATCACTGGGTTTATTTACTTCAATCCGTGACTCTACCTGCTACGCGGCACTGGAGTACGTTGCATGTCAGAGAAAGCGCCAGAACCCGCTTGTGATATCAGAGTTCATGGGAGTCGCCGACACGCTCCAAGAAGCCATCAAAGTTAATCCATACAACCCTGCTGGTGTGGCAGAAACAATAAATGCATATCTGGTGGACCCCTCTCAAACTAAAAGTGATTATGAGTGGACGCGTAAGTACTCCGTGGAAGTGTGGGTCAACACGTTTATGAGCAGGTTAGTTACCCACGAACTTAGACATGAAAGCCAGCATCATACACCAGATCTTGATTTGGACTTATTACGCAAAACCTATTCGGAGGCAGAGAAGCGTTTGTTCTTGTTCGATTATGATGGCACACTGACCCCAATCGTACGAGATCCCGCGGCAGCGGTACCCTCTTCGCAATTGAAAAGCATACTCAAGCGCCTTACCGCGGACGACAAGAACGAAGTCTGGATTATATCTGGTCGCGATCAAGCCTTCCTTGATGAGCACATGGGTTGCTATGCAGTTAACCTGAGTGCCGAGCATGGTTGCTTTACCAAACCCGCTGGTGGAGAGTGGATTGACTTGGCGGCACAGATGGATAATTCATGGAAACAAATTGTTCTAGAAGTTATGCAAGCTTACACTGAGCGCACACAAGGCGCCGTGATCGAGCAAAAGAAACAAGCTATCACATGGCATTACCGCCGCGCGGATCCTGTATTTGGCGCATTTCAAGCCGGTCATTTACGAGCATACCTTGAAAACTCGATTGCAAATTCATACCCTGTTGATGTCATGAGCGGAAAGGCCAATGTTGAGGTTCGTCCTCGTATGTTCAATAAAGGCGAGATTGTTCGCAATGTATTCAGGGAGCAGAATAAGCCCCCTGGATTTGTCTTTTGCGCTGGAGATGATACCACTGATGAAGACATGTTCAGAGCTGTCAACGATCAAGACAATAGAGCTCATTACTTCAGTGTGTCTATTGGTGAGTCGAGTAAGCTCACAGTGGCTAACTATCACATTGCAAGTCCAGAGCTTGTCTTAGATGCATTAGACCAATTGAAATAGACTCCTTGAGTATTATTGGTATAGACGTTAGAAATTCGATAGAGGCACGCATATTCTTTTGGCTGCGGTCAATGTTCTGAGTATATCGAGCGCGTCGCACGTACCTCGGTGATTCAATACACCAGTCTCACTCATTCAATTGACGCGATTATGCTCTTTTAACACCGAAATGGTTGAAATTATGTACGGGTTTGCGGTGCGCGTTAGATATAATATAAATTGTAGAGCAATTTAAGGTGAAAAGATAACTACTGATCCAACTAAACTATCCTAATGTAACCGTTTCTTCTGTTTGTAATATTTATTCTTGCATTACCGTCTGACTTCGCCCTCCACACAATTCGCGCACATGCCACATGCACGTCGCTATATGACATAAGCGGAATTCCGGTATTGCCCATCCAAGAATTTTTAACACCTCTTTACAGACCTATTCTCGAAAATGGCAGAGCAGGTCGCGCATGCAGTTGAAGATATCGTTACTGACGCCACTGAGGCTCTCACTGGCCCATCTCTTTGGGACTTTGGCGTTCCAACCATTGAGAAACCCTTTGGTGTGTCCCTTCTTCCCATCTTTCGTGAGGCGGTGTTACGCGTCACCGGTCGCGATGTCCTCCATTTTCACTATGAGTTCAACTCTGATGTGCCTATGAGCAAGGTCTGGCAAGTAACTCTCGGCATTTCCGCGTACTACGCCATCATTTTTGGTGGACGCTCTCTATTGAAGAATGTTCGTCCTATCAAGATCAACACCATCTTCAAGCTCCACAACTTGCTTTTGACATTCTTCTCTGGCGTTCTTTTGGTTCTTCTTTTCGAGCAGATCCTCCCTATTGTCTACAACCACGGCATCTTCTTCGCTATTTGCAACGCCAAGGCTTGGACTCAGAAGGTCGAGCTTCTTTACTACCTCAATTACTTGACCAAGTACTACGAGTTCTTTGACACTGCTTTCCTTGTTTTGAGACACCGCGAATTGACCCTTTTGCACACTTACCACCACGGTGCCACTGCCCTTCTCTGCTTCTGCCAGTTGAACGGTGTCACCGCTGTCTCTTGGGTGCCTATCATGCTTAACTTGACTGTCCATGTTGTCATGTACTTCTACTACTTCTTGAGCTCATGTGGCATCCGCCCCTGGTGGAAGCACTGGGTCACCCGCCTTCAGATCATTCAGTTCGTTATTGACTTGGGCTTTGTTTACTTTGCCTCTTACACCCACTTCGTCAGCCGCTACTGGCCTTCTTTGCCCAACTGGGGTCCCTGCACTGGTGCTGAGAGCGCCGCACTCAACGGTTGCATTATCCTCACCTCTTACCTCGTGTTGTTCATTTCCTTCTACATCAAAGTGTACCTTACTCCTAAGAAGGCTAAGGCCAAGGCTCCTGCCACCGCTTCTGCCGCCGCCACTAAGGAGGTCAAGGAGCCTGCTGTCGCCAAGACTACTGGTTCCAAAAGCAGCTCCGCCAAAAAGAGCAAGTCTCGTAGAGTCTAAATTCTGTTCTAGATACTAATAGATAGTATATTACTTATGTTTTACTGGCTTTGGTTGCTTTTACCGTCTCGAGGATCTCACCTGCGCACGGTCTTGCAAGACACCGTCGGCACCGAGCTCTTCGAACTGGTCCTCCATTGTACGAATAGCCTCACGACGCTCCCAGAATCTAGATTCCGCTAGCTCAAATGCGTATTTGCGCAAATCTTTACCCCGACTATCTGGATTTTGCTTGAGAGCCCACTCCACGAAGGGGCCAACGTGTGCCTTGTAAAACTCGTGCAATGTCTCAAATGGCTTGGGATGAGGCAGCCAAGGCCTGGGGTCTGGATCGTCCTCGTTGATCTGGTCACCATCACCCTCTTCTTCTTCCTCACTCGAGTCTGACTCTAGGACGACATCTTCTTCATCAGACTCTAACGGTTCACCATCGTCAGCGTCATCATCCTCGTCGCTATCTTCGAATTTGTCGAGGCCAAGGTTCTCCCAGTACACTTTGAGTCCATTGAGCTTACCCAAGTCGATGCTATACATGCTATCAAACGCGAATTCGTGCTCTCCCTTTTCCCAAGTGCCGCCGTAAATAAATAGCTGGTCTCCAACAACCGCAAGACTAGCATTGAAGCGCTCGTGAGGAAGTTGCATTGAGACTGGATACTCTCTTCTCTCAGTTTTCTCTTCGACATCCTCCTTCATCTCGTCTATTTCGTCCTCGACCATCTCATTGATGTCAATATTCAGATTGGCCAAAATTTGCTCCAGATTTTTTTCTAGGTCATCTTTACCTTTCTCAGCAGCTGTTTGGCGAATAAGTGGGGCATTAGTTTTTCGGTTCTTTTTCAAAGTGAGTGAGAACCATCGATTCGCCTCTGTGCTATACGCATGCAAGGTATTATAAAATGTCGACTCCAGAGACTCTTCTGTTTCTTTTGTATCATAAACGCCGCCAAATAATACACCACGACCCTGATGAGGGACCATGTAGCATCCAATGCGTGGACCAATGGCAAAACCAGGTTTCTTACGTCTCTCCCATTTGATGTCCTTGAGATCAGCCTTCATATGCAAGATCCACGCATCCTGATGGACTCTTCCTTTTTGTAATCCCTTTGTCGCTTTAACTTTGGAGTAACCTCCCCAAAGGGCCGCACCAGTAGGATACGGTAAGAATGAATGACCAGAGCGCGCGTCTGGTGTGACTAAAGTTCTTGGTATAACAATTTCGTGCCACTTGTAGTCCAGGATATCAAATGCCCATAGATCGGCGAGGTAGGAGGTGGATGTACCTAAATCTCTGAACCCCCCAAACAATAGGATGTAGTTTTTCCAAACAGTCAAACGGTGTCCACTACGTGCACTTGGTCCTGTTCTGTTCTCTACTTTTGTCCACTCACGCTCATGAACGTCATATATCCATGTATCACCATAATGGTAGAAAGTAGTCTGTTTTGGACTACTGAACTCCCCACCGAATACGAGCACAATTCCGCTGGGATGGGCACACATAGCATGACCAGAGCGAGGGAGAGGTGAGTTCTTGGAGGTAATCCTCCTCCACACATCAGAATCAATTGAGTAAGTGTAGAGGTCATTGAAAAACTGGGCGTAATGATTTTCGATTAGCTCCCCTCCGAACAACAGAAGCTCTCGTTTGTTGTGAATCGGATTGGCACACATTGTCGCACCTTGGCGATGAGTGGGCCTTTCAACCACCTCCACATTAACTTTTTCGAACTCGAGCTGCTGGCGTTTGAATTCCTCAAGCATTTCGTCGATGTCGACGGCTTCATCACCAGTAACCATTTTATTCTCTAGTTTTTTATCCTTCTTCTCTGCTTTCTTTGTATTTTTCGCCGCCTTTTTCATTCCACGCGCTCGTTGAGCAGCTTTAGCTGCCTTTGAATCTTTTTTACCCATTCGACTGACAAAGTCAAGATGGAGAATGAGCATGTTCACGAGGTCTATGAGAAAATAGCGAGCCATTTTTCGCACACTCGCTATAAACCTTGGCCTCAGGTAGACAAATATTTAACGGCATTACCGTTTGGCTCACTCGGCATGGATGTTGGAGCTGGCAATGGTAAATACATGATATACAAGCATCTGCAAATATTTGGCTGTGATCGATCTCTAGAGCTGTGCAAAATTGCATACGAAAATCGTTGTGAAGGCAGTACTGCGGACGTGTTGCGCTGCGATGGCCTCACCCTGCCATATCGCCCTGTGATGGATTTTGCCATCTCAATCGCAGTGATTCACCACTTCAGCACCCCCGAAAGACGAGTATTAGCAATTAAGGCAATTTTAGATCATCTAAGGCCCGATGGTACTGCTCTGATTTATGTCTGGGCGCTGGAACAAGCTTCAAGCAGGCGAGGTTGGGATAAGGGTATGGACCAGGATGTGATGGTGCCTTGGGTGGAAAAAAATACTGGTATTACATATGACCGCTACTACCATTTATATCAAGAAGGTGAATTAGAGCAAGACGTCTTGTCTGCAGGTGGCTCCATTGTCGAACACGGCTATGAAAAAGATAATTGGTGGTGTGTTTGCCAGAAGTCGTGAATTATGGCTTCCTTAGTGCACTCAGAGCACTAAGTCAAAAGCTCGACAGTAAAGCCAGTCCATTATGAGAAGAAGATTAGAGCTGATATCGTCTCAATCTACCTCAGCTCGCAATCCCACTTTGTTACTATAACTTAACAATGCCTCATCAAACTCTGATGTATCTATCTATAATTATGCTATTAGCTGTTCAGTTTGTATTTCTCATTATCCAACATACACTGCACCCAAACAAGCACACGGTACGATATAGTCGGGCCATCTCGTCTATCGGCATTATCTAATCCGGCTCTAGACGTCTTTATCAAAATGCTCATTCCGAGATGCAAATTTGTGGTTGTTCTAGAAATCCACCAAATATCTAAGTTCCCTCAGTCAAACGGAAAGATGATTGTACGATGGCATATCGCTGACTCGCCGAGAGCTGAAACCAGAGGCAGGACCGACGAAGTTGCTGTTGAGGACCATCAAGCGAGCTTCAAATATCACACAGAATTCACCTACTACCTGGGTATCGGCGCCAATAAAACACTAAGAAGTGGTACGCTGGAATTTGACGTCGGTTGGCTCCCGGTCGGTTCTAGAAATCGCATGTCCGTTGGGTTGTTGAAGCTCGATATCGCACAGTTTGTAAACAGAGAGCCAGAAAACCACATTTTCTTACTAGAAAATTCACGTGCTAATGTTCTGCTCCATGTCACACTTAATGTCAAGCAGATCAAGGGCCCGACCAACTACAGCCAGCCCAAGTTCGATGCTCCGGTAATGAATGACAAACTGCATACTCTTGGAGAACACGGTAACAAGAAGAACCCCATTTCAGATCCTGTCACTAGCAAACGTGCCTATTTGGCTTATCTTCAGCACTTCAAGCAATCGCAGTCACATGTCAATCCTCTCATGGCAGTCATGGATATAGTCAAAGGAGGTGATGGGTTTTGTAGCATCCCCATGCCTGAGATCCCCAGAACGATGCTAGTTGGCGAGTGCATTGCAGATGGTGAGAAGCCTAATCGCCCGATCTTAGAGGACGAACTACGTGACAATTTCAGCTCCTGGTCACGCAAACTTGGCGCTTAGCCTAATTTGGACTTGATTGTTGATGATTCTACCACTTTAATTGGCAATAGACGATTAGATTTATCACTTGACCCTATATGCATGGCTTGCAGGAGATCGTCAACGTCAAACGGTGGATGCAAGATCTTGCATATGAAGCGATCTACCACTCAATAGTATACAAATTAATAAATAATCTCTTTTTAGTACTACTAAGTTAGTCTGGCTCCATTAAAGACTCCTTTTTCACCATGGACGCAAGCGCAAGAGACACTGTACCCCTCCTCCCCAACAGCACTCCGAAACCTCGTAGTCCAGCGGGGAATGTCTAGACCTTGTGCTCCTGAACTTCGCCCCAGGGACTCGCACGTATCAAGTATTGACGCTATTGTTTCTTTGATTTGTTATTCATAAATAATCTAACTACTCTGACTTGATTCCTCCTGGCATTGGGATTCTCTTACCAAAAATGTAGGCAGTCTCTGGTGTAGCGAGACCATCGTAGGAGCTGGCAAGAGCCAAAAGACCGGATACAATCCAAAGAACACCAGCAGCAGTCTCACATCCACTGCTTCTAAGGAAATTCTGAAGAGACATGAGCAGCAAGCCGAGCGTGAAGGTGAGGAACATCAAGAAGAAAACTACAGTTGTGCGCACGGTACACCAAGTGAAGAAAACGAACGGAATAAACCAAGAAACGAAAAAGAATCCCTTTGCATCAAGAAGTTGCTCTGGTGCGTCCTTATATGCCGCGGCGATACCAAATGTCGGAATATATGAAGCGCCCCATGACATCCAAAACATACCAAATGTACACATAGCAGTAGCACCGAAACTATTTTCGCAAAGAACTTCCATGTTACCAACAATATATGAGCCAACTCCGCATGTGAGAACGCCAAAGATGGCGACCATATCTATAATGGGCACACCCTGGACCTTGCACATGTACAAGCCACTTGTGAAGCATCCCAGGAACCAGAAGGCGAATCCAAGAGGTGCAGGGTTGGCAAACTTTGCCTTAACACTAGCAGCGTTGAACCCAGCAGCAGATACTCTTAAGACGTCCTCAAGTGGTACTCTTACACCTCCTCCGAGAATGGCGTAGTGTTCAGACTTGGAAGTCTCGACGTGGTGGATTTCTGGCATGTCTTTGTTCATCTTGGAAGTTGCTAGATAGTGAGGTGCATCCTGATCAATTTATATGAAATTATGCAAACGGTAAGGGTTACCCCACAAAATGCATGCACCCTGCAGTTGAGATGCATGTATGTTGAGAAGGGTGTGAGTCGAGTATTGTGTTATAGCTGTGATATCATCATATCTGTTCCACAATTAGATCAACATGCTGCTCTAATGTCCAGCCCTTGGCGTGGTGACCATAGTGTTGTGTGGTCATGCATGACCCTCAGCGCACGAGGGATTATCTGGGGAGGAGACTTTTGGTGTTGAATTAAGCTAATTTACACTCCTATTTGTATGCAAATCTCTTCAATAGTACTAGTTTGCGCAAATTTGAGGCGCGCTTCTCCACTTATCATGAGGCGCATGCTGCCGACAAGTATCCCACTTTTAGCCGAGAGCCCTTAAATTTGTTGGATGCAGGCAGTCCAAGCTTGGCGAAAGTCAGCCATCAGCTTGGACTTGACATCAATGGTCGGATATAGTAGTTATTTCTTTAACTATGTAGCTGTATCCCGGTCTATTCATTGCCGTGTTTAGTAACAATATTCGAGGATAGTGGAGACGCGGCTATTGCGACCAACCCCTTACCTAGATGATTTAATTGACTAGTAATCTAAGGTGAAATTCGGTTTCAGCTCAATTTTTGGTGTTTGTGTTAACTTAAGCGCTCATGTGATCCAATTGCGGTGACACGGCCTGGTCAGCCTGTTGAAGGTCGAGCACAGGCCGGAATAATTTGTAATCGTGCACTTCATGGGAGGATCAAAGCTGCACCTGAGGGTATTTGGGCATGGTCACGATGAGAAACAGAAAGGCGCGAGCAAACCCCCGTCCCGTTCGTCGTCACCAAGACCGCATCAGGCTTTGGGGGCTAACCAGAGCCAGATTGCGGGCACAGCAACGCCACCGCAGAGTAGCCGCGCTCAATCGCCAGCTAACAGCACTGACTATACACCAAGCACCCCCGGGAGCGACAAACACGGCCACAAAGAGCACAAGCACACCCTCCGGCGATTCTTCAAAGGAAAACTCCGAGCAAAAGGTGAAGCCAAGAGCTCAACCCCTGCCCCAAGCGACAGCGAAAGTGAAAGTCCCCAAGCACAATTGCACGCCAATCTCGAACGATTGAGTATAAGTAAGGGCTCAAGGTCGCAACTTGGCTTACATTCTGGCTCAGTTCCATTTTTAGAAAGTGGCTTTGCCAAATACGGAAAACTCGGGAAAGTCATGGGTTCGGGTGCTGGCGGTCACGTTCGTATTATGGAGCGCCCACAAGATGGTAAGCTTTTTGCAGTTAAGGAGTTTAGACCACGAAAGCCCGCGGAAAGTAAGCAGGACTATACAAAGCATGTGACATCGGAGTACTGTATCGGCGCTACTTTGCATCATCCTAACATCATAGAGACGTTAGATCTGGTGAAAGAAGGCTCCAAGTACTATGAGGTTATGGAATTCGGACCCTATGACTTCTTCTCGTGCGTTATGAGCGGTGAAATGACCAGAGAACAAATATGCTCAGCGTTCAAACAACTAATCTCCGCGGTTAAGTATTTGCATGATATGGGACTTGCTCATCGAGATCTCAAACTTGATAACTGTGTCTTAGACCGTGATGGTTCCCTCAAGCTAATTGACTTTGGCTCCGCGGTCGTTTTCCAATATCCGTTCCAAAAGCATTTTACCCTTGCAAAGGGAGTAGTGGGTTCTGATCCATATCTGGCACCAGAAGTTTTGACTCGTAATCCTTATGACCCGAGACCGTGTGATATTTGGAGTTGCGGGATCATATTTTGTTGTCTCGCCCTAAGAAGATTTCCTTGGAAAATTGCCCGAGATGAGGATTCCTCGTATCATATGTTCACTGCAGACCCCAAAAATATCGATGGTACTCATCAAGGTCATGTTGAAGATAAGAAATTAATCAAAGGTCCCTGGAGACTGCTTAGATTACTACCTTCTCATTCACGACAAATTATCTACAAAATACTTCTAGTGGATCCAAAGCAACGCGCCACAATGGAAGATATTGAAAACGATGAGTGGTTTAAATCTCAGTCTGTGGTCAATCTGCTCCCTCCCAATCCTGAGAGGATGCGTAGCGATATGCTTGACGTTGAACAGCCATAAACTAGCATCTTATTGGTTCTCCATCAAACCGTTCTTGACAAAATATCTCCTATTTTTTATTAATCTTGCTCCACAAGTACGTGGCGCAGAACTACTCCATATCCATAACTCTATTATTATATTTTGAACATCCTGACGGTGCAAAAATAACCGAAGTCAATAAGACGATGCTAACAGATTGATGCAATGATTATAAATAGTTACAAGTGTAGCTTTACGAGCAATGTACTAGAACTAAGACCCAGGGCGGCATATTGTTTATTCTAAGATAACTGGCTGGCGTGTAAAGCATCAGGCCAAGAACACTTCCCCTCAGGAAGTTCAAAGTAGTCGGGCTTTCATCAATGCCTTCACATAATGTTCAAAGCATGATCATAAGCCATGCTGATACTCTCACCGTTGTGAATACGTCTGATGGCCTCTCCGAATACTTGTGAGACGTCAATGACCTGGAACCGATCAGCCAGCATTTGACTGGCCTTAGTTTGAGGCACGCTGTTTGTAGTCACTAGGTGATTGATAGGGCTCTTTTGAATATGCTCGAGGGCATTACGCGAGAAGATACCGTGCGAGCAGATGGCCCAAATCTCAGTGGCACCATGATCTTTGACTAGCTTCGATGCACGAACCATGGTGCGAGCAGTGTCGACTAAATCATCAATAATAACAGCAACGCGGTCTTTGACGTTGCCAACAAGAATGGTGGCATTGTTACGAATGTCTTTGTGGATCAATGCAAACCGTACACCCAAGTGATCAGCCAAAGCAGTGGCGCGCTTGGCACCACCGGCATCTGGAGATACAATGACGGCTTCTTTGTGATTTGGGATGTGCTGGCTAATATATTGCTCGATAAGTGGCCGTCCGTAAAGGTTATCCATAGGGATGTCAAAGAACCCCTGATACTGAGCATCATGGAGATCCATAGTAATAATATTATCAGCACCAGCACCTTGAAGCATTTGGGCGATCAGCGGACCACTCTCGGCAATCCAGTACTTGTAGCCAGAATTATATTGAGGTTCATTGATAGGATGAGCCTGTTTTTTGAGATTCTGGGCAGTGAGGTTCTGAGCAGTAGTGGAGTTGCGGCTCAAGCTCGGACGAGATGGAGAAGGGGGGACTCCCTTGGCGTCGCTGGTATCGGGATGATGCTTGGAGACCTGTACAGCATTATGAAAGTTCACCTGACGACTGTATGGAAACAAGGGCAGAACAGCAGTAACAGACTGGGCTGACGCACTCTTGCAAGCGCTGATCATGATCAAAAGCTCCATAAAGCTTGTGTTCACCTCGCCTGAAGCGGTTTGGACGACATACACGTGCTTTTCTCTCACGCTCTCTCCGATCTTGACGCTGACCTCGCCGTTGGAAAACTGCGATGTCTCGACGTCTGCCTGCTCAACATCCAATTGACTGCAAATTCTCGCAACAAGCTCAGGATGAGAGCGGCCACCGAGCACCACGCAGTGTCTCATTGATTTTTCCTGAGTAAGAATTTTGGACAGTCAAGTGATTGGGAGCCAACCAAGATTTATGTCTTGAGAAATCTTGAAATTACAAGATTGACTGCTCCACTGATCGAGGCCCATTTGGCTTGTTGAATTGCATATTGGATTTATCCTAGCATCTAGACTAGTTCTACTACACTTGCTCGGAGGCCCGATACCTACCAAGACTGCATATGATTATATACTCAAACGGCTCGCGGCAATGCCCTCGCTAGTGATAAAGGTCGAATTAAAAGAAATTCACATCCATTAGATAATTTTCACGGTACGTGAGTCAATCGTACCCTTTATGTTCATCTATTTATGGAAAAATGCGTCCCTAGTGTAAATCGCTCCATCGCTCGACCGTGCATACGCGCCTGCATTTGGGAAAATCCTTTAGTAATAAAAGTTTGGAAACCCTCAACGGCGCTATATAAATCCAAGACGCTGAACGTTTTTACACTGTATCTGTAATGACACCGCCGGTTCCAAGATTCACGGACCCTTCGTATCTAACGAAGCCTGGCAGTGAGATCTTCTTTATTTTTGCATGTATGTTTACACAGCTCTATTACCAGGCAGCCCAAACCAATGTTCTATCTATCATGAAAGTCATCAGAGAACACTATGATGCATCAACTGACGAGCAAAACTGGTTTATGGCCGCTGTTCCTTTGGCAACAGGTACCCTTGTTCTAATAAGTGGTCGAATGGGAGATGTCTATGGTCTCAAAAAGATGATGATCTGTGGTTATATTTGGGGCGTGCTTTGGGACTTGTTATCAGGAATTGCCTACTATTCCGACGTTAGATTTTTTATTGTTGCCCGTGCATTCATGGGTGCTGGAATTGCATTCATTATTCCCAACATGATGGGTATCGCTGGTACCGTCTATACCCCTCAGACCCAGCGCAAAAATACAGTCTTTGCGCTCATTGGTGCATGCGCTCCCATTGGTGCCGTTATGGGTGCCTTGTGGAGTGGTATTATCGCCGAATATACCCCCAGGTGGGATTGGACCTCATACGCCCACACACTCGGTCTAGCCCTTGCTGGAGTCATTTCATACTTCATTGTTCCCGACAATCTCCCTGTTAATGTGCGCAAGGTAAAAATGGACTGGGGCGGATCATTCTTGGCGATTGTTGGGTTGGTCTTGTTCAACTTCGTGTGGAACGAGGCCCCTTCTGCTGGTTTTGACAAGGCCTATATCATCGTGCTTTTGTGTATCTCAGTTGTGGCACTAGTTGCCTTCGCTATCTGGGAAGATCGGGTCGCCACCTACCCCCTGATTCCGCACAGTTTGAAGAAATCGAACAGACTCATTGTGGTGATCATCACCGCCATGTGGTTCGGTTGGGGCTCTTTTGGTGTTTATCTTTTGAATTACTTTCGCTTTTTGCTGGAGTTCAAAGGATATGGTCCTTTGCATGCTGGCTGGACCATCTGGCCTTTTGCTGTTTCCGGAGTCGTTGCCGCTGCGTGTGTAGGAACGCTTTTTAGAGTCGTCAGAGTCGAAGTCATTTTCTTAGCCTCAATGATGGCGTTCACACTCCCTAATATTTTGTTGGCTACCGCTCCAGTAGATCAAACTTACTGGAGGAACCTCTTTGGTGCTAGTTTGGTGGTCTGCTACGGTATGGATCTTTCCTACCCTGCCGCCTCCATCGTTCTGAGCGACAGCTTACCACCAGACTGTCAGGGCATGGCCGGTAGTTTGACAAATACTATTGTGGGATATAGTACTTCTATTTTCCTAGGCTTTGGCGCGTTCCTTGAGTCGAGACTCCTAATTAATGGCCAAACACCTTTGAAAGCGTTCCGTGGGAGTCTGTATTTTGCGATTGGATTGGGAGGTTTCGCGATTCTGATTGCAGCTCTACCGCTTGTACTACTTGCCTTTGGCATTGAAACCCCTGTCAATCTTCCTACTCCACAAGAGAGCATTAATGAAGGCAGCACTAAAGCGCCTGGTAGTGATATTGAGAAGGATTTCGTCGCCAACTCTGGGCAAGTATCATCCAGCACCACCCACAATCAAACAGCATCTGCAGCTCGCTCCAGCATATCCGTCTCCAGCCTCTCTAGTTTGTCGAGTGGCGAACTCTAATGAATTAATTGATTAGCTAGATTTGCATAAGATTTGTAGCTTTACCCCCGTCATAATCAAGTCGGACTGCAGCCCAAAGTATATCGCACACACATAATGCCAAGGTAAGAGAGTATACCAATGTGATGGCGTAGAAGAAGTTTGCGTTGCCACTACCTACATAAATCCAAAGGTGGTGGAAAGTAGGTGCGAGGGCACTAGTGTACAGGAGACCCAAAGCAATAACGCTGCGGAATTTCATGAGGTTCAGGAGCTTGACGTTCAAGGCAGCCAAAAGACTCAAAAATAGACCGGCGTCACTGACTTCTGGGTAGGGTTTGAAAATTGTAAGGATACCTGTAGTCAGTGTGGCTACGAAAAGCGGGTCATCGGGGAACCTAATAGACAAAGGGATACTGAACGAGCCAATGAGAAGCTGAAACATACCCAAAAAGAACGGGCGAAATACCGCGAAAAGCTCGATGAAAAAGTACCACCAGAGGCCCAAGTTAGGACGGGTTATATCAGTGAAAAACACTTGTGTCTTGTATATTTTGATGAACTCGAATGACTGGATTGGCAGGTACGAAAGACCCAAGAATGCAGAAAGGGAGAGTACAAAGACTGACAGCAGCTTCCAGAGCTTGAAATGGCGGTAAGTATTACGATTGGCAAGTACAAGAACAGGCAAAATGTAAAACATCGGGTACCAACTTAGGACTGTGGCCAAGGCCAGCAATACTATTGATTGCGTGGGGTTACCAGCCTGTGCCGCGCTCAAGCAAGATAAGATGACACAATTTGTGATCGCGGAGGTTGATTTTGCGACGCTGCCTGCTAGCGAAAAGGGATTAAACAGATAGAATAATGCCGCAACGTGGCTAGGCGATGAATGTTTTGGGCGAGCGCTGCAGATTTGGGCCAGCTTGTAAGCGCCAACTGCATCTATTAAGGCATACGCCAATGACACCAAAAAGTCATTGCTTCCAAGAACATCAAATGCAACCACCAATAGTGGCGAATGATGGCACATATCGCCTTGGTATGGCGGGATGCTGTGCCCGTATAGATAAATACATTCTGAGAGGCGCTTGTAAGAGGAGATGGGGGTGCTCACCTCCACTCTGTTGTCCAAAAATGTACTTAGATTTGGAAACATCGTTTGGATGGCCACTCTAGCAAACGTAGCCGCTCCCAATAATGCCAACATGCTCGTGTACCTGGATTAGAGGGTTTGGCGAAGGGGTCTACGTTGGCGTCGTATGCGAGCGGTGGCGTACGCGAGGCAAGCTTACTAATGCTAGTTAATCGACGACATGGGAATAGTAATCTTGGTAGAGATGAATCACAAGACTTGTTAGAAGCTTACATTAGGTATACTGTTCCAGCTATAGGGATCTAGGGTAATTGAACCGATGAAATTTGCCCATTGGCGGATTCCGTGACAAGTCACTACATGCCCGCAAGCTATACTCTAAAATTAGTGCAAAATGAACCTAGCATACGTATGGGGTCAAAGTGAGGTGCACAACTCGAAAGAGAGAAAGTCACTCTAGACGCAAAGAGATCAAATTAGTCTCATTTTAGCAAGCTGGAACTACATTCTCTACTTCATCTGGCCATGGACGGACAACCAGGGGATCAGTTTCGTGCTCTGAGGGAGGGTTACTCCTTATCGACACTTACTATAGGTAAACTAAACTGGGGCATTGGCCGACTGGAAGCTAGAGCTGAAAATAACTGCATGGTAAAAGTGTTACAGGAACAAAATTGTTACTGTTAATTCAGCCATATTCTTCGGACAAACATAGCTAAGCACTATGTAATAAATATTAGCGGACGTTAACATTGTTGTTGTTATTGCGTCTTCTGAACCAAACAAGGATGGCAAAAACAACAAAGATAACGGAAATAATTGTCAGATCAACGAAAAGAGTGTCGGGATCGTAGTCCTCTTCAATTCCACCCTCCTCGTCAAATCCCTCTAGAGCGTCAAGTCTTCGAAACGCATCGATTTTGCGCCTAGCCTCAGAAAGCTGCTCTCCCCAGCTCTTTTTAGCCGGTGCTGGCGCCATGTACTCTGTTGCAGCATCTGTCAGTTTTTGTCCTGACCAACGCGCGATCAGCTGTTTGACATAAAGCACAACCAAGCTCAACTTGACAGGGATATAAGGGATAGAGGCTCTCTGACCCGAGAGCAAGGCATTATCGTAATGACGCTTGGCCACATGATAGTCTTGAGTGACGGCATCGCCGTGTTCATGCATCCAACCCAGGGCCCAGTCTGCCATAGGGTAGTTGTAATCACGTACAAGGGCTCTATAGATTTCCGCTGCACAATGTGGATCGCTCGCAGTACCGATTCCATAGTAATAGTAGTCGGCTGCTTTATAGAGACTCTCACCACCCAAAAGCTGCCCCGAGAGATCAAAATACTTCAAGCATAAGGGTGCGCGTCCTTCCTCCTTCACATAGCTGGGAATAGGCCATGGCCTCACATATTTCTCTGATAGTGTTGAATGTGAAACATCCAAAATATCGGCGACGTTAATTTGCGCGGAGGTAGAGCCTAGCTCGGCCATAACAAGCAAACCCACCAAAGAAGCGTCTTGATCTTTCTCATATACTTTCTGTGCCCATCTTACAGGAGAATATAGCTCTTTGGAATTTTTGCAACAGCGATACATCTCTGTCGCCGCGCTTGCACGGAGCTCACTCCCGAATTTTTCTGAGCGAGCATTGGCAGCACGTGCGCTGTATGTTTTACCCAAATAGTACGCACCATCAGGGATAAAAGCACGACATTTCTTGAAAAGATCAGCAGCTTCAACAAGATGACCCTTTTCGTATAAATTTAACCCAACATAGTATTGACAGAGAGGATCGCCAATGAGAGCTCCTTGTTGAAAGTAGCTATTGGAAAGTTCGTATAGACGAGACATTTCATCAAGATTATCAGTAGCCTGATTAGATTCATGGAGAGCTAACAGCCCGAGTCCCCTGTAACAAAGTTCACAGTTTTTGATGGGATCTAGGTCCTTATGGGCATTGGCGACCTCAAGGGCTTCAGTGAGATATTTTCGACCACTTTCCAGATCCAATGGTACTCCTTCGCCACGCAAATAGCGCATGCCAATACATGAAAGGGCCCACGTTCTAAGATCTATTGCTCCTGGACTTTGATCGTTCTGTGTTCTTTCGAGGATCATTCTGCAACACTTGACCATTTCTTTATAGTTGGCTTTGGGGTGATCAGCCCCAAATGAGTACGCGTAAGCGAGCCACTTGAAAGCCGCAGTTGTGCCACCCTCGTCTGCCGAAAACATGAGCTTCTCCATACCTTCTTGGATTGAGCTGAATTCCCGAAGCACTTCACGTGCAGCACTTCTTAGTAGAACGTTCTCGTTTTTTATCCCATAAAGTCCGCTGTCGTACTCGTCGGCTATAATATAGAGTAAATTGGGGTCAGGCGTGGGTCCCAATCCGGGGGAGTTATTATTGGCCTCGTGACAATCATCAGCTGCAGAGTCGAGATACTCATACGCTTGCTCGATATCACGAGGACTGTCAACACCATGTAGGTAGCGATATCCTACTGCAATCTTTCCACGCACTGAATCATTGATGGCGGCAAAGGTATAGTAAAGGGTGGCCAATCCCTCATTCACCTCATAATGCCCAAACAGTCCCGTGGAATAGGCCAGTCCCACCATAAATTGACCTTCTGCATGCCCATCAGCCGCTGCCAGCTCATAGAACGACATGGCCCTTGAGAGGTTCCGGTACCCATTGACGCCATAAAAGAGCATTTCTCCGTACTTGAAGTTTGACTCTGCATCAGAGCCATGTGATGCTACAAACTCGTCCAAATTAAAGCTGGGTGCCGGCTCGACGGGCGCATTCTGGCCAAAAAGCAGCCTGAGGAACCCCCACACGCTGAAGCGATCTATACCATAGCCTGGATTATCATTCAAAGGAACAAGGTCAAAAAGCTGGTCGCTTGTGAGCGGTCCTTTGCTTTGTTGAAACCACGCCTCCAGGTCTAGCGCAGAGCAGAAAGTTGCCCACAGCACCACCCTGCCAATATTGACTAACATGGATGGTGTGGTCAACGGTGGAATACTTTTGTCCTTGCAGGGAACAAGAAGCAACTAGTGAGCCAGCTACTTTGCGAGACCCCAATTGTTTCTATCCACTCGAGTGGTTCTATTTCTGTCAACATTGTGGGATGCCGAGATGCCCCAAATGCGTCGACTCTGATCCCATTTGTTTGTACTGTCCTACGTGTCAATACGTTGTATCACCGGATAAGGCAGCCCAAATATCAAACACTTGCCCCAGAAACTGTTTGAAGTGTCCCAAATGCAGCGCCAATACAATTGTACGCAACGACGGCGAGACCTACACTGCGGCCTGCGCTCGATGCGACTATGAGTATAATGGTTTACTTAAACGCTCTTTTGCGGGCCAAATCTGGGATAAAGATCCTGAGCGAGCCGAATTTTTAAGGCTCGAAGCTATATACCGGGGCGAAACTCCACCTGCGCCAACCGACTCTGGGGCCGATGAATGTCTCCCCAAACTAGTACGACTTGAAGCTAGGTTCTCTAGACAATGCAAAGCATGTCGTGCAGTACTAGTGAAGCCAGAACCTGTACCTGGAATAAAGTTCGCGCAAAAATCAATGGCCCTGTCCATGATTCCTAGGTTCTTTGTTTATGACTCGAAAATACGAGTGCTGAATCCGCTGCCTATCAACGTATCAGTAACAATTAAATCTGATGATGCTGTTTTCGGTGCTACTTCCTTCAAGCTTGGCCATTTGAGTAATATGCTAGACGAGGCTAACCTGGTAAAGCAGGTGCCTGAGTCCAATCTTGCCCGCGAATCGAACTTTGCCAAGCAGATTTATATGTCGGGAGTCCGTAAGGATACCGAATGGGGGCAACAGGGCCCCAATTGGGCCGAGACTGACTATACCGTTCATAACGAGTCCAAGCCCGTGCTCGTCTCATGTGCGATTCGCTACGAAGCGGGTGAAAGAACACACGAAATGAACTTGTGGATAAAATGGATTCTTTGATTGCTTATCGAGATCACTTCTGGCTACAGGTTAGTTCCTGATGGCAGGGCAGCTAGCTCACTGGACCCGCGGCGTCGATAAGCTTCGAGCAAAACCTGAACATGGTAATATTTAAACTAGAACTCATAGCTACATAGTCTTTCGTGCCGCGAAATAACCCAATTAATCACGAACTGGATTATAACTCCTAGTGAGTGCATCAATACCCGGGAAAACTATCCAAGGTGCTCCCATTAGTTCAATTATCTCGGCTTGAAATTTTTTTATGCACTCGCACCCTCAACTTTCGAGCCATCCACGCCGGGACAAGGAACTTACCAGTTTCGGACACCGACGTCCCAGCCGCATGCATATAGATGATATTGAAATAGTGATTGGTCGTGCAGACACTCCTTATTGGGACAATCATCCATAATCTGAGTCGTGTTTTGTCAATTAATTGCCAAATTGACCAATGCCATCGGTATGTCTCAGACACATGAAATCTTTGCACGCGTGTGGATGAGCTAGTATTTATGATATTATCGCGAAACCAGCTTATCAGAATCAATAGTGTGCCAACCCGTAATGAAAAGCTGTCGGACGTGCTGCGGGGGGACGTACATCGAATCCGCAAAAACGTATGCATTCGAACATGCATTTGCATCACTTGGTGGTGAGCGAGATGCGATTTGCGCCGCAGTAACAATGGCGAAAAGAGCAGAGCCGGCACTAATAAATGGTAAATTTTGTAAAGAATTACACAGTATATAGAATGTGACTTAGAAAAATTGTTATTTCTCGCGAGTTAAGCGATTTGACGCGAGTATGTGCCTAATAGATATGGTGGGGCGGGGGACCCGACATGAAGATTGGAGAAATTCGGCCTCGAATGTATCGAAAGTACTATCATAGTAGTGTCACTGGCTTTCGCAGACCCGAGTACTCTTCGGCAGCTTAAGCGAGCTGTCTGCGGCGCAGTGCATATCTCTATCTTTCAGCTGTATGTGGGATGCAGATCAGTGCCGCTTCATGAACATATACACCTATGAACAAAATACAGAGAATAATATGATCTTTTCGCCATCCCCAGGGTCAGGGTCGCCAGATATCCTTGTGCCATGTCGTCATGTCCGATTCGCGTTTTTTGCTATGCGAGCGACGCATGATATCGAGTATAGAGTACTAGGGCCAGGATCATAATGATTTCTTCTCAGTATGAGCGACTTTACTGCTTTAGGAAGGATTTTAGCTGCGTGGGAACGATCTCATGCATGCATTTTTGAAAAATGCGGCTCTGAAACAACCCAAACTTCGGGCCTATCCCGAGCCAGGTCGACGTATCTGCATAGCCATGAACACACGCTCATCAATGCGTTCTGTTGAAACACTAGAAAATATATAGCATTTCTCTGCACGAAAAAGTAATTAGAACTACTATTCTACTAAGTGCCGCGAGGTGGGGTTCCAACTTGTTCTGACGGTACTCCGGCCCCTCACTGAAAAGACACATATAACATCTATAAGGTCACAGTAGCGAAAAGAGTTTTTGCTATTACAAAGATGAGTACATTGCAGATGGCGTAGTATCATTGAAAGGCGAATTGCTCAAAAATTAAATGGCAAAACAGCATCTGGTAGTGACGGTTGTACCTGCATGATGGCTATGCAGAGAGATGTAACTACTTGCAGATACAGACTGACATTGGCGGTTGTGAGGGTAACAAATTGGGTGGTGGTGTCGATGTGTGTTATGTCAGCGAGCGGATGAACCAAACGGCCCATTCGGGGTCGTCGCCAGAATATTAAAGAATTGCAAAATAAAAATAACTTCCCATGAACTAAATCTGCGCATAAACGTGCCAAAAAACATGTTTGTGAGCGCGACTTTTGCTATTTGGTTGTCAGCTACCAAAATAGCTATTGGATTGGCATCCTTTACGTCAGCAGCGCATGGTCCGTGAAACGCGTCCATGTCGCGTCGAGCGGGTGACCCTAACCCGTGCAATCGCACCTCATTGCATATTGGGTAATTTATATAAGGATGGCCGTATCCCTGGTGAGATTCTCTAGCGAGTTCTATTTCACATTCATTATGGATTCGCTCACTGTATCTCCTCTAGTGCTTCGTAGCGCTTCAATGTCTGATGAAATGTTCCTAGGTGAAGCGATGTTTGAGTGGGAGCCCACTCATGCTCACACACACCAGTCGATGCCACTGGCACAGCAGCTGAGCCCACCCGAGATGGAAGCCCACCATCCGGTTGTCAAACAGGAACAGCGTCTGCAAAAGACACCCATTCGGCAACGAGCCTCTAGCTTGAGCCAGTACAGCCATGGAATGTTCGATGAAGATAAGGGTCTTGTTACCCCGATCTCCACTGCTGGTACACCCGCTTCTTTCTGGGCTGGTCAGAAGCTCGAGTTCATGACTCCAACTCCTCGCGACGACTATTCTACGCTCAATACCCCACTTGCAACTCCCGTCCCATTAGTTCCTCCTAGTCCTGTGTACGACAAGATCAGTCCCACTAGTGGCACTAACCCTTTCTACTGCTTGCCTATGTGCATGCGCCCAAGCACTGATGTGCTTCCTTCTCCCGAACTTGATTTTGAGGAGGACTTGGCTACTGTTAAGGCTAAGGCTACTTCTGCCGCCGAGGAGGCTCTCGCACAATTCACCGAGCCTACTCGCGAGCGCGCGCTCAGTGAGGGCGACGCCCGTCCTGACAAGCCTTTTACTTGCACCCACTGCCCCAAGTCGTTCCGCCGCATGGAACACTTGCGTCGCCATGTGAAGATCCACACCAAGGAACGCCCGTTTAGCTGCGATATACCCGGATGCGGACGCAAATTCTCTCGCAGTGACAATCTCAAGGCGCACATGAAAACACACGCAAAACCTACAGGGCGCAACATTTACGTTGAAGGACTGGAGCTCGAGGACGTGCAGGTCACTCCAAAGAGACGGAAGGTCGAGTAGGTGCCATATTTATTTCCCCCTACAAAATAGCTAATTAGACACAGCGAACTTTATGAATATACTAATTATGTGAACCGCCTTTACTACAAGTACTCGCAAGGCAACTTCTGGACGTGGATGCGGCAAGCGCACGTGCATTACGTTGAGCGTTTTTTTGGGCTTGGCTGGCTGTAGACAGCACGCATCACGTCACTGCTTGTTGAGAAACAAAGCCGTCTCTTTCTACGTTTTACAGACCTAAATATAGAGCCAAGCTTTGCAGGCGAAGATCCCACCATGGAAGCCGTGGGGTGATGGCTGCGGCCGCCTTAGCCGAAATTCATGTGATGGTCGCGAGATTTTTGGTACCTCTTTCTGTAATTGTAGGCAACAATACTAAATTCGTCGTAGAGGTATGTACGAGAGTGGATTTTCGTGAACGTAAGGTCCTCATCAACGCCTAAATAAGCACTCAACACATCGCGAAAGAGCGATCGCGCCTTTAGTTACAATTTCTATAGTATTGAATTAGCGTTAAAAGATCTAGTATCGTGCCTACGTTTCTCAAGTACATACGTTTCAATTCTTCCGATCGGACTTGTGATTGTCTCGGGTAAAACACGGACTACAGTTCTCCATAGAGATCTGGGCTCCGACCTGAGTACCACGGCGTCACTGGGTTACCGTATCGAGGGGAGGCATTAAGCTGCTACAGATTAGTATGGGTTGCCTGGGTAACATACTTCACATGACGAGAAATCTTTGATATATGGCAGAGTGCTCTTTGGATAATAATTTCTACGAGGTATGGCAAACATGCACTAGCTCATGGACAAAGTCTAGTTTTCCTCGACATACTGAGTGCTTCTTTCGCACCTCCGTTGCATGCCCACTGAAAATCCCTGCACAAGGCACAGGTAGATCGATCTCTTTGTAGCCGACGAAAATAGAACTAGCAATTCTTCACTCTCCGATCCATGAGAGTTTGAACCTCGAGTGTTTTCGAGACCCCCGGCCGTTTTTTTGCCAAGCCCACTTCAGTATAAGCGCTGCTACCCCACGCGGCTAAGCCAAGAGCACTTGTTGAGCAATACAGAAGGCATGTTCGTTTCATTCCCGATGAAATACTCTAGTTTACACGAATTCTATAGTTCCTAACTAGCCATGCACCATGCCATACATTACTTGGTTCTTTTCTCGCATTACAGATCATGATCATCTTTGCATAATTATATATGGAAGTATCTAAAGATAGCTCTTTTTGTCTCTACTTGGCTTATGAATATATAGAGTTGTGGTGCTACACATCTATGTCAGTCCCCGAGGCCTTACGAGTCGGTTTGATGTCTCCCACACCACTTGAAGCTGTTGGGCTGCCACCCTTGGCCAGACTGACGTGAATTTTCTCGAGAACCATCCTGCACATAAATAAAATGTTTGCCACATGAGTTGCCACCAAATCCTGTTATCTGCTCTCTTGCTGTTTGCTAACCTCCCAAGCCTACAACGAAATGAGTGAATACAAACCAACAGTTATGCCCCACGACGAGAGCCTGCACAAGCAAAAAGATCACGGCGGAGCTCCCGGATTGCATGTTCCCGAGAACGCCGAAAACATTGACGCATTCAAGAACGTCAGAGATGTGAACGCCGCGGATCTCAACACGAGGCTGCAAGCTCAGGACGAAGCCAAGAAAGCGCACTCTTCTCATGGATTGCAGCAATTCTCCCATGAAGTTCCCCATGAGCCCAAAAGGGATGCATCAGAGCTGAACGCCGCTCTTCAAGCTCAGGACGAGGCTCGTCGCAACCCACACTCTGCCACCCCTGGTCCGGTTATTCCTGATAGTAGCATTGATGCCTTCAAGAAGCATGACTAATCGTGGCCCTTTGAGCGCACAAAGCCACTGGCGGCCCCGAGAGTTTTTCTTCTACCAGAATGATGTTACTAAAAATCTGATCTACATTACCTGAAAACCTCTCTGTAGAAAGAAAACGGACTGACTGGCTTTAAATATGATATATGACAGTATTAAAACTATTTAAGTTATCACTAAAAGAGAGAATCAAGTGTGGTTTATTGAAGACGCGCAGTACTCGCACAGGTCTGTGCCAGGTGGCGAGCGACGATAACCCCCCCAGGAACCCCCTCCTATCCACAACAATGGACTCTGGCAACATCGTCAAGCGAGGATTCGGGGCTATTTTTAAAGGGTTTAGTGCTGATATTGAATCAAGAAACTGGAGTGTTTATGGGCAGTGGCTAGGCGTTGCGTGTTTCTTTGTAGACCTTGTATTAGGTGTCATAAACCTGCTTCACCTTAATCTATTGATCATCTTTGGAGTTCTCAGCATCGTGAGTGCTCTCTGTATTCTTTTCTTGGAATTCGGGTTTCTGCTGCGAATCTGCCCCGTCACAGACAAATTCGCCGCATTTATCAAGTTCTTTCACGCCAACCTTCCGCGGGCAGGCTTTTACATTATCCTTGCGGCGATCCAGTGGGGATCAATTGGAATTGCCGCCTCATCGTTAATTGCACCTGCTGCAGTTATGACCATCACAAGTATCTGCTATTTTCTGGCGTACATGAAGAATCAAGACTTTATTAAGAGCGCCACTCTTGGTGGAGAGGGAGTAGCTAGAGAAATGATTGTATAGGATGAAAAATCCAGAGCAAGTAGCTGTACTGTGTGTAATGCATCAACATATATATTCTATTAAAAATTAAACTAGTTGTACATCCCCAACCGCCCATAGATCGCCTACTCTCACATGACCACCGCTAATTATTTCCTGACTAAAAACTTTTTTTCTCCTCCAATGCAGGTGCTACCAGTGCCGGTAATGACGCTCCACGAAAGTAAAGTGGTACGAGCATTAGATCAACTGGACCAGCACAACGCTGCACCGATCAATTCGCTAGCCGCAGAAATAGAAACCTATACCGACGATGTCTTGATACCCGTCCTTAGACGGCTCACAGACGAGATGAACCGCCTCGATAGCACCTTGGTAACCCCGTTTGTTGGTGCCATTCTCCGCATTAGACTTAGTGGGCGGTCATCCCAGTTTAAGTCAATATATACTCACTTCCTCAGCTTGCTCACGAGCTTAAACCCCAAGTGGTGGACCGACGTAGCCCACAAGATTGTGGCCGATTTTGTATGCTCTCCCGAGCTCACAAAGTCTCATCATGATTTGGTGAGCAGGATTTTCCGCTTGGTGCCCACCTCGCAGCAAAAATTTCAGCGCATTCTTGGTCGCCACTTTCCTTACAAAAACGACTCAGCTGAAAACACCTTGAACTACGTCAAGAACCTGCTCAATATTCTTGACTATGCTCCAGAGATGCAGGGCGCCGTCTGGGGAATCATCATGGAGCGCATTATGCAGCTCGATGTCGAGTGCGATGATAACGAGGATGACGACAGTGATTCCGAGGATGAGGACGCAATGGACATCGACGACCTCGAGGACGGTGCTGAGCTCACAGACGCTCAAATCGCCGCTCTTCAGAGCAACTCCCTCAAGGAAATTCATGACAAGCTCGATTTAATTATGGTATACCTGCTTGGCTACCTCGAGGAGAAATTCTCTGCTAACGCAATCGAAGAGAACATTCCTCTATTTATTACTTTGCTGGACAAATTTAAAGAGTTCGTGGTACCCACTCACACCACAAGATGTGTGCAATTCCTCATCTTCCGCATTGTTCATTGCCACCCCGATTTGATGGACGCATTTTTGGTTGCGCTGATCGATATGGCGGTTGACCCGCTGCTTCGGATCGAGAAGCGTCAAAAAGCAATGCAGTATATCTCTTCCTTCGTCGCCAGAGCTAAGGGACTCTCCAGAGACCAGATCGTCAAGGTCATCTCGTACCTTAGCCAATGGCTCTCTAGATATATCATTGAACGCGAGCATGAGGTTGACGAGACCCCAAATATGTCCCGCTTCCGTATGTTCTATGCTACATCGCAGGCCCTATTTTACATTTTCTGTTTTAGGCACTCTATGCTCATGGTTCCTGGGTCAGACTCTCAGTGGGAAAGTGGAATTGATAAGCTATTTCAAAGAGCCATCATTACCAAGTTCAACCCCCTCAAGTACTGCAAATCCACTGTGACCTACAAGTTTGCCCGCCTTGCTCAGCGCTACAATGTAGCCTACTGCTTCTCTATTATTGAGCAGAACAGAGTTGGACGATTTCGCTCTCAAGCCGTTAATGCGCCCTCCAAGATTGGCTCAGTTATCTGGCCCAACCACAAGGAGTTCGCTACGCTGGAGAGTTATTTCCCATTTGACCCTTTATCGCTTCGCAAGACCACAAGTCTCATCTCCCACATTTACATCCAGTGGGATGATGTGAACGACGACGAGTCGGACAGCGACAGCTACGACAGCTCCGAGGATGAGATTGAGGATGAGATTGAGGATGATATGGAGGAGGAAGAAGTCGATGATGAGTTGAATGATGATGAAACCAGTGGCGAGGACGACAGTAGCGACGAAGAGGACGATTAGATATTTATTAGCTTGTAAAAAAGAAAAATTTTTAAACCAACCATTCAAAAAGAAGTCATTAAGTTCATTACATGGGTTTAAATCGCTCGGTATCTAAATTACATAGGCCACTGCGTTAGTCGGTGAGTCGATGGCGCTTGGGCCGAGGATTGATCTCCTGGATTATAGAAACCAACTCTTTTTCGCGATCTGTATGCTTGGAAGGGTGCTCTATCTTCCACTGGCGTCTAAAGTTGTCTGCTTCGGAGTCGTACCATTTGACTTTGCGCACGTACTCTTCAATCTGCTGCTCATTATTCTCTTTGGTCTTTTGCGTTCTATCCATATACGGCCGCTTTTCATCTTCGGGCAGAGACTTCCATCTTTTTCCTAGTAAAGCGCGTATCTCGTTTCTGGATGCATGGCCCTTGCGGAGATCCTCAGTTTCTTTACGGCATATATCCCAGTAGTCCTTCTGGAATAGTAGGAAGGGGTTGGTATTACCACTGCGCTCAGGCTTAGTGGGCCTTTCACCCAGTTCATTTAGCAAATCACGCTCCATGTGCTGCTCATCACCCTTTTCGCGGTCCTTTCGCAACGTACTCAGCTCTTGTTCCAGTTCTTCAACAGAGACTGGGGTCTGAGTACGGGCCTTATAAGTGGGCTGGAAAGAGGGGGGATATCCGCCTGTAAACGGGCCACGAGGAGTATTGCCTTGGGGTGTAGATCTTGCAGAGGGCCGCTGGGACTCGGGCATATTGAGAGGAGAAGGACGACGATTGATGCGATCGCTCTCTACTGACTGAACCATGCACTCAGGAACTTCCAAAGACCCAATCAGGCTATTCATAACCTCCTTGCCAACGCGCAATCCACTCAGATACGCACCATGGACTGTGCCAGGGTAGAAGCGAGATGTGCCTTCGCCAGCGAAAAACAACGACTGCTGCACTGGCCTTCCGAGCAAGTCATGGTCAACAATGGTACCATCAACACCAACATAAGAGTAAACACCATAAGAGTGAGGGTCTAATTGCCATCTCGAGACAAAAGACTCCACTAGCTTTACGTCCTCGTCGGGTTTGAACATTCTCTTCAGGCTTTCCAGAGCGCGATCAATGATAACGCTGTCATCCATTTCTGCAAGCGCATTAGCTGCCTCACCACTAACTAGAGCGGTTAATACAGGATGTCCAGTGGCAGGCATAAGATTCTGAAACATAAAGCACTCACCACGGGACTCGGGTTCATTCTTCTGCATGACACGGAATGTGAAAGGCTGGGGATCCCAAAAGCATTTGTTAAATGCCAAAACCACTTTGTTGAGATTTCCAAAGCCAAGGCGCTCGATACTATCAGTCTTCCACTGTGGTAAATCGGGTATAAACTGAATCGCCCGCTTTTTGAGAACACCCAACGGCACAGTGACAATTACTTTGTCTGCTTTGACTTGATCACCATTTCCGAGCTGCAGCTGAACGCCTTCCTCATCTTCGTATTCAATAATTTTAACTTCCGTCTGGTAGCGAACATCTAGCTCGGAGGGTGTGGACGCAAGAGCACGGGGCAAAGCAGTGAGGCCATCGCGTATCCATGAGTGCTGGCCAGTGAACCTGTTTGTGCGGTAATGCGACCATGAACTTAGGCTGACTTTATCAATGCAATCACCTATGAGGTACTCGAACTTTGCATAGTACCAGGCGAGACAGCGAATGTCCTCTTCAGTAAGAGTGGTGATTTTGGCAAGCTGCTCGAGCAATGCATCCATAGTTTTGCCGAGTGAGGGACTGCCACCGCTAGGACGGGCTGTGATGTGAACCTGAGAGGAGTTGATGTCAGTGGTAGGTGTATAGCCTAGTTCTTGGAGAAACTTCATCTCAATAGCTGTCTCAGCAGCAGCAGATGCGCGTTTTGATCCATTTGGGCCATGGTAAGATTTAGTTCTCTCCTCAGAATCGGCAATGGTGCGCAACTCATCAGCATCACTAGCGGCATGTGGGGGATCGCGGCCGGCTTGAATAAGTAGCTTATCGCCTTGAGCGGTTGCCGGAGCAGGGCCGGAATCAAACGTCGCCATTCTATCCAGTAGGTGGCCAAACAACTCATGTGCACGATAATTGATTCCAGAATCAACTAGTTCACCAGTATCTGCGTTGTACATATCATCTTGGGCCTCTACTGGGATTGCGGGGAGGCCCAACTGACGGCGCAACACCGTACCCATGGGATTACCACCGCCAAACCCAGGAATAGTAGAAGCACCAAGCTCGGCAATGGCGCCTTGTTGAGTGCGCACAGAGTGAATTCTTCCACCAAGGCGATTTCTGCTTTCGAGAACCAGAATCTTTGGGATATCAGCATGCTCATAGAAAGCGGCGCGGTAAACTTGACAGAGATTTTCAAGCTGTCTGGCCGCCGCTAACCCTGCCACACCAGCACCTACAACAACGATGGTTTGTCTTGGCTTTCGGCGCTGTGTGGGAGGGGGTGCCCTAACACCGGATAGTGAAGGAGGCACGTCTGTACCCGGGAGGCAACATCCATGATTGATGAAGCCATTGCGTACCAGCCATTCAAAAGCAAACTCTGCCAGGACGTAAAAGCGAGGGGCTCTGGCGCAGCCAGCAGCCTCCACCATTGTGACTGCAACAGTGGGATTTAGTGTCCAGAGACGCAGGATTCCATTTCGAATATTGAGGTAAGTAGTGACGTGACGCAGACTCAAGCTGTTGCGGAGAACATTGTACTCATTAGGGTGGAGTTGGAATGGGGGTAACCGAGAGGAGGTAGCGGCCGCGATGCATTGGGTTGCATACTGTGTACGATTCAAATCTGGTGGGATAGAGGATGTGGCTTTGTACTTTTGACGTCTCAACCGGTGGTCGTGGTCAAAGTCCGATTCCTGAGGTTCAGGCTCTGGCGCCTGCTCTAGCGTGTCGAATAACTGCTGTTCCAAGTCCATTGGGGCAGAATCGATGGGTTCTAATGGCACAGGTGCAAGAGCAGGCGATATTGTGGGGGCGAGGGCCGGCGAAACCGTGACGCTGGGTATTAACCTATAGTCTGGTTCTGTGCTGAGTTGCCGCAAGCGCGTTGGGATCTGCTGGCGCGCGGGCATGCCTTGTGGTTGAGGAGTAGGCTGATGCTGGCCCTGATGAGGTTGCTGGGGTCTCTGTTGCGGCTGAAAGTCGTATTGCGGCCCCCCTACAGGACCAGCGTTGTTCGGCTGAGAGGTCGATGCATTTGGTTGTTGGTCGTAGGCGCCCATATAATCCTGTTCTAGGGGCTCTTGCTGGTACCAAAACTCAGGGTTCTCATTATAAAAATAATTGACGTACTCTTCGTTTTCTGGAGGTTGGAAGCCCTGGTTCTCCTCTCGAATTGGTCTACGCCCATCCATAGTCAGCAGCTCCACGAGCGCTCGCCTAGTTTTTGAGAGGCCACGCGGGCAAGCCCACGTTAACGCCCCCTTCATATGACTAAGCCCATGTGATTATGATATACAGGCCCCTGTATTTTGTTTATTTACAAATGGCCCCTGCTGGAGATAGTCGTGGCAGACAGGGCAAGAAAGACGAGGCTTTGCGCCGCAAACTGGAGGCCGGTATTGCCAAGAGAAGAAACCCTGTAGGCCTGCAAAAGGCCTCAAAAAAGAAGCACAAGGGCTCTATTCTGTCCCTCAAACCCGATGCCCCCGTCACCATGGAATCGTCAACATTGGTTTATGAAGCTGCACAATTCATGTGTGCGCGCAAGGCTTCATGCATCCTTGTCCTGGATAAAGACGGTGCTGTTGAGGGAATTTTCACTGCCAAGGACCTTGCGTTTAAGGTCGTGGGTGCTGGTAGAGACGCCCACGCGCTGAGAGTCGCTGATATTATGACCCCTCAGCCAATGTGTGCAACAATCAGTACAAGTGCCATTGATGCCCTGGATCTCATGGTTAAGAGAGGGTTCCGCCATCTCCCTGTTTTGGACGACGAGGGCGAAATCGCCGGCGTTCTCGATATCACGAAATGTTTTTATGAGGCAATGCAAAAACTGGACCGCGCCTACGAGAGCTCTCGTAAGCTCTTTGATGCTCTGGAAGGCGTGCAGTCTGAGTTCGGCGCCAACCACCCTTCGCAGCTTGTCTCGTACGCAGCCGCTCTCCGTCAACACACCACCGGCCCCACTTTGGACTCTGTCCTTGACCCTTCCAAGCAGCCTGTAGTTCTTGATGTGCGTACCAATGTCACAGAGGCCACTCAAGCAATGCAGGCCGCTCGTACAACAGCAGCACTGGTCACCGATAACGATGCTATTACCGGTATCTTCACATCAAAGGACGTTGTTAACAGAGTTGTCGCCGCGGGCCTGAACCCCAAGAAGGTCTCTATTGTTCGCGTAATGACTCCTCAACCTGATTATGCGCCTATAGATACCCCTATTCAGGCCGCGCTCCGCAAGATGCACGAAGGCCACTACCTTAACTTGCCTGTCATGGATCACGATCAGTCCGTTGTTGGCATTGTTGATGTTCTCAGACTCACCTATGCTACTTTAGAACAAATCAAGAGCATGGGCAATCCCGACAAATCTGATGAGGGTCCTGCCTGGAATAAATTCTGGATGTCATTAGATGACGACACAGATAGCGTCCACTCGGGTTCTCATGCCGCTAGTACACAAGTTACAAGTCCCAACGCTGAAGAAGTCAATATTTTCAAATCCCCCAAAGAGGAGCTGGCGCCTGAAGACTCGCTCAGCCGCACCGGTTTCCGCGAGGAGGTGCAAACTCCCACACCATGGCACGGACAGGTTTATTTCAAGTTCAAAGCCCCCTCGGGAAGAACTCACAAAATTCCTATCAAGAGTGAGGACAATTTAGAATCTATTAGAGCCGCTATTTCCACGAAGCTCGGGCCATCGGATCTTGATAAAGTTGGCGGTAATGACGGCTACGCCTTATCATATTTTGACGATGAAGGTGACCTCGTTGCGATCACAAGTGACCATGATGTCGAAGATGTTGTTGAGCATGCGAAACTCAATCGCGTCGCTAAGGTTGACGTACTTGTACATCACCTGGAGGAACAGCCCCAGGGACGCAATGATTCTCGTGAGCCTCTCGGCGGCATCAAACCAGAATTTTTGATTGGTGCTATTGGCGTCATTGCTATCGCAGCAATGGTCATCTTTAGACCCAAAAACTAGATGCATTACACGGCACATTAAATACGGCGCTTTGCGCACTAAGTTATTAGCAATTACATAGCAATCATTTTGATCAAAACGTTTCTATGAGCTATGCTATTTACTATATACAGATTATTCCAACAGCTTATTGAGCTGCTGTTCTTGAGCAGTTTCAGCCTCTTTGATCAAGCGTTTGTTGCGAGCCTTGAGTTCCTTGAGTTCCGAAGGGGTAGGCTCAATAGTAATATTAAGGCCCTTGAACTCTTCACGGTTCAAGTAAACGGCATCAGGGGTGTTCTCGTTGAACTCCTTGGCAGCAGAGTACAAGTGCTGCTTGAGCTGGTTGATGGAGCTGAATGCTAAGGCGTAGTCGGGAATTGCAATATTCAATTGTGAGCTCGCGGTTTTGATGGTGTTAAACCGGTCTTGAACTGTGGAAAAAGAAGCACCCTCGAGAGCTGAGTCGACCTGCTGTTTTGTGAGGTCTTTGCGGTAAAAAGTAGTTGGCCAGGCATCGAATGTGAAGTTTTCCTTGACCCACTGCAAATCAGCAGTACTGTCGCGGGGCTTTCCTAGCACTCTAAGCTTGCGAGGTGCGCTATCGTCAGGCATTTCATCTCTGGAGCCTACTGTCTCTTTTGTGGGATCATAAAGCTTTGTGTCCTGGGCGACTTCTGTCTTTGGGGTCGTTGACCACCGCATTAACTTGGAATAAACATCAGAGATGCCTTTTCTTGACGCTGTGGTAGAGAAAGCTCTCATTGAAAAATTCAGTGGCGTGTGGCGCTCCTCGAGCTAATAATCCTAGGATCAAAGTGGCGCCAGCTCTGGCGCCAGGCTCCTTTCAGGCTCGCAAAAGCGGTTTAAATTGTGATTTAGGAAAGCTAGATTCATGGATCCACTATATAAAAGTACTAAAAGAACCTCCACCAGATAATAAATAGCACAATAAGTACGAGACCTCCAATAGGACCGTATTGGCGGAGCATGGCTTCAAAGTTGACCTTTTGAGCGGCGCGCTTGTATTTTTTACTCTCTTCGCGCAGATTACTGCTGAGATCGCTCATGCGGTCGAGACTGTCACCGCGGTAGAGCAAGTCCTCAATGTTTTTGGTCATGACCTTTGTGACATCCTGGAGTTCTGCGTTGAGTCGGTCAAGGTTGTGTGATCCACGCGCGTCCTGATAGACTTTTCTAGTCTTCTGCATGAAGTTGTCAAAGCTAGCAAACGCAAAGGGACGAACATTTGGCTTCATGGCATCTTCGCCGTAACTTGTGTCAAACTCCTTTTTGATCTCTTCCAAATAGGAGAACACAAGTTTACGGGGGAATGCCTTCTCACAAATTGCAAAGTACACAATGTCTTTGTCCATCAAGTAGTGAATAGTGGTATTTCCACTCTCAATGCTAGCTCTAGGTTCACTAGAGGAATTAATGCGGGCAACGATAGTTTTGAGCTGAGTTCTCTGCTCTTTTAAATCATTTTGCGGGTCGTCGTCGACGCTAGCGCACAAGGGAACTCCATCCACGCGCGTTATATACGTGTACAAAACCATGTCAGCAGTAAAGCCTCTGCGTCATGATATTCAGGGGTGAATAATTGCTGTTGGAGATTGTGGGGTAAAAAAATTGTCTGAGAATTATCCGAACTCTATTTGAGTTTGGAATTGCCCCCCTGCAGACTTTTTCCGCGTTCCCGCTGTACCTCAATTGAGAGTTTTGCTGTATGTATCAGAATATTCCCCTTGATCATGCATCTCCGCAGAACTATTGCATGTCCAATGAAATGAGATTATCAGTGGAACCAGAAAATGGCTATTCTTATCCATGAAACACTTTATTGACATATTTCATCTCCATTCCTACCCCTGCATGAAGAGGACCGCTAGCTGCGGGTATGCGACAAGCAGTTAAGGGCCACCCCTGCTTCTCATGTCTTGGCTGTTTCAGGTACAAATGCTGGTCTTTTTAGGATATGCACTCCCTTAATGAGCAAACAATATACCTTTTAGGTGTTCCTAGACATACAGAAGACGCCTGACCCCTTTCCTTAACTGTACCCGTTAACAGAAGCGGGTCCCTTTGGTAGTAAATGCACTCTGTTCATCTTAATATCAATGTGTCAATTTAGAATCTATAATTATATAAAAAAATACCTTCCCTCTATTGTTTCATTGGAACAAATTTAGCCGTTTAGGGCTTGTGCACCAAAAGAGCCTGATGGCTGTCCGTAACCTTGAGCATACTGTGCAGCAAGAGAGGACAAAGAATTAGCAAGCCCTCCAAGATCATCACTATTGGCCTGGCTGACCAAAGACTGGATACTAGACTTCCATGAACCAGCATAGTCGCCCCCTCCTGGTAATGTCACATCCGACTGCAATTGGTTATTCACGGCTTTCGCAGAGCGGAAGTGGTCACCATTATTATCGGACCAAGAAACAATTGCCTCAGTTTCATCAGAACCGCCAGTTCCCCACGACGTTTTGATGTTGTTATTGACCTTCGAGACTACATTGCCAGAGCCTTGGTTATTGATAATGTACGAATGATCAATGGCGACGGCATCTTTGGGCCCAAAATAAATGCCCAAGGGATACTCGTGTCCGCGGCTGTAGATGGGGTCACCGTCTTGGGAAAACAGGGACGTTCCTTCTTGGTACGATAAGTACAGCTGTGGATCAGAGCCACCACCGATGAGCTGGATGTTACGAGCAATACTACTCTGCATCCAGGTAACACTTCTGGAGCTGCCGTCGTTGAAATCAAGCTCAGTCGTTAATGAAATAGTATTGTAAAGAGAGACGTAGGTGACTTTGCCGTGAGGGCTATCAGAGTGCTTGTACACTGGTGTATCGCTGGAATTCTGGGAGTGGGTAACTCTGCCACCTGTTCCTTGGATAGAATCGTCGGTCCAAGAAAACAGTGCTGTATTGAGAAGCCAGTTATCGCGAATACCATTGCTGTTGTAGCCATTCACGATCTGGATCTCGACGGAAGCGCCAGATTGCCAAAGGGTAGGGAGGAACGTGCTGATATCAATGTAGTACGAGGGCGCGTCAAATGTCTGTACACCAACAATGGGGTACCAGCTGCTGGGCTGCATACCACCGGTGAAAATGGGTTGGAAAGGATCAATGATACCAGCGAGCTGGCCATTGATAAGGACATTGATTAAGCGAGTGGGGCCGCTATCATTAGGGTCATTCGTATACCAAAACTCTTCCTTGGAGTTACCAGTAGCGTAAATCATCAATCCAGCACGCACAGTGTTTGCAGAAACCTTGGGAATGTTCACATTGGCGTTCGGTGGAAGTGTCTCGAGCCGATCTGATTGAAGAGCCTGAATAGAATTAGGAGGATCTTGATAAAACCACTGAATTTCTGACTTGCCAGCATCAGGAGAGTTATAAAAATTTGCTGTGACTTTAATGTCAAAAGGGCCCGTGAAAGTGCCATCAATGACATTGTCGAGTTCGACTGTGACTTGACCGCCTTGTTTGAACAACTGAAGATAATGCGAAACGTCACGAGTCATATTGGATTGAATGTTCTGGGAGCCAGGCTCGGGGGTTGAGGGACGCCAAATCTCTACATTATTGAGATACACATGCACCAAGCGGTCGTACTGGTTTCCATAGCTGCTAAGGTCGAGCTCAAGTTGGACATTAGTGAAGTCGCCGCCGGGAGGATTATAGCTAGCCGACTGAGGATGGCCCCACGAGTTGCCAAAAGTGCCTTGCAACAAAGTAACAGTGCTTTGAGGCTGCCCGTTGTTTGGCAATGAAGGTGCCACACCGATAATATCCAAAGAATGAACAACGGCCACAAAAAGAGTGAGTAAAAATGTGACCTGATGCATATGCCGAGAATTCTAGCAGGGGACGTGTGCCTAATATATATTCCTGCGTCTCAATATATGTGTCGGTGATCAACCTGAAACAATTGTAAAACAAAAGTAAAGATCCCTTGACATAGCAAAGAAATGATAGTAGTATTCGTGTTTTGGATGAAAATTAACAATATTACCCGAAGAAATATAGTTATCACCTGCAGGGGGGCCCATATCCCGACGGGTCCCCTAATTACTAGAACTCCATTAAGAGCGCATATCTCATGCAGGTTTCACAGCGTGACAGGAGTCTTCCTAAACAGTGCCCCACAACCAGAGGTTCTTTTTTTGAAAGAATCAAGTAACTACAGCTCATATCGACGTGGAAGCGGTGATTTTAAGCGATGTTTCATCCCTTACATTGCCGAGATCTACTTCACGTGCTAATATAAGCTGCATTCGCCATTGCTGCAAGGTATATTGACGCGCATATAGAAGTAGATCCAGTCTTCAGAGTGATTTGGCCAATGCACAATGAACGCATGACATGCAGTTATAAAACACCAAATACAAATACCTACATAATTTACTTGTTCAAACACTCCTTCATTTCTTGCTGTGACATTGGAACAAAATTTTCCACATCGACTCCCTGCTGAGCGAGAGCTGGTCTGGCAAACGGCGGGATGAGCTTTTCGTTAAGATGGGGGGCCAAGCTGAGCTCAAAGCGCGAGAAATCAAACAAGGGAGGCATTGGTCTGTTTGGGTTCTCTGGGTGACGCCAATCCGGTAACGTCTTATCTTGTTGTCTCAGCTCGTCAAAGTAAGGATGAGCGAGCACTTCAATTGCACTGGGGCGCTGATCAGGAGCGTACTCAAGCATGCCGGCTATTAAATCGAGCACCTCTGGTGACGCACCCTTGAAGACCCGGCGAAGGGGTTGAGGATTGATGTGGGCAAATTGATGATCGCTGTTGTAATTTGGGTTCATTTTACGAATCTGCTCTCTGCTTGGCGTACCAATGATTTTGATGATCTCTACAAGCTGGTCAATTCCGTTTCCACCAGGGAAGAGGGGGACACGTAGCATGAGCTCTGCCAGGACGCAGCAACCACTCCAGACATCGATCTTTGTTGTGTAGTTTACCGCCGCAAAAATGAGTTCAGGAGCGCGGTAGTACCGAGAGCAGATATATGCAACGTTGGGCTCGCCGGGTACCAATACTTTGGCACTTCCAAAATCACAAAGCTTCAAGACACCAGTGCGGGGGTCGCAAAGCAAGTTGCAAGGTTTAATGTCACGGTGGCAGATTCCTAGCCCGTGGATATAGGCCAAAGAGCGAAACATTTGGTAAGTTAAAACCTTAACATTTAAATCAGGTACAGGGATATTGCCCCTTGAATACCAACGAATCTCCGACCCGACAGTGGCGGGAAGATACTCCAGGACAAGATTGAGGTAAACCTCGTCCTTTTCCGCGGTCGAGTGGAAGAAAGCCTTGAGGCCAACAATATTAGGATGCTGGACTTTGCGCATTATCTCAAGCTCACGATTCTTGAAGCGCTGGTCCTGAAGCACCCGCTTAATGGCTGCGTCCTCCCCCGAGGGCAGGAGTACTGTCTGGAAAACAACTCCAAACGATCCATTGCCTACTACTTTGCACTGAGTGTAGTAGAGGTCTCTCTTTTCGCCCGTGCGACCATCTTTGACCTTCTGGTGCACTTCTGCCATGAGTAAGTGACACAGGTGTTGGGCAGGGTTTTATGTGGGGATGTGGCGGGTGGCGGAACGGATCCCAGATCAGGCGCTCTTTGGGTAGGAATAGCTAGTGATTTCGAATGACTACAGTAGTGATCGAGCTAAATATAATTAGAATGACCTCCCATATTTCATCTATTTGTCAAAACAGCCTCAGTTATCATTTTATCTTGGGAGCTATTTTTGGCGCAAGATGACAGGGTCCAAGGCTTAAGGCGGTCAGCATCGTTTCACACTCTATCTAACAGCAATTGTACGCTCAAAGTCAATATACACGCATATCCATTTTAATAGATCTTGGACATGTGCTTTAAATTCATTCATTGATTCAGATGCTCTCGCGAGTCGGCTCCTGTGACGTCACTATACATCAATCGCGCGTTGCTAGGGTAAAGCCAAGATACAGTTTGAACATACTGTTTAGCTCAAAACTTGGAACTTTTGAGGTCACGCGTCCCTACTTCAATCCCTTGGCTGTTGTATAGCCGTGGCAAAAGGGGCACGACATCACCACCTCCTTGATCTCCTCATCGTACATTGCTTACAACATTTACCTACTATGCGGGGGGGGATGCTAATAACTACCGCATGTTTCTTCGGAAGCGCGGTCGTGTGCCTGTTATTTTGGCTCAACTACTCCCAATCTGTTGATCCCTCATTTGTTTACCTTCTGGATGGCATTGTTATAGTTAATAACTCCACCAGCTTTACGGCTCGGCCGGCTACATTTGGCCCTCTTCCACCGGTATTGGGCAGTTCCTCTACTCTTGAGGGCCCACTGAAAATACTGGATGGCCCTGGATGTTCAACCGGTGACTTGACTGGCCTCAATGACTCAATTGCTTTGGTGGTCCGTGGTGGATGCTCCTTTTATCAGAAAGTACAGAGCTTACAATCAGCTGGAGCTAAAGCTGTGATTGTAGGAAACAATATAGACTCAAATCTGATCTCCATGTACACATCGGGCGACCCAACAAATGTCTTCATCCCGTCGGTTTTTGTGAACAGGGCGGCGTTCGCGGCGTTGCAGGAACATGAGGGTAAGACCATTAAAATCGCATTGCTTCCCCAGGCGGGAAGCGTGATTTCCTCTATGATTCTCTTTATCCTTAGCCCCTTGCTCAGTATCAGCCTGGTGTATGCGGCGCTTGCATTCCAGCGGTACAGAGATAAGGTCAAACTGAGAGCACCCCAACAGGTTGTTGATGCACTCCCCGTTCTTCCCTGGGATCGGCTCGATCATAATCCGATTGCGATACGCGACTGTGCTATTTGCCTTGAAGACTTTGACAAGACATCCACTGTAATGATACTCCCCTGTGGACACGGATTTCATCCTGATTGCATCTCACGCTGGTTGCTGAGAGAACGAAGGCTCTGTCCAATTTGTCGACATGAGGTCACTGAGCCATTAGTGTGAATAGGGGGAGCATTCTATGCATCCTTGATGAACCCCGCCTTTGTGAACGAAATGATGAACTTATTTAATTTGACTATATTGCTGTATTTATTTGCTAAGATAAGAAGATACGTGAGCTCCATGCCTCAAAAAGATGATCTTGATTTGAATCGGTTGATTCTGCGTGCGCTGGATAAGGGATGCGGTTGAAGAGCCTCAAAAAGCCCTCAATTGTGCAACAGAGGCGGTCAGTGCGCGTAGGTTGGCAGGTGTTCGGAGTTTTGTACCTGGATGGTATTAAATTAGCGTATTTACATATAAATAATCAATTCAAAGTCTTGAACCTTGTCTTTCCGTGCAGTGTGGTTTCACGCATCACTCACAGACAGGGCCGAGAACTCAGGTGTAACCTGTCTATTTGTAGGGTTCAAGTAACACCTCGAGCTCCCGTTCTGGTAATACAACGCCGGAATCGCTGCACTTGGCCTTTGTTCTAAGCTCACAGCACATACCTTGAATATCGATCTCGCCAAAGCGAGGGCGAGAACAGATGCGGTCCCAAACCTCTGTACAAGAGATGTACTTCTCCGACGCTGCAGGAACCACTTTCTGCAATTTCTTATCCTCCTCTGAAGGTGCGGGGGGAACGAGAGGTTGTGTTTGTGGTAGTGATTGCTGTGGTTGAGCTGTTTGGTTCGTCATAGGGGAGGCATCCCAAACAGCGTCAAGGTCGAAGGCATCGTAAATCGTATTCTCATTGTTAACGAATTGGAAAACATCAAATGGCTGGTCGTCTCCACTGGTTGGGAACGAAAAGTTCAGAGGGTCGCCCGAGCGTGCCGGTGTGGCCGATGAAGCATCTGAAGCCACTGCGGGAGATTGCGTGTGCTCGGGTTTGACTGGTTGTGTTAGGACCTGTGGAGATTCAGTGTTTCCCAGCATGATATCGTTGCCCAAATTGGGAATTAGCTCCTGCATGCTGGGCTGATAGCCCCGCTGCTGGCCCCGCTGCTGGCCAGCAGTGCTCGAGTTAGATGAAACGGTGGTTGGTGGGGTCAAGCCATTGACGTTGTTTTCGCTTACCCCACTCATAGAAGAGTTCGATGACATATGGTTGCTAGGACGTTTGCTTCCCTGGCCAGCACCATACATCTGTTGCGGTACAACGCACGCCAACGACAGCTCATCGCAGAACTCTCTAGAAGTTGGGTTCTCCCCTAACGCCGACTGAGCAGGGGTGGATTCATTTGCACGGTTATTGAGTGTACTACCAGTTCCGAATCCCGTTGCTGGACCATTTGAAGCGTTTGCGCCGGGTGTGGTACCGTTTCCTCCACCGTCATAAAACAAGTCATCTACTGAGCCCTGTTGAGACTGTGGCGTGAGACTTATTGGCATTTGTGGTGGAGTTGGGTGCTTTGGATGTGACTGAATCTGTGACGAAGGGCTTGATTTGACTGATGCGGTGTCACTGCCAAACCCTGAGACCAAGTTTTGTTTACCAGGAGGTCTATAGTCCAAAAGCTCTTGCTCAAGGGCTGTAACTTTCGACCTGAGTACCAGACTAGAGTTTCTCCATGTGGCAGACTCTTGCTCAAGCTCCGCAATACGGGATTCAAGCTCTTGTAGGTGACGCTCTTTTCTCTCTCTAAACGCACGCTGTGCGGCACGATTCTGGGCTCGACGCTTATTTTCTGGCTCTCTTGTATCCAACTTACGTCCCACACGCTTGGGGCGCATACTCAACGGCGCCCTTTCGTCCCTGGGCGTGGACGTTCCGACCTCACTGCCATCAGCGCTATAACCGGCTTCGGAACCGTATCCGCCCAAGCCATATGACCCTTTCTCGTTCAAGAAATTGTTGAACTCATCGTTAGAGAACACCGTTTGCTCCATTATTGCGGGCAAAGATCACTAGGATGGTTATGGTACAAACCCACTTTAGTCAGGCAGTGCATATTGTGTTCGTGGTCTGCATATACGGCATCGGACCGCAGGTGGGAGTAAGTGCCTGTGGCAAAAATTCATGAAGGTTTTTGAGTATTGATACAAAATCAGTTACATAGCAAGTAATAAAGCCGGGACCCTGTCTCATTTGCACTTCAGTGGCGAATGCCACAATTTCATCGCTCTTTCGAGAAGCCTTGGCGATAGGTAGTGTGACGATAGGCTCTTTTGTGACATGACAGAACCAAAACCTGGTCAATTAGCTATGAATATTGTTATTTTTTGATATGAAAGTTTGGGTTTGCTCGCCGTGCCTGAGATAGTGGACATGAGAATGAAGGATGATGTGCATCCACTTATTCTCTCACCGAGGTAAATAAACCATCTAACAGTATCAAAACTGTTAAACCATGCTCTTTAAGAGTGCTTGTTCACTTGAGAGTCAATTCAACTCACATAAATGAGTACTGCATTGTCAACATAAATTTTGGAAAAACCGTTTCGAGTCAACGTAGCTTTTTCACTCCATAGAACAGGTTTTTAAATGTGCCTACGTCCGAAACCAAAGTCTAGTGTAAGTTTTCTTCTCTAAGGGAAAAATTTGTCGTCAGTGGACCGCCGCCCCTGCTCCGCTGCAGCCCCTACGTCCGCTATTGACGAAATTAATATCGGCCAGTAGGTGCTTTGGACGGAGATTTGACGAGCCTAGAGGTCTATTTGACCTAGGCACACCTTTCGAGATTAAATATTTCTATAAACCTAATTCACCTATCAGTTTCTATACATTTCCTATGTATCGCAGCGCACTCGGCACCACATCCAATATGCATGATGACATGCTGACATAACGAGGGGCCAACCATGCTTGATCAAAAGGGCCTTAAAATATTAGGAAATCTGAAAATTCTCCTACAGAGATCTCGATTCGGTGACCCCCTTTCACAACAAAACTTAATGAAAATATGGTATCAAAACACATTCGTCCCACAAATCACAACCGAAACGTAAGTAACTACACATCCAGCTCCTCCCCTGAGGAATCTACCCCAGAGCTAGATTCTGAAGACGAGACGGATCAGGAGGGCTTGGAGCCAATCCAAGATGAAAACGACTTTGCTATTTATACTGAGGATGAAGATTCACCGAATTTCACCGGAAATAATGACGAAGATATCGGTTTGACCGTCTCCGAAGGAGAGGAAGATCTCACCCCTCAACCAAACTACACACCAAGCGTGATAAATTATATGCCTGACTTCGAACCAGACGAGGATGAGACCTCATCTGATTTTGATGGTAATGATGATGACGCCACTGCTGGTGACAACGACTCGGATACTGACTCGATGGAACAGGAGGAAGAGGATATGATTCAAGATGAGTTCAAGGACCAACAACTCGGCGAGGATTATGACAATGATGACTCCAAAGACTCTAGTGACAGTAGTGAAGAGGAGTTTTATGATTTATTTGACCACAACGCCGCTCAGTATAGCCAGCAGAGTCCTGGAAACAATGATGAAGATGATAGCTATCTTTGGGAGTATTTCTTCTCTTCGGAAGATGAAGGAGACACTCAAGCTAACAACGCTCAAGAGAATAACCAAATGGAATTCGAAAGCGGAGAAAGCACAGACGAGGAAGCAAATCTCCCACCCCCGTCAAAACGAGCCTCGAGTCATCGTGCAGTTGAGGTGCTGGGCACTAACTCGCACATGAGGCCCCCTGTTCTTGGTAGCTGGAATATCGACAATGCCAATGGCAATGTGGGCATCATTGACGGTCTCACCACTCGCACGCTGAGTCCGCCTCCCGGCGAAGACGAGCATAATGCTGGAAATCAAAGCTGGCTCAGTGACTCTGAAGAGGAAACTCAACCTCCTGTCCAACTTGACGAGTTTATTAATACCGATGAGTTAGATTTCGGTGATGATGACGGGGATGAAGAGAATTATCTCACCACCCCTCTGACTTACCGATCTCGTTTTAACAAGAACGTCCCACTTTCGGCATTTCGCAACCGCAGCTCTCCATACCACACGCATTACCCATACGATCACTCTTTTCGGCGCCGGCGCAGGTCTTTTGGTCAACCTAATAATGCAATTATCTCCCCTGTTAGGTCCCTACGCAAGCGTCCCAAACAACGTCCTCGTAAAAACGTTCCGTACAAGTCCGAGGACCTTGGTGATGATTTCCTTGAGTTTTATGAACTAGGAAACGTCACCCCGCTTTTCGAAATTTAATTTATAGAGCATATATTAAGCTTTTTGTTTAGGCTAAGTTTGTTAAGTCACTGTTCAACTCAACCTGGGAGTGAACAGCACCAGCGAGCTCTGTCACTGTTGTAAGATCCTTGAGGTAAGCTTCGTAAACATCTTTAGAAGAGCCCTGGGCCACCACAGGAGCCATGCTGAGGGTCTCAAACAAGTACTTGCCAACAGCTTGGTTGGCTTGTGACTTACCGGCAATGACAGCCTTAACGTACTTTTGTACTTTTTCAAGGTTCTGCTCGAGCTCCTTGATAGTGTCGTCAATGTTAGTCGAGACGCTGAGGACATCGGCAACACGAGCATTGGTAGTGGCGGCCTGGTTGACGAGCTGCATTGTGGAGAGATCTACGTCTGTGAAAACAACCTCGTTAGCAACAGGCAAAAAGATATGGCTTCCAAGACTAGACTCGCCCTGGGCCCCGATAGCGCTGGTAATATAGGTCTTGAGATCGATGTCTGCAGCGGCAGTGGTCTGCACAGTCAGGTGCAAAGCAGGATAAGGGTGGGTACCGTGCTCCTGAGAGTACAAATCATGAATGAGGCCACTCAAGTTATCAATAGTCGGGCTAGTGGAATACCAGCCAACGATAGCGCTCTCAGGGTAGGCTTTACGAACGAGAGAGAACATCTCAACGTGGTAGTCGACATCGAACTTGACTTCATCGTTAACCTCACTAATAGGAACAATGTATGCAGATTTAACGTGAACGGTGTTGCCATCATCGCTGCGAACACCGACAAGAGTGCCTAATACTCTTTGGTCCTCCTGGGGCTTGCGAAGAGCATGCGAAAGAATCTGGAACACTACCTGTGCATCGACAGTGACTTTTGAAGGGTACTGACTAGTCTGTCTGCCGGAATTTACCGGTGGTCTAGGCAGCTGTAGACTGTTCATTATACTTGATTTTTCACTTGGGGGGGCGCTTTGTGGCCAGGTCATGTGACATGCGCCAGTGGAGCGAGCGCGAGAAAAGAGGCACGCAAAGATAGTCGTTGCACGAAATGGTAATTAAAGTGTGTACCGGCTTTTTTTGATTTAATAATTATTGTACACTAGCTATACTACCCGTCTTGAAGTACTGTCAATGTCTTGGTCCTCGAGACTGGTACTGTCCAACGTCACGTTGATCATTTGTATCAGCTGCCGAGCTTCCAAAATAATTCTCGAGTTTGTCTCGTAAATATATAGTTCCATCCACATCTGCCTATATATCATTAAGTGCAACACTGATGACTCCCTTGTGGTGGCCCCTATATTGACGAATGATCTGGCCAGTTTGCAGCTCCCAGAGTCTCACATAGTGATCGCTACAAGCAGTTACCAGGTATGCACTATCCGCAGTGAATGCGCAGTCCCAAACCCACCGCTGATGGCCCCGTAGCACTGTCTCCATCTTGAAATCGTTCTCTACGCTCCAAATCCTTGAAGTATGATCTGCAGAGCAAGTGGCCAGGTGCCGTACGTCAGGGCTCAGCAGAACCTTTGTGATATATTTAGAATGTGATTTGAAGCGAGTCACTGGATGCAGTGATGTGACGTCTTTGGAGTTTATCATTTTCCAAACATAGCAATTTCCATTGTTATTTCCGGCAACTAGCAGTGTTCCATTATTAGCGACACTTACACTACGCATTGGCACGTCCTCCTCGGGTAATAAGTGGTGTGTGCACGTATTCTCACCTAAATCCCAGATACGGACATTACCGTCGTTATCACAAGAAATCACCTCACCTTGATTGGGGTGTACCACAACATCATTAACCTGAGACTTGTGTTTGTAGTTTCGTTGCACAGTGGGCGCTCTCATGTCCCATACTTTGACGGTGCCATCCTCGCTGCTCGTGACCATCCACTTACCATCAGCGTGGATTGCTAAAGCTGTAACATTTCCTGTGTGACCCTCAAAAGTCATGAATGGGTTTGCGTTGGTGCTTCTGATGTCGTATAACCGAACAGTGTGAGCTCCAGCACACGCAAGGTACTTTTTATCCGGGGTGACAACCATTCGGTTCACTTGACCATCACCATGCTGAATTGTACGACTACATACTCCGCTAAGCGCCTCCCAGAACTTAACCGTCTGGTCGTACCCGCTCGAGGCGAGGATCACGCTCATATCCGCATCACTCATGTAATCTGGATCGAATGTCCCGATGGATGTCTTAAAACCTCCTTGAAAGGAAACAAATAAACTAATGTTACTTGTGTAAAATAATGTGCTTTAGCAACAATTGTGATCATTGACCAAGGCTATAGGTAGATCAAAGGCTTTCCACTTATTTATGCTCTGCATGGCTATCAAGCCCTACCTGCTCACCAGCAGTACCCTAGAAAGCTCTTGTTCAGTTATTCAAATAGAGAGATTTGCCAGTCTTGTGCTTAGCTTGGCTCATTGATTTGGTTGTCGCTTTTCAAAGTCAGTCTTTCGGGGTCTTGTACAGACAGGCGTGAGTGTTATCTAGGCACTCTTGGAAAACTAGGTAATCGTGGTGTGTCTAGGCACAAAAGCTTGATGAACTACCATAACTCAAGTGCTACTTACATGCTATATATTACGCGCCAAAACAGCCGCTAAACTGACGGGCAAAGTACTGCGTAAAATTGACAGCGCGCAGATCGTAGCCTTTAACCCGTGTCCCGTCAAACAGGTACATGCACATAACCCTCCATCAGAGTTCTTGCTGATCGGGACATAATCGCGTTTTCTACAACCCAATCGTCCCCGTACTTCTCCATCTTGACCTCAACTTCCAGAACTCCGGAAGGGTGGCCAAATGTGAGTGCACCTTCTCCCGTCCTCAACTCATGGACCAAAGTTCCAGGTGTTGAGGCAGCAGCAGCCAGAGCTACGGCACCAGTGCCCATAAATGCGTGGTGCATCTTACCCATGGAGATGGCGCGAACGCACAACTGCGAATCGGCCGCTTTCACCTGTTTGCCTGATGAGGCAGTATAGTCTTGTGGTGGTGAAATGAATGCAAGCTTAGGGGAATGTTGGCGCAGCTTGGCCTCTTCAACAGACTTCACTAAACCCATGCGGTAGGCGCCTTGTGCTCTAATAGACTCGATGGTCTGCAGAAAGTCGACATTGTCATCCACTTCAGATTGCATCTCTGTTCCTTTAAGACCCAAATCACTGGCACGAAGAAACACCATGGGGATGGCAGCGTTTATGAGCGTGGCGTCTAGGGACCCAAAGCCAGGGATATCAAGAGTATCAATGGTATTACCGGTGGGGAAAACAGCGGTATCACTAGGTTCCAAAAACTCCAACTTCACCTCAGCAGCTGGGAATGTCACGCCATCCAGCTCAAAGTCGCCCATTTCTTGCGCCTCACCGTTGACGACAGGGATATGTGCGATAATGGTCTTGCCAATGTTTTGTTGCCACATACGTACTTTGCATATACCATTTTGAGGCTCTGCCTTGATGATTCCGGAATTGATAGCAAATGAGCCAACAGCGGCAGTGAGGTTACCACAGTTCCCACTGTAATCCATAAAACGCTCTTTGACAGCAGCTTGGGCAAACAAATACTCCAAATCGTGGTCTTCTCGTTTTGTGGAGCCAGCAATGATAATTTTAGAGGTACTAGAGGTCGCACCGCCCATACCATCCATCTGCTTTCCATAAGGGTCTGGGCTTCCCATTGTACGCAAAAGGATTCTATCCCTGCGAATTCCTGGCGGCGGAAGATCATCACGGCAGAAAAAAACACCCTTTGAGGTGCCTCCGCGCATAAAACGCGCGGGTATTTTGAGGACCTTCCTCATTGTGTAAGCTTGTCGAGGTGCTTGTCTTTTTTCGACCACAAGGTATAATAAAACTTTAGCTGCTTTTTAACAGTCTTTGTTTTGAGCCAGTCAGATTCGATTCTCTTGACGTAAACGGAACAGTAATGGTCGAGGTCAATGGCTGGTTCATGAGACTTGATGCCTGATTTTAGTCCATACAACAGAGTTAAATCATAAATGACGTCAAAGTTGTTTACTAGCCGTGTAAAATCTGGCTCAAGAAGGTTTTTGTAGCCCTTCCCAGTGTGGGTCCTACTGGCCCTTTGGTTCAGAGCCTCTTGTTGCGAGAACCGCTTATTCTCTGGGAAGACAACTATCCACTGTGAATTAAATCTATCTGGCCAGCCAATAACCGTGTTGGGTCTATTGAACAATATTGTGCTGAGAGAGGGGAACATCACGAGTCTTCCATTAACTGCGAAGCGAATATCGGCGCCTACTTCATCGGCAAGCACCAGAATAACTAAATAATCCCAAAGAGATCTGTGGTTGGCCAAGATCAGCGCAGACTCCGCTTTGAGCTTATCTCCCTGTACCCGTAGCTCGCTCTGGGATAGTTTACGACGCGCCGAGGGAATAACCAGTGATCTGAAAATGAAATGAGCAACCGGCTCAGGCAGAAAGTACAATAGCGGATGGATCAAAATATAAAGTGCCAACCGTAACATGTGTGGGACTGTGACAGAGGATCGTGCGTCAAACGCATAAGAGATGCAAAGTGCATGTGTTGAGCGATTTGCAAGCATGTGAGAACTCTTGATATAGATCTTATAAAAGATCTCTTCAAGCTCATCCATAGTTTTCAAATCGTGACTTTCAGGCGCACTTGCAGATCATTGCGTCTCGATCTTCACTTCAAAATTTCTATATGATGGTTTCAGACACTAGTGGATCCATAAGTTGTTTAAATCTATGTCCCTTCAATACTTAACGTGATCTCCCGCGTGATTTTTTTGATGGAGGACACTAAGCTCACATGCACCTTCATGCACTCCGAGACAAACGCATAGTTTGGGTATAGACAAGCGACGTGAGTGTTGGTCTCTGTGTTATATCTTCAATTAGGCTCAAATTCTTCAATTCAATTCCTCTATATTTGCTGGGAGCAACTAGCAATTTCTCGAAGATTCTCAAATCATCGCGTTAGACAGTGTGCGCCCTAACCCTATAAGGTGAAGGTGATATATACATGGAGCAATTGCCCATACTAAGATTGAGAATAGTAAACTATGCCAAAAGAGACTGGTTTGTACACAACTTTAGGAGTCAGCCCCAGTGCCGATGATGCTGCTCTTAAAAAAGCATACAGAAAGATGGCTCTCAAATACCACCCCGACAAACCAACAGGTAACACAGAGAAATTCAAGGAGGTATCTGAGGCCTATGACATTTTGTCGAACCCTGAGAAAAGACAATTATATGATCAGCATGGTCTAGAAGCTGCGCGTGAGGGACATGCACCTATGCCCGACTTCAGTGGATCCAATGGTGGTTTCGATGGATCCCAATTCGGTGGAGGCTTCCCTGGTGGAGGTTTCCCTGGTGGGGGCGCCGGTGGGTTCCCGGGTGGGAGCAGTTCACGAACTTTCCCTGGCGGAACCTTCAACTTTAACACCAGCTCCCGTGGCGGCGGTAACCCTTTCAGCACATCTGATGCGTTCAATATCTTCGAAGCCATGGGCCTTGGTGGTATGGGCGGCATGGGCGGCGGTATGCACGGTGGAATGGGTGGTGGTTTCGACTCTGACGATGATCACTACTACTCTGGCTCGAAGCGCTCCCATAAAGCCCAGAAGCCGGAGCCCTTGCTGGTTCCCCTCAAACTCACTTTGAAAGAGCTCTACACAGGTACTACAAAGAAGCTAAAGATTGGTCGCCGCGGCCCTCATGGTGAGAAAGAATTTAATATCCTCGAAGTTAATGTTAAGCCCGGGTGGAAAGCTGGCACTAAGGTCACCTACAAGGATAAGGGTGACTACCAAGATGGCGTGTACCAAGATGTTGTTTTCGAGGTCACCGAGATCCCCGATCCAAATTTCAAGCGTGAAGGAGCTGATCTTCACCAAACCCTCAAATTGTCGTTCAAAGAAGCGCTCACCGGCTTTGAGAAAGTCATTGAAACTATTGACGGCAAGAAGATCAAACTTTCAAAGAGCTCGCCCATCCAGCCTTCAGGGGTAAACCGCTACCCTGGACGTGGTATGCCCATCAGCAGATCCCCTGGAAGCTTCGGTGATTTGGTTGTACACTACGATGTGGAGTTCCCTACTCAATTGAGCGAGAACCAACGTACAGCCATCAACGATAATTTCTAAGACCATATGTAACGCATATAAAAATATTTATAAAATGAACGAATGAGTTCAGTGTCAATTCAAACAACAATTACGTTTACGTGTGTCCTTTTCTGTCTCGATGAGCCAGACAATAAATATAGTAATTTCCAGGTCCTCTGCTGTGTCCCATGAGGTTCCTAGCTACTCAATAGCTCATCTCACTATAGTTACATAGTCCAGTAGATAGAATATTTAAATTACATGCCAGATGCGCGGTCATAGCCTTACTCTGAGAGACGAGCCTTCTTTTTGGAGGACTCGTCGTCTTCGGACTTGCGCTTTTTGTCCTTCTTCTCTTTCTTCTCTTTCTTCTCCTTCTTTTCCTTCTTCTCCTTCTTCTCCTTCTTCTCCTTTTTCTTCTCAGCCTTGGACTCGTCGTCACTGTCATCCTTCATGGAAACATCAGCGTCGGCGGCAGGAGCGGAGGCAGGGAGCTTCTGTTCAACGATCTCGACTTTTGTGGTGGACAGCAAAGGACCGCTCTCATTGGTGAGCTCGACGTACTCTTTAGCCCAAGTAGAGGGTGTGTTCTCGTTGGGTTTGCCATACTTGTCGAGTTGACCAGCTGCCTTCATCTGCTTCTTCTTCTGGGCAACAGGGCCGAGACCCCAGCGGCGAGGGTAAGTGTCACGCTCCATGATACAACGCTTGATCTTGGAAACAACACCGTGATCGCAAGCGGCAAGGTCAACGCTGGACATTTGAGCAATACCGAGGGCAATAGCCTCACCCTTGGTAGTCATGAGAACAAGCTCATCACCAACCTCGATACCCTTCTCATAACGCAAAAGACCGGGAAGCATAAGCTTAGCACCGTAGCAAACAGCATTAACAGCGGAGTCCTTGACAACAACGCGCTTGTAACCAGTCAACAAGCTCTCAAGGGGCTGGATGCAACGTCTAAGGTAGCTCTCATCGCGGGTGTTATCATACAACCACTGAGCGTCAAGAATGTCATGAAGGGTGACGAGGTTATCGTTCTCGTCCATTGCACCAGAGCGAACACGACGAAGCTCCTGCATATGGCCACCGACACCCAAGAGCATACCAAGGTGGACACAGAGGGTACGCATATAAGTACCAGCCTCGCATGAAGCCCAGAACACAGCGAGGTTACGCTCATTGTCAAACTCAAACAGCTTGCTCTCATAGACGGAACGAATACGCAACTGACGCTTGACAGCAGAGATGAGAGGAGGGCGTTGGAAAAGAGCGCCAGTGAGAGTCTCAATAGAGCGACCAAGGTCCTTCTCGTCCTCAAGAGCATCATGCAAACGCAAAACGCAAACATACTCTTTACCAGCACCCTGCTGAGACTTGACAAGACGAGTAGCACGGTCGACGCAAACGATCAAGCATCCAGTGACCTTAGGATCGAGGGTACCAGAGTGACCAGTTTTCTCGACACGCAAAATGCGCTTAATCCAAGCAACAACCTCGTGAGAAGAAGGGTTAGAAGGCTTGTCAAGGTTGATAACGCCCGAGGAAATGTAACTTTTCAAGTCACGACCGAGAGGTGTGCTACCAGCGGGTATAGGAGTGTAGTGGTTTGAACGAGCAATCAACTGGTCGTAATTTTTGACCAAGAGAGGCCACTCAGAAGTGTTGACTGCCTCGCCTTTCGAACCAGGCGTAATAGTATGATCAGCCATGAAGTGAAATTTTTTGCTGACTGAGCTTATAGATCAGGTGCGGGATGCAGGCTGACGAGGGCACCTAAAGTTGGGGCCTAGAGGCAGTCTTTTGTAATGACGATTCAAAAAGAACATGAATACTCGGCGGGCCGGTCAATTCTCAGGATATCTTGTTCAAATTAAATATATATGTTCCATATGCATATGAGCTGCATGGTATGCATATGGAATATTTATGTACAATCTTAAAGCTCGCCGCTTTACAATTCTGTGGCGTTACCATTGCCTAGCATGGATTCTTCATAAAATTCATGTAAGACAGTGGGTTTGAAAGGCCACTCCCAAAACGCCTGTGTAACTCTTTCTACCTCCTCCAAAGTGAGTTCAGATGGTAGCTTATGGAGAATATCAGTAAGTTTTGGTGATAGATCATCGACAGCACCGTGTCCCAAATAATTTAATGCTTCCTTAAGAGGTGTTGAGCGGACGTGGAAGAGCATCTTAATCACATACTCAAAGCTATCAATGTGCTGGACTGGGCGCTCTTTGGGCGTGAGCTCCACCAGCGTGATATAACTATCGGTTCGAGAAGTCTCAAGATCAACCTTGCTGTCGAACGGAAGCAAAGGGTTCCTCAGCATACTAGGGTAAGGTGCATCTCTACGGGTAGGGCCCTTGGCAATGGCTCCCTGATCATGGAAAATGATCTTGGCATCGCAACAGCTTTCTCGTTGCACACTGATTCTATTGCGTGTTTTTTCGCCTGCCCCTGCAACCAACTTTTCGGCTGTGGCTGCTCTGAGCCACAGCAAAAGCCGGATTCTACCATGCTTCATGATCCATGATCGGTTTCCGATACAATTGAGATATTGGGCGCAGAGCTGCTCACCCTGGGCATGTGTGAGATTTGCGACAAAAAGAGTCTGATTATGTATCTGGTTGAACGGTTGCGATTCAATTTTGTATGCACCTTCGCTTTCAAGTACATTGAATGAGTCCCAGCGATAGGGATCAAGGGGGGTGACGTGAGTGTTGAGGCCCTTTTGTTGGCTCAGATATGCATTGAATTGTTTGAAAGGTTCCATGAAAACATGGTTTTGCGGTTTGATGGTGTTGTAAAGAGCTGCACTGAATACTGCCGCACCCGGGTAGCAGTCTAGAACAGTAGCATTTTTGTAGAAAGAGTCGTATCCGAGGGTTTTGAAAACATCAACACTTTTCTCGTAGTTATTGAATATTTTGCGGCCATATATCCTTTTCACTACGTTTTTCCATTCCCCTTTTGAGTTTGCAAACATTTAGGAGCCCAAAAAACGGCGAGTAGCTTGGTTTTTTACTAATGCTCAAGCTCAAGTTAAATGCTCCAACGGAGCCCGAGGAACCGAAGGATGAAGTTCCCAAGATCTCCATCAACTTGGCGACGCCCAAAATTAAAGTCAAAACTAAAGCTGCCATCGAAGGGTATGACTCGGAGGCTCCCGACAAGGAGGAGGATCCTACCATAGAGGAGGCGGTGGTTTTGCGGATGTTGCCGGGCGCTGGACTTGAAAAACTTCAAAAAATGTGCGATGAAAACAACTACGAAGGCCTCAGTGTCAAGTTTGAGGACTCGAGACGCGCAATTATCACCGTACATGGTGACATGTACGCGGCACAGCTGGTTGATCTACCAACGATAACCGAGGTTCAGAAAACGTTTGATCGTAAAAATATTTATAAAAGCGTTGACATTGCCCAGATGCTGCTTGTTGTCAAGCAAATTAACTCGGAATCTGAGCTCAATTCTGCCATCCCTACAAATCAGCAATATCAGCATGGTGTGGCCCCTCCTTTGCATAATGTACGCAACAGAAGATTCCATCAGCGTATTTCGAATAAAATGATCGAGGTCATAGAGACAAAAGTCGACGAGCTCTTCAAAAAGGACCAGGCAGCCCAGTCCGTTTCTTATGACCTTCTTGCCGCCTCCGAAATCGAGCAGACGGCCGGAGTTATTGTCAGTGATATGGTGGATGCCCAGGTGAATGATGATGAGGAAGAAGAAGATGTTGACTTCGATATGCTGGGTGAATTGGACAAGGCTCTCGAGGAAGACAAAGACGACGATGACGACGATGATGATGACGATGATGATGATGATGAAGACGATGACGAAGAGCCTACAGATGCTCGTAACCATAACAAACTTCTTAAGGAGGAGATTCATGAATTGCAGGTTACTATTCAGGCCAAGGAGCGGGAATCCGAGGGTACTGTTAACCAGATCATGAAGGGTCGTCTCATTGACGTCGTGAATCGTATGAAGAGCGAGCTTGAGATGAAGAGGAACATGCTGAAAGACGCAGAGGAGCTCGAGCAGACAATCGCCGACGAAAACAATCAGATCGATGAAGAAGAGGAGGAAGAAGAGGAGAAGAAAGAAGAGGAAGAGAAGCAGCCTAATGGCGAAGTACCCCAGGCGCCTGCCTCTGAACCTGAGCCCGCGCCAGAGACGACACCAACTCTTTCTGAACCCCCCTCAGCTGCAGCTACTTCTCCCGCAGCTGCAGAGGAGGACGATGATCTTGACGGTCTCTTCTAAACCTGTAATTTTAGTACGACTCAACCTATGTACTTATTATTTATCACTAGTATGTCACTATAAGACTGTTGTGCAGCCGCGTAATACTCTAGCAGACAGGCGTTATCTTCGCTCTGTCGCAGCACTAATTTGTGGCTTCTGGTGGAATGTACAATCCCACGGAACTCTCTAAATTGATAATACGCTCACGATTAATTTATGGAATGCAAATAACTTAACGACGTTGAGTTTTACCGATACCTCTCTTACCGCTAAACAAATGGCGAGGAAGCATTGCAGATTGGTGACGATCGGCTTCACCGGCACGACCCTGTGTAGACCAGGCACGCTGTGCCATCTTGTTTGCTCTGATGGTCTTGGCAACCTTGTCTTTGTTAGCGCTGCCCTGGATCTTCTCGTCCATATCATCCGCCAAACGGGGCAGGCGAGCAGAGTCGCGAACAGTGGCGCGTGCCTTGGCGAGTGCGATATCAGCACCTCTGGGCTTTTGAATAACTCTAGCTTGATCGCGAGCCTTCTTCGACAACGCAGCGACATCCATGCCAATGTCACCGAAGTGAGTCTCGAGATCGTCAAGGTCGCGCTTGGCAAGTTTGCGAGGAATAACAGCAGTCTTAGACACGTTCTTCTTGAGGCGCGCTTGGTTCATCATAAGTTTGTGACGGTTACGGATCCAATCAGCCTTCTCATGAATATCCTGAGCCTCTTCGTCCTCAATCTCTTCATCAGAGTCGTAGAATCCTTGCTGCTCGAGACGCTCCTCCTCCTCTTCGAGAGCAGCAAGCTTGGATGAGATCTCGGGATCAATGAAATCGTAAACGTTGCGACCATTGAGAATCTCGGGGATAATATCGTTCTTCCACTCATCATTCTCCAATAAATAGGCCTCGTGGTAATCAGGCTGGTAAACACCGGCACCACCATTCTCTTGTTCAACATGTTTGCTAAGAACCATGTTCTCATCGTCCTCAGTACGAGCATTTCCGGGAACGTGTGGAGCACGAACGACGTCGTCACGAGGGACGGGCTTGGAGACGTTGATTTTGTTAAGGATACCATTGATACGCGCAGTGGCCTTCATCTTGCGCTCGATACGAGCAGTCAACAATTTCTCGCAAGCCTTGTTACGAATGTCCATAACATTTTCCTCAGTAGCGCAACTGAGCTGGTGGATCTCGACCTGACCAGCGTGCTCGAGGCTCTTGACCATCTCGAGCTTCTCAGCGGGCAAATCCTCGGGCTTCATGATATCAATTTTGTTGATGACAATCATGACGGTCTTGTTAGCGAAAAGAGGCTTGATGGAGTGGAAGAGCTTGACCTGATCCTCAACAGAGAACCCACACTGCTCCGACAAGTCCATAAAGTACATGACACAAGAGTGGACGTGAGCGATCGCATAGATACTCTGCATCTCAATATTGTTCATTTCCTCAGTGGGACGGTCCAAGATACCGGGGGTATCAATGGCCTGGAATCGCAAATACTTGTAGTCGAAGTGACCAACATATAACGATTTTGTGGTGAAGGCGTATGGCTGAACTTCGACTTCGGCACGAGTAATAGTACGCAAGAAAGAGGACTTGCCGACATTGGGGTAACCACAGATCAAAAGAGTACGGGTATTGGGGTCAATCGAGGGCAAACGGCCCAAATGCTGACGGACCTGTTCGAGATATGCCAAAGGATCTTTGAGACGCTTGACAATGGTGGCCATACGACCAAGAGCGGCTCTCTTGAGCTGCTTGCACTGGAAAAGAGACTGACCAAACTTGAGAAGACGGACGTAATCTCTAGATACAGTCTCGATCAATGTCTTCGCTCTGGAAAGAGAAGCAAGGGAGACTTTGTAGTGGTTCTTCTCGTACAAAGTGTCGAGCAGATCTCTGTGGAAAGGATGGATATCGTCCAAACGAGGGAAACTGTTGACAATAGCGTCCAATTTCTCGGCGAAACCATCAGCGGTGAACCGAACTTTTCTCATGTAAAAAGCTCTGATACGAGTAATTTTGAATCCAGAACGGATCACGGTAGGAGTTTTACGCTGTGTGCGGTTAAGCACAACATCCAGAAACTCGTTAGATTCTGGAATAACCGGAATGTCTTTCCAAGTTAATTGCATAGTGGTGAAACTTTTTGAATTTTTTCAGTTACATAATTTTTTGATCTGGGTGCATGTGGCGTTGAGGCGGTAAGTGAGTGAACTCATCTGCTAGGCAAGCGCGTGTGCGTACTTGTTGGATACTTATTTAATTACATGGTGAGTACTGTATTGATTCATTGCACTTTTGCTATTCTATCGGCTGCTTTTCGCAACTAGCCCCCATATCTGTCTTTGATCTTTTACCTGCCTGCATATACATGCATATATGTGCATATAAATAGATACGAGCACGCATTTGTTGAAATTAAGTCCATTGATTAAGTTGCCCAAGTACTCTGATCAGACTTTCGTTGCTAGCCTTGGTTTAGACGTTAGTCGCGGGGACTGCAAACACTAGACTAACCAATACATACATTCACATCAAAGAACCAATGAGTCTTCAACTTACCACTCGCTGCTAAAACTTTTCGCCAAATCACCTACTATGACTCCCCATGGTCAGCTTCCAGCGGTTTCTCCGCCGAAGTCGTAATTCTTTAGCATAGCCGAGATGACAGCGCCGACCGTTATCCATGAGTGGTATCCACATTGGTTTACATTATGAAGGAGTTCTTTTGGAATTTGTGGCTAATACTGCTCTGCGTAGTCTTGTTTGCTTCCGGCTGCATAGTTTTCTTTCGTATTCTCAACACTTAATAGTCTACAGAAATAGCGCGACACAAAGTTGCGTTACAAAGGTGGAGATGGACAATGCAGCTGAAATACATGCTCTCTGTTGTTAGAATAGAGTCCTACACTTGAGCTCACTGAAAGGCATCGGCTGTATATCCCTGCTTTACGGGTGTCTCAAGTATGCCACGAATAAGAAGAGCCACATCAACCGACCGCTAAGGCCAGCGTGTGTGTACTTACACATAACAGATCTTAGCACTAACAGACTCTATCACGTTAAATGAATGCACATATGAGGGCCATAACTGATCGACCGTGTAGTGTGACAATGTGAAGGAGCTAGTGGCTCTTGAAGCTCACATTCTTGATCTGAATAGTCCACAGGGGGTATCTAAAGCAACAGCCTCACAAATAGAGAGATAAATACACCAGTTGTCTGGCGTAGCTGAGTGCAGTACCTGTCTCTTTTTGTACCAATGATCAAAAGTACACTAATAGACTCCCTAATCGCAGTCATTTACATATTATTTTTCACAACACTTTGGTTGTGAATTCATTACATCGCGATCATCGTAATGCAGTCAATACACCCTTGCCAAGGATTCGCTGATACCACATGCACCAGTTTACAGTCGTTAAGAGCCGCCCTCTTGAAGAAGCCGTAGATGCGGTCATCGAGTCTTTAACTCGATTTCAGTTGCTCAAACATGCAGCTGCTTTTCAGCTCAGCCGTGCAAATCTGCTTAATCTCTATGAAACTGCAGTGTTTGTTCCTGCGCTTGACACCGCATAGCGAAGCTACAGACTACGTAACCCAATCAGGTCTACACATGCTGTATAACAAGCGAAGTTGAGACACACGTGGCCTAGCTGCCCATTTCCGACCTCGCTGGAATGATACCAGATAATTGGAATACACACACTACGTAGCGGGTCATACAGCCAGGCCACGGCTTAATCTAATAGTTAAAACATCTTAAATATAAATAATACCGCAGAATTGCTAGTAATTTTGCAAAAATCTGTGCACAAAAAAATTTCTCGGCCCAAACAAATATCTGAAAAAATCGGTTTTTGCTTGCTTGAAATTGATGGTAACGCAAATCTAGAATCTTCATCGGTACAGCTATAAAAATCCCAAAATCCAACAGCCCGGATGGCCAAGTTGGTAAGGCGCAGCACTAGTAATGCTGAGATCATCAGTTCGAATCTGGTTTCGGGCAGTTAGCTTCTTTTTTGGATATTTTTTAACTTGTATAAATCAGTTTTAGTACAGATACCTTTTTTTAGAACTATGGATCTGCTAGTGAAGGTTGAAAAGGCTACCAGCCTACTCCCTGGACGATACTATAGCGCATAAAGGGGAAGGGTTATTTCTCTCCGAGATTCGTGCCGGTTATGGTTCTTGAGATGTTAGTGGTGATCGGCTGCAGACACGGGACAGGTGACCTGTCGACCACCCAACTATCGCTTCACTTAGCTGTGGTGAGCTGCTTCGCTTGTCTCCGTTTTCGGTGCCATGAGAAGCGAGTCTCTCTGCTCCTTTGAAAGTCGCTGCCAAGAATTTACGAAGGAATTTGACTGATTGGCTATTAACAGAATACAAATTTAGTGTCTGATGATGTCAGGGGTCCTAAGCAACCCTATCTGAAACATTTGAGCTTCTTTAATTCGTTGAATTATGGGCCAGTCGCATAGGTCACGCTTTCACTGCCCGTGCCTGGGCGAGGCCCAATAATACCATTTAATTAGTGTTTTCATGCCCACTCAATTAAAAATGTTTAATGTTCTGTCTCTTAGGTTTGCTATCGATAATAAGCCTAGCGTTCGTGCATATGCACCCCGATGGTGACGTAATACCCCCAGAAAGCCGTTCTTCTTATTTCTCCCAGATCGGATCCCGCCTGCAATCTCACCTGGTAACGTTCGATGGAGTCTGCCCCGCCACCCAAGAAAAGGGAACCCCTTCGTACCCCGAGCCCAATGGCTCAAGCCGCGTTAAGTTTACTTACCCCGCCTTCTCCTAGTCATAAACTAAAGATCTCGTGCCCTCTGGTAGCCCCTGAATTCGACGAGCTCTTGAACGTGGAAAATACTGCGCACGGACGTGGAAGCTTCAGTGACGTGTTTGTTGCACGCGCCAATGACAAGGTTTACTGTCTAAAGCGTCCCAAAAAGAATTCCATGCTTTTAACCTGGCAAAATGAAGCAAAAGCGCTGTCACTCCTCAATAACCCAGGCCACCCTCGAGTTATTCGCTTTTATGGTACATGGGACACTAATGGCCTCGTCCTAGACAACTTTGAGACCGATTTATACCATGCAATCGGGAAAATCTCCTGTACTGACCAGTTCAGCCCATTAATAGGCACAACGCGATGGATCGAATGGGCACATGGTTTGGCAAGCGGATTACAATACATTCACGACAAGGATATCATTCACGGCGATGTGAAACCCAATAATCTCATGGTGAATTATGTCAATGGCGAGCCTACCATGCCAGTGATTGCCGATTTCAGCTGTGCCATCTTTGATGAGGAGGTAGGGCAAGTGACTAGTCCCATCTACAGTGCGCCAGAGCTCCAGAACGGCGGGCATCCCACAAAGAAAAGTGACGTGTATGCTCTTGGCGTTGTTTTGTTGTTTTGCGCTACTGGACAAGAGGCGTACTCGGAGGCCAAAAACACATATCAACGACTCATGTGGCAGCAGAGTGTTTCCCCGATCGATTCCTATGGAGGTGAAGATGCTTTAAAAGTCAGATCAATTCGTGGGTATCTCGATCAATTGATTGAGCAGCGCACTTTGGCGATCCACGCGTAGCGCACGGTCGTGCCGCGCCTGGGCGAGTGCGCCTAGCGTCGATTGTCCGTCTATAGCCACGCACGCACGGTTTTGATTCAAATGAGAAAATGGTTTGATTTTACTAATCACATTTTCTCTACGAGTACAATAAAATGAGAACATCAGATATTTATTGAAGATTTTGTTACACCCTCATGAAGGACTCCCCCCCCAGGGGCTTCTCAAACAGCGGCCGCAAGCGGCAGCTAGATCAGCTTATAAGTAAACTAATCGCTGTAGTTAAAGACTATACTTTTCCGGAGTCAACTACAAACTTGTGTAACAATTGTGCGCCCATCTCAAAGGTATTAATAGTTTCACGGTTTATGAGTGAATTAGATAACGCCTACTCGCTAATATATATGCTTATTTCTTAGACTTCTTGGACTTCTTGTCAGCCTTCTGCTGCTCAAGAGCCTTGGCCTTGATAACGTGCTTGACGATCTTCTGCTCCTCGACCAAGAAAGCGCGGATGATGCGGTCCTTGAGGCAGGTACCACAGATGGAACCACCGTAGGGACGCTGGACGGTCTTGTCGTAACGAGCAGCACGGGCGTACTCACGGGGGCGGAGGGCAATAACACCGGGGAGAGCAATGCCACACTCACCACACTTGGGGGAGGTACCCTTCTTTTTGATATGGAGAGCGCGGAGCTTGTTACCGGGGGTCTTGACGACCTTCACCTGGTTAGATTTGGTGTTGTAAGGGTTACGGCGACGGTATGTGACACGAGCAGCCATTAGTGAGTGTATTCGACGCTGGCTTGGAATTGTTCAGAGTCGTTTGGTGTGTGTCAGCCCTAATGAGATTACTAATGGTTTACTCCGGCAGTGAGGTTACCACCCCAAATGACAGTTTAGCCGCTAAAAGTAGGATTATCTTTGCAAATGTAGATTTACTAGTTGAAATTGTTTATTTATTGGTGTATAGCTGGGTGGCACAAACTAGAACCTACGGTCGGCCTCGCCACGCCAATCACGAGCCCACCTACAGAGAAATTGTTTGAAGCGTAAATCTATATTTAAAATTTACTTCTCAGCTAGCATTATCTCGTTCCTGTCGGGTCCGTAGTCACCAACTTAGCTCACCTCATATCTGCAGTCTTCATGCAGCAGAGATCTGAGGATGCAGTTTGATGGTGTGCAATAGCGTACATAGATTCTAGTAAACAAGGGCCCATCAAGGTACTATACAGATTTTCGTATGAAAGTTAAGTCAACGTTCGCTTTTCTCCCCAAGAGCGTCGTCGGTACCTTGCAAAGAGTCGCGCTACATGGCACGGGAGTTTCTGAAACCAGAGCTTACCTTCAATGGTCAATGATAATTAAATAAGCGACAAAACAGTATTAATGATCCTTTTTTCGGCTAAAGGTCGCCGGATCTTTTGTTTAACGCAGCATCCAGTGGCCGCCGCTTGATACTATATACAAATTCGGCGTGTTTAGAACGCATCTAGTTCTTTTTGACAACATCGCCAACAGACATGACATCCTGGTTTTCTGAATACTTTTCTCTGAGCATTTTCTGCTCTTCGTATTCAGTCACGCGATCTTCTTGAGCGCTCGTCAACTTACGCAGCCGTCTGGCTGAATCCTTGATCGGTCCTTGACGAATAGTTTCCCTTTGGTCGGCTTGCAGCCAGTGAACGCCAGGAATAATTGTGACTGCTCCTAAAACTGCGGTTCCAAAGAAGATCTTCGACCTGGTGGACATAGGATATTACTAGAAAGGGTTGAGTACTGATTAGTGACTAGTTAGGGATTTTACTAGGCTAGGATGCCATAGAAATTTTTGTATGCAATATCAAGGTCAAACTCGCATTGTCTCACCTGGTCGTCATCGAGTTGATCATTGATTTTCAATTTGTTTAGTGTTACAAGCCATTGTATAAGTTTTCCTCGGCCATCAAAATCCTTGGTTGTGACTCGGTTAAGTGACGTGACAAGCGCACTCAGGAGCGGGTGAAGCTGATCCTTGGACCTATAGCCAAGTCTCAAGCCATCCATTGCTGTAATGAAACTTCCTGTGGCTTCAGCAACCGCTTGAGGGTTGAGGGTTGGAGCACTAGGCTGTGTAGAGGCAGTGGGCGCAGTTGGAGCAACGCTGCTGATCTCCACTGTGGCCGGAACTCCGACTTTTATTCTTGAAACGCCGTTGGGGCACTGCACCCTGTATTTAATGCAAAATGTGTCGATATCTCCGAACTCCTGCTCCAGCTCTTGAGATCGCAGCAATGTGGCATATTGCCCCAACAATCGCTGGCACGCCTCGGTATAATCATTTGAAGATACTGCATCGCGGATGTATGCCTTTTCCAATTGGTCTATAGTGACGATTAAAGAGTATATCTCTGCGAGGTTGTCCAGTTGCATGCGTCAGCTCTGATAGACAGAGCGCAGCTAGGAGAGTGTGGATATACCGTAGAGTGCGCACCAATGCGACCAGAATAGCCCATTAGTAGCTGTTTTATGTTGTATTTGCCACATTTAGAATCTTTTGCTCATTTGCAATGACGGGTGTTGCACCCTGGCGGTTTGCTTGAAAATGAGCTTGGGTATTTAACTAGATATTTTGGGTTTAGATTTAGATCAACAGGTTGAAGAGGCCAAACAAACCAAGGCCAGTGCCTACCATAACGGCACCGTTCTTGCTGGAGCTCGACTGGGCACTTGTAGAGGCAGCAGCAGAAGTGCTGGACGACGACTCACTAGAAGAGGTGCTGGCAGCAGCAGTGCTGGAGCTGTTAGAGCCACTACTGGTCTTGCTTTGAACATTATACTGCCAGTTAGTGGCGTACTTTTGGTCAAATGTAGGAGAGGCAGTGTTGGTGTTGCCATCAGCATCAACGGCGTTGTACTTGGCGGTCAAATGGGAGATGTCTACCAAGGAGCCAACGTTGTTGTTACCACTGCCATTCTCGAGCTTATCCTTGTCGGGGCAGTCGGGAAGATTATCAGTAGTGAAATCAAATTTAGTGCTCAAGTTGGAAATGAGACTGGAGTCACACTGAGGAGCCTGGAATTCACCACTGTCGGGCTGCTGGTTGCTGGGGAGGTTGAGCTGCGAGTAGCGGTCCTTCAAGTTCTTAAAATCATCCTTGTATGTGATAGTACCATCGGAACCAATCTTTACAAGACCGTAGTTCGCTGCCTCCTCAGAGTATTCATAAATAAGACCACCTTGGACGCTATAGAGCAAGCCGTCGGGACTGTAAACACCATCAGTAACCTCATCAAAAGTACGAGGGAGGTTCTTGTTGCAACCGTACTCGGAGAAAATGACGGGGATGCTTGAGTACTGGATGGTGTCGTTGAGAGCCTGGTAACCAGAGTTATCCCAGTTGCTAGAGCCAGAGCACCACTCGTAGCTGTTGAGACCGTAGAAGTCGCTCTTGGAGATATCGTCACCACAATTAAGGTATTGGAACATGGCGTCACGCAGCGTCACATCATCGGCGGCAGAGTAACCAACAGGGATGGTGCGGTTTGCGTGCTTCTGAATGTACTGTTTGCAGTCACGCTGGAAAGCACGAACATAAGGAGGGACCGTCTGAGCATTGTCCTCGTCGTTAACGATCTCGTTACCGCTGAAGAAACCCAAAGTGTTGGGGTAGTTCTTGAATGCATCAATGAGGCCGAAAGCCTGGTTAAGAAGACCAGCATTGTAGGAGTCCTTGGTGTTAGAGCGCTGCAAGGAGACTGTGGGGTTGTTAAGATCCAAAATAACGTAGATTCCAGCATTGTTGAGGATGGTCATGCACTCGTCGTGGTTAAGCCATGGCGACACAGCGTAGACACGGATAGTATTGATTCCGAGCTGCTGGAATGCGTACGCATCACGGTAACACTGGTCCGCGTTGCTCAAGACATCGGAATCGCCGTTCAACTGGAATTCCGATGATCCACCAGGCTGGTAGTCGATACCAACAACGTAAAACTCGGAGCCTGGCTTGGTGGCATCTTCATTGACGGTATAAAAGCGATTCCCGACAGCTGTAATGGGCAAAACGGCTGCACCCAACGAAAACAAAAGAGGGACGACAAACATTGGTGTGGGAGCGTAAGCGAGGCACATTCCATCAAAGAGCCGTTAAAGAGGTTCCCGAGTCGCGTGGTCATCTCACCAGTGTCGTACGTAGGGGGGTTAGAGAAAACTATATCGATTTAGTTCAAGACTTTCTACAAAAATATGGCTCATATGCACCCCATAACCATATCAAGGGTTTTTGGCGTCCGCATCGGTATGCTGACAATTCCCAAAAAGAGACCAGGGCGCGTTACGATGCATAACGCGTCTCAGAAGTATGCATGGGTGTATACTCATATCAGAGGGTGAATGAGGGGTATCAAAGGCTATAGAGGTGGTTTTATCAGTATAATTCAACCGCAAGAGTAAAATTTATCGCATTTACAAGGCCAACGAGCATACATCCTGCTCGAGCTGGCCGTACCACGCAATTTACTGACTAATGATTCTATTTATAAAGATAGAGACATGACGCTCGAGCTTAAAAGCACTTGCTGAGTAGCTGTGAACGCGTGCAACACGTGTAGAATTGGTTTTTGTTGCCATTAAACTAGTGGGCCGAGTTTGCGGCTCAAGATCTTACTGCAGTGATATATTCTACGTAATTTAATATATGGCACCTAATTTTATGATTGAATGATTCTTGCTTGAGAACTAAGGACATATAAATTTGAGGCATGATGCACCCCATGGCCATTAGCCCCACTGAAAGATCTGAAAGCTGGGCAAGTAGTTTGAAGCCCTCGGAGTACAGAATCGAGGTTCGTTTGATATATAGCTCAACATAAATAGCTAGGAGAGCCTATGTACAGCTCAAAAGCTTCTATTCAGACAGGCCTATATGTGGTACCGAGCTTTCTGAAGCTTGACCGGTGCCGTAGTGATCGCCAGTTCCTTCACTTTAGGTAGTATATCCCGAGGTTTTACTATGTTTAGCGAAGTCAATGGTTTCACAGCACTACCACCACCAGATAGAGAGCCAGCTGAATTGTGAGGTCGAGGCTGCATCGAGCGTGATAACTCAATCGCCAATTGAGCTGCGCTCGGGCGCCTTGTCGCGTCTCCGCATAAAAGCTTTGGAATTAATCCCTTGAAATGTGATCCAGGTTTGGGATGCTCATAGAGCCTATAATGCCCTTTGGAAATCAATCTAATGGTCTCGTCGTGCGAATCTGCCTGGAATGGCAGGCGTCCGTAAAGCATCGCATACCACAGTACACCCAAAGCCCAAACATCACTGGCATAGCTACCGATAAAAGGCTCTAGCGCCAGCTCAGGAGCCATATATGCGGGCGTGCCAGCTCTACTCAACCGCCTAGTTTCTCCGACAGGCATCTCGCACGCGAGGCCAAAGTCACCCAATCGAGGCTCTAGATTCTCGTTGAGGAATATGTTGGCCATCTTTATATCACGGTGCAAAATACGCTTCGAATGGATGTAAGCGACGGCAGAACTGACGGCTCTCATCATGCTCTTTGCCTGTTCATATTTGATAGCACCGTACTTTCGGGTATAGGTGAGAAGATCACCTCCTTTACACAACTCCAACTGAAGATAAACATTCTTACTGTCGGTGTGAAAGTCATAGATACAAGCGATACAAGGGTGAAGGGAGACCAGCTTATGAATTTGAAGCTCTCGCTGAATCCTTCGAACACTATCACCTGAGGTGTCCTTCAATCGTTGCACTTTGAGCGCGTATAGCCTACCACTTGTTTCAGACCTTACTCTGTAGCACTTTGAGAATGTTCCTTTTCCAACTCGACTTTCGAGACGTAGAATCTCCCCTTTAGCCACTATCAACTCAGGTACCACAACTGAATCACTGGGGTGTACCTTCTTAGGCTTCTTGGATAGAAGAATTAAAGGCCGATGCATGTTTTCTGAAGACGAAGATTTAGGAATCCTTTTTCTTTTGTCCATGCTAATTAAAGTGTATGTTTAAAGTTGTGTCGTATGAGTCTATCGAGATACAACATGCCCTCAGCAAGCAAACACTCCATTTCAATGTAGTAAAAGAAGCTTAAACAACTAGTTTTGTTACAATTTTACCAGAGAGCTCTGAATAGTATAGTCTCCAAGTAATTTATGAGTTGTAAACTCAGCTAAATGCAGTACAAAAATGTCGATTAATGCTCAACCGCAGCATATGCTCGCAATATTTGAGACCCTTTGACCATTTAACGAGGATTATTTCTAATTTAGTGGGCAATTGTCCTCACACGAGAAGCAGTCATCGCGTGCACTGATATTACTGAGTCACTACTAATAGTCATCCCCAATCATCACCAGACGCGACCTTCAAAATAATAGACACATAGCATGTTATCTATTTTAATGTACGTATTTAGCTCAAGGATAACTCTCCCTGAATCGACGCCCTTATCAGATGTTATCTCCGCTTGGCACCGTCCACCCCCGGCCAGACCGCCAACACCCCCTCGCGTTGAATGAGTCCCTTCACCTCATCTATGTCAGTTGAAAAAGATATGGAAAAGCTCAGTGTTGACGATAAACCCAAGAAGCAGCAGCCCAAACAGCAGAAACAAAAGCCCAAGCAACAGCCCAAGCAGAAAAAGGGTATTGAAGGCGCCCAGCTCATCGGTATCACCGCCGACAAAACTGAGGACTTCCCTGGCTGGTACCAACAAGTCCTCACCAAGGGTGAAATGCTCGACTATTACGATGTCTCCGGTTGTTACATTCTTCGCCCCGCGTCCTACTTCATTTGGGAGAAGATTCAGGAGTTTTTTGACAAGAGCATCAAGAGCATTGGCGTCAAGAACGCCTATTTCCCTATGTTTGTCTCTTCCAAGGTTTTGGAGCGTGAGAAGGACCATATCGAAGGTTTTGCCCCCGAAGTCGCGTGGGTTACCAAGGCAGGCAACACCGATTTGGAAGAGCCCATCGCCATCCGCCCTACCAGTGAGACCGTCATGTACCCTTACTATGCCAAGTGGATCAAGTCTTACCGTGATCTTCCCTTGCGTCTCAACCAGTGGAACTCCGTCGTCCGCTGGGAGTTCAAGCATCCTCAGCCTTTCCTCCGTACTCGTGAGTTCCTTTGGCAAGAGGGTCACACTGCCCACCTCAAATTTGAGGGCGCCGATGAGGAGGTGAAACAGATCCTTGACTTCTATTACCAGGTGTTTGCTGATGTTTTGGCTGTTCCTACCATTAAGGGATGCAAGACCAAGAAGGAGAAGTTCGCTGGCTCTCAGTTCTCCCTTTCTTGTGAGGGTTATATCCCTGCCACTGGACGTGGTATCCAGGGTGCTACCTCCCACTGCCTCGGTCAGAACTTCAGTAAGATGTTCAACATCGTTGTTGAGGACCCCGATGCTCCTGCTGATGCCGCTGAGAAGCCTAAGCTCCACGTGTGGCAAAACTCCTGGGGTTTGTCCACTCGTACCATTGGTGTCATGGTCATGGTACACTCCGATAACAAGGGTCTTGTCCTTCCTCCTCGCGTTGCCCAGGACCAGGTCTTGATTGTCCCTGTTGGTATTACCGCCAAGAGTGGTCCCGAGGTCAAGGAGACCATTCTCTCCAAATGTAAAGAGATTGAGGCCGAGCTCAAGAAACACAACATTTCCGCTGTTGGCGACTACCGCGACAACTACAGTGCAGGATGGAAGTTCAACAACGGTGAGCTTATGGGTACTCCCCTTCGCATCGAGATCGGTCCCAGAGATCTTGAGAAGAACCAGTGCATTATCACCCGTCGTGATGATTTCTCCAAGACAGACGCCCCTCTGGATAGCATTGTTGAGAAGTGCAATGTTCTCATGGAGCAGATGCATAAGGATATGTACGCCAAGGCCAAAAAGCAGTTCCACGACCACATCAAGCAAGTTGAGAAAGTGGATGAGATCGCCAGCTGGCTCAACAAGAAGTATGTCTTACTCGCTCCTTTCTGCGGAGAAGAAGACTGTGAGGATAACATCAAAGACATCACTGCCAAGCAGAGCGCAGCTGATCTCGAGGATGAACGCGCTCCCTCAATGGGTGCCAAGAGTTTGTGTACACCTTTCGAGCAGCCCGAGCTCAAGGAAGGCACTAAATGCTGCGCTTGCGACAAGCCCGCCGCCGCCTACACTTTGTTCGGCCGCTCCTACTAATCGATGCACTAGTTCACTGTTTGTTATAACTATTAATATATAGATAGATCATACGGCGTGAAATTAAAATAAATAAAGTGAGAGTCGCACGAGACCCTCGAACCAGCTTTAATCGCGTACACGCTTAACATTGAGCTCACTCGCGGTTTCAGCCCTCGATTCCTCGCGAGCTCGTTCGAGTGCGACTTTGAGCTCGGCGTTTCTTCGTTCAAGTCCCGCTACAACTTTTCGGGCACTCTCAATGCATCCTGTGAAGCTACTATCTAGATCAGGGATGTCTGCACTTTGGCGAGCGCTGGTGCCATTGACACAGAGCAGTTTAGACTCAAAGTTAGTTGCAAGTTTCTGATCCTCAAGTGACCAGTTCAAGACCTGCCAGTTAGAAGATAAGCTTGAGCAGCTGGTGACAGCTCCATTAGAGTCTACATCCACTAGTAACGATATATCGTCCTTTTGCTGATCTAGGACGTCTAGCGCAGGGGAGAACGAGTCGTCTCCATAGATGTAATGTACTTGCGGGTAAATAGTCTTTGTATCGGCACTGTCTTGTAGAACCACGAACAATGGATGCATATCTGTTCTTTGTCAGAGACTATCCCGCATCCTATCTTCTAGGATACTCATGGATGCTACGATCCGGCACGTGACTTTGACCTTCAGGAACAGGGTGCGGTTCTAAGACTGTATTTTGTGAATGAGAGGTATTTTAAGCAATTAGTATCGTCTGGATGTACAATTGAGTCACATTCAGTAAATTAGGCACAACTGAAATGTATACGATATATGACCACTATACAGAACATATAGCTTCTACACGCACTCTCAAACTCTGTCTGACGGTCAACGATAAGATTTTCTGAGACAAGTGGATTGAGGATTCTATCTAGATCTTAATGTGTAGTTAATCTCTACCATCGGCTGGCTTTTCATGGTGAGGCTCTACTACTTGACATAGGTGTCGACCATGTAGGCACCCGATCTTGAAGGCCGAAGCGAATTGTTTTTTCTAATGATACACTTATTTGACACGTGCCAATGAGTTAAACTGTAGTGCATACCAGCTAACTCACCGACAGACCGCACTAGCGGGAATGAGCTCTGCAGATTCGCAATGAAGAGACCGTGATATGAGAACTAGGGCGCAGTCCTATGATGAAGTACATATGCGCTAATTCTCGCTTGAGTTTATGCAGAAAATTGAGGAAACGTGGTACTTGTCTCGGCACTTCTAATCCAATACGATCTGACTGAGTGCGGTGTAGTATACATCATTAAATGTGCTAATAAATACGTAAAGCTTTTAACCGTAATGGAGAAAGCCGGAAGCTCCGGTGCGACATTGGGTTGCATCAGTGCGGTCGAGCCCATGCTGCGAACAGGTGTGCTTGCACGATGAGATCAATCCTTTTTAGGATCTTCAGATGGATCCACCTCCATTACGTTGGAGTCATCTCCAGCAGAAGCACCATTAGCTTCTACTGTTTGCTCCTTTTGACCATCGGCGTCTGTGTGCGCATCCGTAGCGTCCCCGGATACGTTGTCTGCGGGTGGCTCACGTCGCTGCGGTAAACCAAGCGTTTCTCTCAGGTTATCGCTAAGAAGTTCATCACCGGCAATTTCTACCGTAACCTCATGGCCTTCCCCAAACTTTGTATGCTTGTACTTTTGATCGTGGCCCATGAGGATCTGTTTATTAACCATTTGCCGGAGCCAATCTGCGTGGTGATCGACTTTTGCGGTAGCCTGCATCTCATTTGAGCCATGCTGAGCAGCGAGTGCCGCGCCCTGTGCCGCTCCCAACGCTGAAAGCGTTTGCTGTTGTGCTCTGCTGACCTGGAGCGCTCTAGCGGGCGCGGGGCCCTTGATCCAGGCAATGAGCTCCATTATACCTTCTGAATCAGCAGAATCGGCATGTGCAGGCAGAATATGCCAGTTTTCAAGGGCAAAAATTGCGTCTTCGAGGTCGCAGGTATCGCTCGATTTGAGGGCTGCAGCTTGCATCGAGGTTGTGGCAATAGTGGTAAAGAATTTACACATGATATCACTCAGTGCCTCCAAAGCCACTGGAGAACACCTGTCAATACCATTTGACCGGCATATTTGAGCGCATGCAATGCGAGCTATTGACGAGTCAAAGGTCATGAATGATTACGTCACCACTAGTCTGCCACATGTCACTCTATACGGTCAAGGCTCTGCTCATATTGGACCAAGACGGGCAGCGGTTGTTTGGAAAATATTACCATAATGAGCCCAAAGACACAAAAGCATTCGAGAAAGAGCTCGTGGAGAAGACCAATCGCGTGAACGGCGATATCCTCATTTTCGACCAGCGCATCGTCGTTTACAAGCAGATGGCCAATGTGCTGTTATACATTGTCGCTGATCAAGACGAAAACGAGTGCTTACTTTACACTTTGCTCGTGGGCCTCAGAGACGCGTTAGACATCCTCCTTGACCACGCTGTCGACAAGACCTCGTTGCTCGAGGGGTACGACAAAGTGGCTCTTGTTTTGGACGAAGCAGTCGATGGCGGTATTATTCTTGAGACCGACCCTCAGGTCCTGTCCTCAAGAGTCACCAAGAAGGTCCAGGTCGAGGATGTCGTCTATGGTCTTGATATTAGCGAGAAGGGCTTTAAGAATATGTTCAATTTTGCCAAAGGTTTCGTCAAAAATCAGTTGCAGTAATGCACTGTACCGCCGTATTATCGCACATTATTATCCGCGTGTTACGTTTCTCCCAGTGGCCAGCGCTCTGGAGCTCTAAAACCCCGTAGACTCTACTAACGTCACTAAAGTACATAGTACACAACTATCTATTTCTTCTTGCCTTTAGCAGGTTTCTTTTGGCCACGACTGGCGTGGGTGGGCTTGCTGCCTGCAAGTTGAAGCCGTGACATGGGCAGAATCAGCTGCAAGTCATTGGACGTGATGGCCGAAAAAAGCTCGTTCTGCTTGGCCGTGCCCTTTTTGTTGTCCCAGATAACTCTGAGAACTTCTGAGGTAGCTTTGCCTTTCTTTTGGGTTCCAGGCAAAACCTTGACTTTGTGAGCGTTTCCTTGCATACTGGCCCAGGGTCCAAACATCGGTATAATAGCTTTCAGTTTTTCATCTGAAGCGGGTGGTTTAACGCTCAAGCTACCAGGGAAAGGTGTTTCCTCTACGACCTCAGCCGCGATACGCTGCAACTCGGCTTGACGGGCCCGCTCTTTGCGCATCTGCTTATACTCCTGTTCTTTTTGCTTCTTCTCCTCCTTCTCTCTACGCTCCTTCTCTTGGCGCTCTAAACCTTTAAGAGTACCAATCCGCTCAATTGCAGCTTTACGATCCTCTTCGTCTTGCTCCAGGTATTTCTTGAGCTTTTTCTTGTTACCGCGAACGCGTTTGGGAATGCCCTTTTCAGGTTCCGGGGAGGCACTGGGTGGAAAAGATGCTGGAGAAAGGGGAGATGATAGCTCCTCTGTCTCTGGCTCCGGTTGGTCTGTTTCAGCGTCATTTTCCACTGGATTTGGGTCCGTCGATGGCTCAGGAGTTTCGACCTCTGGAGTCTCGGGCTCTTCTGTCTCAGCATCTGCGCTCTCAGGGCTAGGAGACGGAGAATCTGCAGCCTCATCATCACTATCAATCTGGGTATCAGGGAATTCATCATCGCTGTCAAGCTGTGTATCGGGGAATTCCTCGTCTGAGTCGTCACCACTTGCGGTTCCATTGACACCTACAGCCTCATCCACAGCCTCTTCGATTTCATCAGTCTCATCTCTGCCAATATCCCACATCAGACAAAATCCAACATCAAAAGTATTGGGCAAAATGACGGTACGCTTAGCTGTCGAGGCCACTTCGTCTGCTGTAATGGGGTCACCTTTCTTATTTACTCGCGGGACCTGATCACGAGTTACGTACCAAGCATTCCCGGGGGATTTTGTCTCCCATGCTCTAGAGGACGCAACAGTGAAAGCTGCCGCTTCGTTCAATGCTTTAGGCGAAACCTCTTCACCCTTTGATTTGATTAAGACAACAGCAGCTCCTTCGATATCCGTATGTACATAGTAATCACCCTTGGAGAAGTAACGGGAGAGCAGGATATTGTTTTGAAGAGAATCGTGCCCACCAAGGGCTAGGTGTCCGTCACTGGTCAGGAACCAGTAGAACTTCTCAAACCAATACGGGCTGCGACGAACGTGTAGAACCCTCGACTTCGCGGTTGATTTAGCGAGTGACTTTTCGAGGTCACGCTTGATCTTTTGTTCAGCAGACTTGAGAGCTTTATCTGCTTGTTGCTCGGTCTTTTCCTTTTTAGCTCCCGCAGCACGACGAATAGAAAAGTAATCGCGTGCGTTTGCCCAAGCACCTTGGTTTAGCTTGACACGAGTATTCAATTTCTTGGCCTGATTGTGTTTTTTGGTGTCCACACCCGCGTCCGAGTCCGAGTCCGAATCCGAGTCCGAGTCTGAGTCCTGGCTCACCTCAGGGTTCGGCAACTGAAGAATCATAGCATTGCGATCAAGGTCTAGTTTGTGGATAAGCTTTGCCATTGAGTTGCCTTTCTTTTTCTCCATAGAGATGATGTTCTCAATGTCGCCCCAATCGAGACTCTGGTCAACAAGAGCCTTAACAGCGTTGATAGCCGCATCAACAAGATCCGCATTCTCTTGCAAGGCCATACCCATAAGTTCGTTCTGTCTCTGTACAGAATCAAGACCACGAAGACGATTCTCACGCTCGTTTTTAGCTGCTTCAAGTCGGCTCTCAGCAACTTTATGAATATGGTCCAATTGACTGTCCTGTTTACCGGCTAGAATAGCTCCGTAGTACTCATCCACAGTCTCATTATAGGTGTCGAACTCTCGTATAGTCAGCTCAGGTGCTTTCTTCACGACTCCCTCGAAGTATTCACGGAAGGGCTCGAATTCCTGCGACTCATCTTTCTTTTGCAAAATATAACCGGGAACTTTGGAAGCAGAGACCAGGGACTTGACCCATGTGTTACAATCATCCACAGCGGCCAATATCGACTGTACATCTCCTTCCTTTTGCTTGGGATCAATCCCACGCTTTTCTAAACAGTACTCGACCATTGAAAGGGAGGCACCGGAGAGCTTAGAATGGACACTACGCCCCAGTTTTTCTTTTCCAACAATAGCTTCAATGTCTTCTGGGGTAATGGGCTGAGGGGTTTTGTCTGCAAGCTCAATTTGACGCCCAACACCATAAACAATCTCGCCCACCATATTCTTTACGACCCTCATTAAAGCCAGCGTCTTATCAGTGCCATCAGTCAAAATGATATTGCCTCCAGCGAAGAATTCAAAAATAAGCTTGTACTGGTTGTCGCCAAATGTCATGACCAGGACTCTGTTGCCCTCGGGGACAGTGAGTTGCGATACTCGCATATTGCGGAGATGTTTGCGCAATTTTGATACAAAGGATGTGGGCTGAAGAGTTGCCTGGTGCTGGAATTTTGTCTTGTGGAGACGCATTCCCGGATCAACAATGAGAAATGTCTTCCCTTCCTGCTTGGTATCAAACTTGAGCAGGAAAAACCGGGAACTGGCTTCCAGTGTGTAGATATTTTGCAACCGGGAGTTTTCTATCTCTTCTTTGATTTCATTAACGACCAATTTTAGATCGAGGTAGCTAAAGCGTTGCTTCATAGTTACTGAAGATGCGGGCTGCTGACTTGCTCGAGAAGCACTATGATTTGGGAGGTAAGGAGGGACAAGCAATGGGGTGAAGAAAAGCATGTAGTAGAAGTAATAACATAGAATCTATTCAGTTGATAGAGGTGATTTGTGGTAGAAATGTATTCCGGGTGCACGCTTAAGTGCCTGTTCTCGACATTGATGCAACTCTGGTGAGTATACAAACGAGCGTCAGGTGCAATAAGAGAATTGAAGAACGTCCGCGCATTACGTACTTTAGAATGCAAATAGCAAAGGTGTAGATTGTGACACTGTTTGGGCTGTATTGCAAGTTTGCCTGCGAGAGCTATTCTCTGGCTCATTCTTTACGCTTCTAATGCAATTGCTACCTCAGTCGGCTGAGAAGTCGATGTCTAATATGCCCTCTCATTCCAAAAAACAGAAGAAGGAATCGAGCAATACACCACATGGCCCTGCCTGACTCTCACGATTCTCTGTTCTAGTTTGAGCTCACCTACCGCGTCAAAGTTTGGACCTTAAAGCTTGACTTAGTTGCCAGTAACAACGTTTAACAATACTATCGAGCCTAGAGTATGATATAGATCCAAATGTTGTGTAAATGATATACTTAGCTTCTATCAAATGGCTCATAGATCATAGACCCGTGATAGCATCTTGCGAGACTACAGTAACCACTGCACCGGGCCAATTAGCCTGCTGTATGTTGCATTCAGTCACAAATATATCTCAAATGGCAGCAATTTTGTCAGGTGTTGTAATGCTGCCTTATCTCAGTTTGTGCGTTCCTTATCGCACCAGGAAATGCTGCTCTATCGCAAATTCCCATGGCACAATAAAAAGAGATACTCGTTCCCACTGTTTGGCACCTAGGACTTGATTTATGTACGCCAAGCATGATAAGGTATCTTTTGAGGCACATCACCTCCTGATAAGCCATGCACCGCTGCCTGCAGCTCGGCGACCTCGATGCAGGTACGTGGAGAAGGGACTGAGGTTTGCAGCAAGAGAATAGGTATTTTAGCGAGTGTTCCAGTTATGGTTCCAATAGCTATTATACAATTTAATGAGCTGAGTTTCGGAATTCGCTTTCGTTAACCCATGGCCGCATCGATCAACCAGCCGCGTCTACCTTAAAGGGGCACGAATGCATCAAGGGATGTACGCATGCCTTTCTTCAAAAGAAATTATGTCGGATTATCAGCACGCGACAATCTTACCCCTTTGAGAAATGTAAGCACAGTCACAACGCGTGGCGCGGCTTCATGCAAGGAGGATCAGGGTATGTATTTTGACAGGTAAAGGTGGTAGTTCAGCCTACGCAGTAAGCATAAGCGGCTACACATTGATTTGATCTCACTATAAGCTCTCTTGAGAACTCTGTGAGTCGGCTCGGCAGGACAAACAATTTAGCCAGATACATTGAAGTCACTATAGAGTATTATGATTGCAAGATCTGGTTTACGCTGGTTTCAAATTACTTGATAGCCTAAATTTGTCTCAAACCTTTCCGGCGATGATTTCCAACGCAGTTATCACAAAGGGGTATAAGCCCACTTATGATCGACAATGTGAAACATCGCCCAGACGGGATACGCGTGGAACCAGAACAATTTCACCCGTCTCTTCTTAATTCTGCTTAATTTTTGAGGCGGTTTAGATCGATAGCTGCAGTGCTCTGGGGCGGATAGGATCTACTCGATGCTCCCCTCAGAGTCGCTACGCAACACTAGCAGTGCTAGAGATCGTATCTAATACTATCTACGTAAATATACACACCAAAAACAGGGTATTATTGAGTTTTGGAAACAATGATATTGCGCCATGCACGTAAAAATAACAATATGCACGGCAATTCGCTTATGTCTATGTAGCCCTCGTTGAGTTGTTGCTAACTCAAATTGCAATCATGTAGGAGGGACATTTACACCAGTAGAGAGTCTACCCTAGTGTATAAGCTTGTCATGGTTTTCTCGTATTTTTTACTTCACGCGACGCGTGGCTGTTTCAGGGGCTGCACCTGATAGTCGTTTCAACTCCTTTGACACATGATTTCCAAATTGAGCTGGCATACATGATGCAATGCAAGTAGTGGATTGCTCGAGCAGTCACGTGCCTCAACCCTTTCCTTTTTCCGAAAAGGAATGGAGGGACTGCCGAGGTTATTCTGGCGAAATTTGAAGGAAAAACAGGAATTTTTAAAAACTATTGGTCAGAGTTACGATTGCTCTCTATGATAGTCTAGCTACTTCTACTGTGGGGCTGCTGAGATTGCGGGGCAAAATCACAGAATGAACTTACTTGATACTTTTCTATCTTTACAAGTCAAGACTTCTAAGTGCAAAATATAAATTCGATTGTTTTCTTTCGAACCTCTTCTATCGAATTAAGCGATTATCGTTTTATTGCGGCTATATTACGCAATAGGCTATGACACAGTGAGATGTAAAGGCGCAATCAGAGGGTGAAAATGGGGAATGGTAAGTGCTACGTAGACGAAAAGACGCGAGATGTGAGTTTTTCAAATCCAATTTTCACTAAATTTACTATTTTTCACGATGTACAACACCCTACCCAGGGTGGTGCCGTGCGCAATGTACTAGGGATCTAGGGTTTCTCATCTGGGAATGGCAAGGCTGTGCTTGCATATGGGTGGTTCGTTGAAGCTGAGACGGCTACTTCAAAGAGACAATTATAAATTCCCGTGATTGAAATCGTGTTTCATCGAGAATATCATGTTAGTTCTTCTCTGTCGTCGCGTTATAGCTACTATACTCCTTTGTTGAAGTCGAGGTTGCGTACCTGCATGAGTAGTTTCATGCATGCATATGCAAGCGTTCTCGCTGAGCCACACCCGCATGAGAAGTATAAATATTATGAGTTGGCGCTGGGTATCCTCACACAAATGCAGTTCTCTTACATCCAAGCCCTCGCTGTTGTTTCCTACGTCGCTGCCCAGTCCTCCGCTGCCTCCGCCGCTGCCTCTGGTGCTTCCGCTGCTGCCTCTGGCGCTGCCTCTGGTGCCGCCTCTGCTGCCTCTGGCGCTGCCTCTGCCGCTTCTGGTGCCGCTTCTGGTGCTGCCTCTGCTGCTTCTGGCTCCGCTGCCGCTTCCGGCTCTGAGGCCGCTTCTGGTTCTGGCGCCGCCTCTGGCTCTGAGGCTGCCTCTGGTTCTGGTGCCGCTTCTGGCTCTGCCGCTTCTGGCTCCGCTAAGGCCTCTGGCTCTGGCGCCGCCTCTGGCTCCGCTAAGGCCTCTGGCTCTGGTGCCGCCTCTGGCTCCGCTAAGGCCTCTGGCTCTGGTGCCGCCTCTGGCTCCGCTAAGGCCTCTGGCTCCGGCGCTGCCTCTGGTGCCGCTTCTGGCTCTGGCGCTGCTTCTGGCTCTGGTGCTGCCTCCAACGCCGCTCCCCTTGTCGGCGGTGCTGGCGCCCTCTTCGCTGTCGGTGCTTTGTTGCTCTAAGTTTCAGCCGCACTATTTATGTAGACTACAAAATAAATAATCTTTTTATTTGAAATTTTAGACTTTCAGACGTTCAAGGATGCATATTCAGTCAATTCTCGGGGCTCACCACCACGCTACCATACTGGGCCGCCGCATAGTTTATGAGCTCCAAGATGTCTCACTGTAGGGTGTATAATAGAATGCTCATTTCTAAAGCCTGAATTTTGTTGGATTTGAGGAGGGGATGATTTCGACTAAAATGGAGCAACATGTGCCTGTCTAAATTATATAGATATCCGCATAGCATGCCTGAACAGCCAGCTAGATTCATCGAGGCCTGGTTAGACCGGTCAGAGACATACCAGAACTAGTCTATAGCATGCTTCTGTGAAGACTCGAGGCCTGGTTAGACCGGTCAGAGACATACCAGAACTAGTCTATAGCATGCTTCTGTGAAGACTCTACTCTCTTGATCTGAAACCAAGCTCCCAATCACGACCATGGCTACTAAAATTGCATTTTCCAAGTGTTTAAAGAGCTATTTTTACAAAGTTTCATTTTCCATGCTAACAAAATCAGTCCTTCGCCGCCGAATTGTTGACTGCCATTGCAGGCCAGAGATCCCCTTATGTCACCCTGGCAAGCTTATCTTAAACTATCCCCCAACGTCCGCTTGTACCTTGGTCTTAGCACGTTTTTAGTTGCACTTTACGGAAATTACAGATTAACTCAAAGCGACAATGAGCAAGCCGAAAAACACAGACTCGAAGAGCTCCAAAAACTCACTCGAGCAGATCGCGAGTGATCTGGCCGCGAAAAAGTATAAAAATGTGGTCTTCTTGGTTGGTGCTGGCATCTCGACTGCCGCAGGAATTCCGGATTTTCGCTCCCCTGGAACAGGTCTTTACGATAACCTCGAAAAACTTAATCTGCCGTACCCAGAGGCTGTCTTTGATATTGACTACTTCCGCAAGAAACCTTTGCCCTTCTACACACTTGCAAAGGACCTTTATCCCAGTCTTTTCAAGCCAACAGATTTCCATAAGTTCATGAAATGGGTCGAGGACAAGGGAATGCTCAAGCGAGTTTACACGCAAAACATTGATACTTTGGAGAGATTAGCGGGAATTTCTGATAGTAAGATCGTGGAGGCACACGGATCTTTTGCTACTAACCACTGTATTGACTGCAAGTACGCTCCAGAGCCGTCTTTTGTCGCCGATATCGTTCTCAAACAGCCAAAGGTAACCATCCCTAAATGCACCAAATGTGGCGGGATAATCAAACCTGACATTGTGTTTTTTGGTGAGGGCTTACCGGAACGCTTTTTTGACATGATGGATAAGGATTTCAACTCCGAGGTTGATCTTGTCATTTGTGCTGGCACATCACTTCAGGTCCAGCCTTTTGCTCAACTGCCAGATATGGCGCCGCGTAGTTGTACTCGACTACTTTTGAATGCAGAAAAAGTGGGCTCTTTTGGAAGAAGGGGTAATGATGTTGTAGTCAAATGTTCACTAGATGACATCACGAAACTGATGCCGTTTATGGGAGAAAGCGAAGACAAGAAGGAAGTCACTGCGAGCGGAGACAATAAGAAGCACGAGAAGAGCGAGACAGAAACTCGGACGCACGCGGGCGTAGAGAAAGATTCAAAGTCGGACACTGTCAAAACCAATCCCGCAAAGGCATCTGAATCAACGGAGACACCTGCATCGCCGCAGGACAAGGCCTCCGAGCGTGTCAACGATATCGCCAAGAAACTCGGTAGTCTTGATCTTGACTAACTAAGTAGAACCACTCCATTTTTACCCTAACTTATTGTGTGAACAGCGCTTCAGGATTAAGCCGAAATTTGGCACCTTTAGCGAAGTAGCCATAATACCATCTAGATATGTATATAAGTAGTTTACGCGTCCAAACAAATGCAAAAATGCAGAAAATGATGCAAGTATCACAAATTAGCGCTACTGATTTCTCATTAGCACGTAAATAGTGCTAGACGCATCCGACGCGCGGCTGACATGGAACAAATAGATGCGTGTATTGAGTCGCTAAATGAATTGAAAGATCGCCTGAGGGAGCAAAACTTAGAGAACACACAGACAAATGGCAATGAATGCATTCATTGTATTGAAAAATCCGCAGAAGTTGAAAAACTGAAGCTGCTAGTTAAATCTTTAAGCTCGGAAAGAAAGGCACTGAAGCGCTCGCTGGATCTGATTAAAGAACAGCGCCTGCAAGATAAACAAACCATTAAGCTCTGGCAGGAGCGCCTGAAGCTGTTTTCAGCTCAGAAAAGTAGTGCTTCAACAGAAGCACCAGACACACACCCAAACGAGACGTCGACCGAGCGAAATTATGATACTGGGGATCTGCCTACCGATGAGACACGTTTAGAATCATCGCCTCCACGGAACCGTGCCGTCAGCTCTAGTCTCACAATGGAGAGTATACGCGAGGTGGCAGAAGAAGCCGAAGTGCTCGAACAACCTGTGCCGCCAGAAAGTCAGTCCAAACGAGCTAGAGTGGAGGTCAAAACCGAGCCAGAGGATGAAGAGGGGCTTTTCGTGAAGCCAATGCCGCCGCAGCGAGTTACGCTGAAATCTCTGCTAGAGAGAGATTGGCACCCAAACGACTTTATGATCAACCCGGCACAGAACGAAGGTGTTGCCCACGCATACCACGAGAAAGTATTAGGAAAGGCAAGGAAACATTTGAACTGCAAGAACTGTAAAGAGTGTGGCAAGTTTGAGGAGCTCACAGGCTTGAAACTTACGCATGCTTCGAAACACCGCGAGTTATGGTCAAAACAGGACACCCCCCCAGGGTTCTGGAGAAGCGGGTTTGACACAATGGCAGAGAGTCTGGACAGGAGAGAGTCCAAAGAAATCATTCGCGCAGAAGCTTTGGAGCGACTTCACGAGGCCATCAAGGGAGGCAAGTATTTTTTCAAAGACACCGAGCTACAGAGGCAAGCTAAAGAAGGACTTATTGACATTGAATAAACTAGCAAACACCTTCTTCCTATTTATGTAAACTTATTTATGAAATTTTTTCAAATGCTATCACAAAGCGCTGAGAGCTCCCGTATGCTTTCGAGGGCGGAGTTTATTCAATGCTTCGGGTATTGACGACCCATCTTTTAATGCCTCCTGGAGTTGATCTAATGAAAAGACCTTTTTACCTTCTCCTTCGATGTAAATAACAATCTGATGCCAGATCTGTTCAACGTGTAAACCCGTTGACTCCCGTAAATGCCCGTACGCAAGCTGGCCATTCTTGAGGGACTCTATAGTGGGCTCGTCAAGAGGAGGCGGTTTTAGATTCACAGCTCCTTCACTGAGCTGGAACAAAACAACCTGGATATCCTTACTCTCAAACACGATTTTCCAAGACAGAGTCCACAGAACCCTGGTAGGGGAGCGCTCATACAGATGAAGAGCCTCATTAGTCCCGGGCGCTGATTGGAATAACTCCACCTTGTTACGGGTGTAAAGCCAGTTGAGATCACTCCGCTCAAAGCTAGGGAAACGAGTCGTCGAAACGCGGCCGTGACTTACCTCAAAGTTGACCTCCTCAAAGCCAAGAGAACCTTGCGCGCCCTTGAATGAATGATGTACACTGAAAGCGTATCGATCACGAGAGTTATAAAGAGCTCTTGCAATATCAACGGTGCTGTAGTAGTAGAGCGTATGGGCGAACAGGTATGCATCTGGGGGGGAACCAGCACACTCGCAGAGATCACTTAACTGATGGGTACAGCTGGAGATTGTTCCTGCGCTACCAAAATCATCACCAGGTGTCTCAATATTCCATATTATGTCGGTGTAGCAGTTAGCGAGCTGGGGGCACTCGCCTGCGACGTAAATGATGTTAGGGGTGGTGAATAGTCGCAGCATTCGATGGAACGTTTCATCGACTGCCAAGTCAGTTAAAGACTCCAGGTATGGAAGACCACTGCTAGGAATTTTGTTACTTGTCACAATTGTTTTGTCTGGAAATAAGGCTCTCAGTTCATCAATTTGGTGATCCGGTAGTTTGTGGATGCGGACAGATATATTATAGTCCGATGTGAAGCTGTTTGCGGGGCGTAAACTATCTGTCCCAAACAAATCTTCACTTTCAATACTCATAATTTTTTCGAGGGCTAGTTCAACTGTATTTATATGGAGATTGTGTCATAGTTGAGTGATATTTCTACATAGCATGTGACCAGTTTCTGTTTCTGTGCGAGACTGAAATAGATACTTAATAAGAAATACAAAGTCTTGGTACTGCTGAATAGTTGACAATTGCACGCTAGTCTTGGCGAAGCTCGAACCTTGTGCTGTGACCTGATCGCGATACAGGTGTCCCATGTCGAAAGGTAGGTGCGCATAACTATACAAGGAGCGTTGTTGCAATAACTGATGGGTGGCTTCATTTAATTAGAAGCAACGCCTCTTAGAAATTGCCTCAATGCCCACGTGTGAGGGCTACGGCATCACTAGCTCGGTGTGCATTGTACCTGCATACTGCTCAGTAATAAAATCGCTTGATCGCATGATTTTGTGCAATATGGCGAGGACAAAGCAAGTCGTTCTCCGTGCATATGGCTCAATTTCACGTATTTTGAGCCTACAACCGCAATCACCCCCCTCATGTAGCGCGAGAGCTTACGAGCACAAATTTCACTGCAGCGTGACGTCACTCACATACACCACCATCGGAGCGGTTGCTGTTGACGGGAATGGACAAGGGGGGAACCGAGCATCACAGGCTTGCACGGGGACATAGATTTCCTGCAAAGTCAAAATACTCATAACCCCATACTTTGCCCCACCGCTAGGCTATGTTTACTACAAAGTTTACCTCAGACCGTACTTGTTTAGACCCAACTATCTAATCCACAAGTATGGACCTCGTGGCACTGACCCGAACGAGTAAGTAACGCATTTCAATGGTTGAAGCAAAGTTTACTAACTAGAAATCTTGAATGCTATAGATAGCGTCCAAGCCAAGTCTGGCTATAAGACGGTCGTAGTAGATGCGGCTGGCCAGCGCCTATTGGATATGTGCATGGAAAAGCACGTTTTGCTGGATCGCAAATGCGCTAATGTGATGGCGCTCGATTCAAAACGTCCCACAGAAACTTATCTGGATGTCATTTATATTATTGAGCCCGAGCGGTACAGCTTAGAATGCATCGGGGCAGACTATAGCCGCGTGCCCCGCAGATATGGCAGGGCCCATGTCTTTTTGTTAGGGGAAAGCCGGAGTGCTGCTGCTGAGCTGCAAGGGAAATTAGGCGGCCATCTTGCCTTTGTAAAAACAGCCGATTTCAGTGTCTTGCCATTGGAGCGACAGGTGTTCAGTCTTGGAGATCCCTATAATTCAGATATGCTTTACAATAAGCACCTTCCTATCAATTTGCAGTACATATCGAAATTCACTGATGCGCTGTTTCATTTGGTGGTGTCTTATGGTACAGACCCAGTAATCCGCTACTGGAATCCTGTTTCGAAGTACGAGAAATGCGAGCTGCCAGCAATTGTAGCAAACGCCCTTAATGATAGGCTTAAGCAAGTCCCCCCCGCGGCCCCCACTCCTCACAAAACCCAGGTGTTGATTCTCGACCGTAGCGTCGACCAGCTCAGCCCTCTGCTGCACGAGTTCACTCTTCAGGCTTTGGCATACGACTTGTTATCCTTCGAGGACAATACTCTAAAGTCTGAACCAGGTGGAGTACTGGACGATAACGACAAGGAATGGACATCGCTCAGACATACCCACATAAGTTTCGCCATTGAAGAGTTGACTCGCAGGGTAGCAGAGCTGAAAGCCGCCAACCCACATTTCGGTAATAATGATACAGCGGTGAAGGTCAGTGATATCAGAAACATGATGGCAGCCCTCCCTGACTTCATCAAGTCAAAGGACTCAATGGCCGTTAACCTACAGGTGGCTACTGACTGCATGGATCTTGTAGAGAAAAATCGCGTGATGCAAGTTGCCGACTTAGAGCAGGAGTTTGCTCTTGGGACTGACTCTGATGGCCGTAAGCTGGGCCCAGAGTCCGTTGATAAGCTTATTGGTCTCTTGGGAGACAAAACCCTTCATAAGGATATTAAATTACGTCTGCTGATGGTTTACATTATACACAGGGGCTCTGGACTCTTGCAACAGGACCACGATCTCTTGAGAAATCATGCTCAGCTGGAATCTTATGAAGCGGAGATGATCCAGAACCTCAGCTGTTGGGGTACCCCAGTGGTCAAGCAGTCTACGTCCGGAACTGACAGCAAGAACACCGTTTTCTCTTCTGAAAACACAGAAGAGCAGTATTTATACGCCAGGTATACTCCTGGTCTCAAGAACATTCTCACAGCTACCCTTCAGAACGAGTTGGATAGCAGATTGTTCCCTGTGATCGGGGAAGCGACGGAAATGAATGATCCCAGTCTCACAGCGGCCAATTCCTTGCGCAATCCTCGCCAACGTGCCACATGGGCTCGCACAACTGGTGGTGCCGTCCAAAAGCCCAAAATCATTGTGTTTATGTTGGGTGGGTTCACCGCTGCAGAAAGACGCGCGGCGTATGAAGTGTCAGGAAACTCATCAAGAGACATCATTCTCGGTGGTCCAGATGAACTGACTCCTGCAAAGTATCTCAGATTTTTGGCCCGTCAGAAGCTACCTCGCGAATACCTTGGCCTCCCTTGCGACGCACCACCAAAGAGAGCACCAAAGTATCTTTTCGAAAGTGACAAAGCGCCGGCCCCCAAAACTAACGCACCCTCAGCAGCCACACCCACAGCAGCCGTTCCTGCTCAAGGGCCAAAACAAGGCACTCCACCAGCACAGTCTGCCCCTAAAGCGGATGTTCTCAAAGATCCTGGGATGCAGAAAGAGAAGAAAAGGCACAGGTTTTTTAAGCGTTAGTGTAATTTTGTAATCTATATGTTTTAGTGTTTTGCAGGCATGTCTGCCGGTTCTCCCAAACTGGACCAGACGCTATATCTCAGCCCTTCAAGCCTCACCACTGTAAGCATGCTCCAAAGACTACATAGCACAACGAAACCTCCACCTCTCCCCTTGCTAAAGGGTGAGTCTGACGATTTAACACTTGAAAAGCCCTCCTCAGATATAGATGAGCTTTTGGAGCAGCGAATGACGCAATTATCCGAGGAACTTAATGGGCCAAAAAAACGCGTGCAAGCGTCCAAATCGTTCGAGTACCCTGCGGACGCAAAGTCAACAGTGAAGCTTATTGGCACTAGAACTCTAGGAGTTTGGACCTACCACGAGTCCAGTGATACTTGCGCTATTTGTCGCTCTGAGCTCTCAGCACTCTGTGTTGAATGCGAAGGTACAAGTCGCAAGGCCGAGCTATGTAATGTCAGTTGGGGAATGTGCAAGCATGGTTATCATAGCCATTGCATTTTAAAATGGACTGAACAGCGTAATGCTTGCCCGATTTGCCAACAACCTTGGAATTGTATCGAGGAGGACAGTCCTCTGAGTTGAGCGGATGGGATTCGTCTTTATATTTATTTAATTACAGTAGATGTGCAAATCTAAGTGAGCGCTCGCTTGAGGTCTTCAATCAGATCCTCGACATTCTCGCCTCCAACAGAGACGCGAATCAGTTCAGGGGGAGACGTCGCATCACTCAGTAGGCGCCACTCAAGCATACTCTCGATACCACCCAAAGACGTGCAGTGGTGAAACAACTTCACTTTATCGGGGACCGCTTTGGCCGATTCCCGATCAACACACAGGAACGAGAATGTAGGGGGACCCTTAAGTACTTGTTCTTTGACGAACGGTTCTGTTTGAAGAGATGCATGACGAACTTCTTTAAGAAGTGGAAGCTCGTGCTTATGAGTGCTCAAGTATTCCACAATCTTGGCGGCATTATCGGCTTGTTTGTGGATTCTCATCTCGTATGTTCTCAATGAGCGGAGTAGCAGCCAACTCTCCATAGGAGGCAAAATTGTCCCTAGTAAAAGTCTATCATCCCACAAACGTTTGACCAATTCCTCGTTGTTTTTGACAGAAAGTGTTCCCGCGAGCAAGTCGGAGTGACCACCAAAGTATTTACTGCCCGAATGCATAACCAGATCAGCGCCATGCTGGAACGGGTCACTGAGAGGAGGGGGAGCAAAAGTTGCGTCCACAAGCAGCAGGGCACCTCTCTCGTGTGCGATTTTGGCGTACGTTGCGATATCGCGAGCAGTTCCACTGGGGTTTACTGGCGTCTCAATGTGGATAACATCGCCCTTGCCCAATTGGTCTGGGTCATCGGCAATGTCGATAACTTTGATTCCGTAGTTACGCTTGAGCAGTTTCAGAATACCAACACAACCGTGGTAGCTAGGGGTGGCCGACATGATGACCTTGGGGTTGAGGGAGACGAGCGCTGCGTGGAAAGCCCCGAGGCCATTGGCGAAGACAAGGGTCGGTTGGCCGATGATTTTCTCCAGAATCTGCTCCACACGGTACGCATTGGGATGGCCAATACGGGAATAGTAGTAATTTGTTGAAGTGGCCTCGATGCCTACATCCTGGCCGGGGGGGTACTCATAAGTAGTTGAGGTTCGAAGGGGAGCCCCGATATCTGGGAGCCCTCTGATAGCGTTATCGGCATGAATGGTGTCAGTTGCGAACGACATAGGAGTACGAGACGGATCTGTAATAATGTCTATGATTTATATGATGAACTACTCGTGATTACTCGTGACGCACTGGGGGTGACTCACGTAAGGGACCAGATCTGGGCCTTGTGCACTGATTACCAGGCATGAACGAATTGATATAAGGAGCCGAATAATAAGAAAGATATCGCAGCTCAGAGCCATCGCAAGTAGTTCTTACTTTACAACTAAACGATCATATACGATTTTAGATAGACTACCACCATTTAGTCAATGCTATCTAGAAATAAGATTAAAATTTAAGGGCGTGGGGACGGTCACCCTTCTTCAAGGAGAAAGTGGTGCTCAAGTACTTCTTAAGCAAGGGGGTCTTCTTGATCTCAGCGATCAAAGCAGCGTCGACGGTCTTCTGGTCCTCGACACGCTCGGAAGCAAGAGTCTTCTTGGCGGGGACAGCGTCACCGAAGAGCTCCTCCTCAGTGGGCTTGTGCTCGGTCTTGCGGTCACGGGCAAAGTAAGCGACACCGAATTTGTCAGTCTTGACGGAGCTGACGTCGACCTTGGTAGAGGTAGCAATGACGTAGCGGGCGTTGACACGGCGAAGGGGGACACCGTTGACCTTGAAAGGACCGGAAACAAGGAGAGTGCCGTCCTCAAGGGATTTGAGAAGCACAACACGCTTACCACGGAAGCGGCCGGCGAGGAGGATGAGAACAGCGCCGGGAACGAGGCTGGCACGCAACTTGGCGGGCTTGTTAACCTTACGGCTCTTCTTGGGAGTGGGTGCCGGCTGAGCAGGGTACCACTTTTGAGCAGATGCAGCAGACATTGGATATAGAGTGAGTGGAGGGTGCTTTGAGTGGGTTTGTGAATTTCAGGCTAGCCCTAACGTGATGACTAATAGAGACTCAGCTGAGCTTTCGTTCTCTCACTTGAGGCAAGTCGGGTGAAGGCCGGTTTGTAATCTTTTAGTCACCACCACTGGCTGGGAAAGCCAAAGCATCAGTCTTACGCAGTGTCTCTCTAGTTTTAGCAACTTAACGACTATGCATATCCTTATATTCGGTGGATCGGGGTTTCTTGGTAAACGTATAGCACAGTATGCTCACTCTGCTGGCCATAAAGTCTCTATAGCCTCTCGCTCTACCTCATTAGCATCGCCATTTCCTGTCCACGCATGTGACGTTTATGACCCATCTACTTATTCTCATCTAATTGACTCGGCAGATGCTGTGGTCCATTCAATTGGTACATTCTTCCCCTCTACTGCCTACAAGAATTTAATTGGAGAGCCACTGACCCCATGCACGGCGCTAAACTTGGCTAAATCGCATATCCAAGGAGGAAATCCCCTTGTTGATGGGTACACAAAAGTCAATACAGCAAGTGCAGATGTTCTGGCGAGAGCCACAGACAAATCTGCCTCTGCAGCAAACAAGATCAAGGCATTTGTGTATATCAGTGCAGAAGCCTCCAAACTGACCAACCCAGAATATATTGAGAGCAAGCGTCGTGCTGAGCAGCTAATCGCTGATAACAAGCATCTGAGGTCAGTCTATCTGCGTCCCGGGATTCTTTACGACCCTAAACATCGGCCCAGTTTTCCCCCTTCTGTCCGAGACATTGTCTCAGGTACCCTTGCAGCATGGGATGTTGTGACGCCCGCACCGCGTACATCAGCTGATACCCTTGCTAAGGCCGTTGTGGATGCATGTGTAGACCCAGAAATTAAAGGCGTTGTGCCTAACGAGGCTTTGCGCCAATATGAGGCGTTAAGCTAGGGACGACTTAGTATGGCCTCGTATCAATGCGTGTAAATGATGTATGTATTTTATGTCTCTGAATAAATTAACAGTCTAGACCTACCCGATTCCCTCATGCGTTCATAACTATCTTCTAAACCGTTTGAGAGGATCGCCTCTGCCTCTTCTTTTCTTATTCTTTTTGTTGCGATCGTTGGTGAACTTACGAACAGAGTGACTCTTGTCCACAAACAACGGCTTCGAGGTCTCAACAGAATCAGGCAACAAATAATTAGGAACATTCTTCAACTCAGAGTTAAGACGGGATGGGTGCAAAGGAGCGTCATGGCGGAGAGCGTTAAGGTCGTCCGGGTTCTCCTCGAAATAGCGCTGTAACTTGGCACTGTTTGCGATTTCATTCTTGATCTCTTTGATACGTGCCTCACGAACTGCCACTTTAGTTACTGAACGGAAGGCATCTTCACAACGATAACGGAAGCTCTCTACCTGTTTCATATCGAAATTGTACGGCTTAACCTCAGCCTTTTGAGCCTCTTGAGATTTGATAATGCGAGCAAGTACTTTTTCATCTTTCACAGCTGTGGGATATGAAGCGATTTTATGCTTGCCAACTTCATCAGCGGGGACCACAAAGCTGAGACTGAAACCTGATTTGTTTGCGCGTGCAGTTCTTCCAACTCTGTGTACATATGCCTTGGAAGAGATGGGCAAGTCAAAGTTCAAAACACATGCGACATTCTTGAAATCAACACCGCGGCTGACGCCATAGTCACTAGATGTCTTGGACTCTGCTTGCTTGTGACTGTCATCGGTTGCAATCAAAACTTTGTAAAAGTTCTTATTAAACTGGTCGAGATTATGCAAACGTGAGGCCACAGGGAGCTCGGAGTTCAATGCTGTGCTCTTAATGCCAAACTGCTCGAAGAAAAGCTTGAGACGGTAACAACGGTCGATGTCATTGACAAAGATAATCGTCTTACCACGTAATAAGTTCAGTTTGAAGATAACGTATGCCAAAAGAAACTTGTCGAATTCACCACATTTTACGTAGTATTGAGACAACTTATTATCTTCACTTTCTTGCAGCTTGAGAGTGACAGGCTTGGTGCAGAACCACTCCTTGAGCTTGTCGCAGTCCTCACCTAGGGTTGCACTCATAAGCCATGTTTGGGGCCCCTTCTTGAGAGTATTCTTGAGCTCCTCAAGGTCCTGTTCGTACCCATAGGTCATCAAAAGATCAGCTTCATCAAACACAATGTATTCCAACGAGTCGGAGATGTTGCCAGCTTTGAGTTGTGTAACAATAGTCGACGGTGTTCCTACAATGATCTGGGGGGTTTCACTGAGCAGAGATGCTCTGACAGAGTCGTTAATTTGTTGGCCGATATTGGCAGTCTGAATCTGACGCTGAGCGAATATGAGCATCGAGGCAATAACTTTGGCAACTTGGTCGCATAGCTCACGAGACGGTAAAACAATAAGAGCTTTATTACCCGTGGCATTGGAGCTCAAAAGCTCATGAAGAATTGGTGCCAAGTATGCAACTGTTTTTCCCGAGCCAGTCGGGGCCCGGGCCACGATGTCTTTTTTCTCTTCTAGTGCAAGCGGGATACCTTCAGCTTGAATAGGTGTGGGTTCATTAAATCCTTGCTTCTTTAGAGCTTGTACAAGCCTATTGTCCAAGACCTGATCCAGCATGGAAAAAAATTATGTAACACTGACAATTTTACTATATCTCCCTAGGTAATCAGTGTGCATGAAGAGTGTGGAGAATGAACATTTAAGTTTGTAGAAAATGTGGTCATAAACTTTGATTAAAGCTTAACGTCTTTTTGGATCTGAAACAGCCTCGCTTGTTCCTTTCCAGCGCGGAATGTGCTATCAATGAGCGTGGCTGGCCATACTAGAGGGGAAGTGCCTTCTAAATGACGTGAATCTGTAACCTGAATTTATCTTTCAAGGAATTGATCTAGAATTGGTTGTTTTGATGCGTTTCATCCGTACCTTATGCTTATTGTATACTCCAACATCGTGCGGCTCATGCGGCTCGCTAATCTACTTTTCCTCGTTACCGCTAAATAACTAGGTCCCGCCTTCGTTGCAGATTGGCGTTTGAAAAACGTCAACTCTCTGGATTGTGTCATGGCTATAGTGCCTCAATCTAGACCGCATTGACGTTTAACGATACTTGAGGGTTTATCCCTCTATCCAAAAAAGGACTGGATGGTTACAAGTCCGTTGCTCCGCCATGAAAAAGCCGCAATGAGCCAGCAAGAAATCCAAGCTGATGGGGTTTACGGCCAATTTTTGCCTAATTGGAAAGACTGTGGTGTGGTTTCCACCACGCCAACAATGAGACAAGCCTAAAGTGCCATAAATGTAGGCGCCCACTATTATGCGTGTTATAAAAATTGCTAAAAAATTGAGTCTATCTATACACATATCCAACCTATGAGCAAAGGCTGCACCGTTATCCTTTGTATGCAAGAATTCATTTTGTGTCAAGTACCATCTGTTGAACTGGGTGAGTATCTGTGCAGGTGGATTGCAGGTGGATCCAAGCCGGTGGCTGAAGAGGTGGCGCCTCGCCTATTCTTCGTTCAAAAGCAAACAAGATACGGTGCATTTCCGTGCGCCCGGCGCTCTAAAAATTGCTCTTTGTGGCTGAGCCAAAAGACTTTAGAAGCGCGGGGGGCATGTGTGTTGGGAATACAAGGTAAGCGTGGGGGAGGGGGTTCTGACAGCGGGCTCAACCCCTCCAGAGTACCGTATAGGCGGGGGTCAAATGCAATAGCAGGGCTAGGGCAATACGCGACAGCTGCAATGCACCCTGCAGACGCTTGAAATTTTCCGCTTTGATACCAGTAATGTACAGGTTTTGTCAATGTCTCGCGACATTAAGTTCTGAAGAAACCAATGATTGATAGATATGTCGAAGTATAATCCACTGAGCTTTACAATCCGCAAAGTTACGGACCTGATTAAGCATCGGAAACTGGATCCCTAGTCCCCAACCATGCCATAACTCACGCCACATTCAAAACAGATCATGAAAAATAAACGTGTATTGTATAATTTATTTGCTACGACGCGGAAATTAGTGTGTGGTCATTGCGTTCGCCTCAGCAATATGTGCGCCGTGGCTAAGAAGGGAAAATGCCGCGCTCAAAAGAGTGCATACGCGTTTGACAGGTTACCCAAATAGTAAAAAATACGTATTGGTTGAGTTTCCCCCATCAAAACTGTTGCTCCTCTTTGATGAACCTACAGTTGAGATAGCTGATCAATGACGCAAACTTTGATCCACCTGGTGCTAACCCTAACATCGCGCATTGCATAAGGGGTCAATTTATCAATGACCCGCCTGTCTCATCCTCTCAAGTTGCCTCTACACTCACAAACTACATTGCCAACGAAAAAGATGTCCACATCTGTGCAGGACTGGCCCCGCGCACATTCGTCTAGTAGCACTACTGGCACTAGCACTATCCCTCCGTTGGCGCTTTCGCTAGGCAGCAATAAGCCACCAAGCCCAAAGTCAAAGCTGGTGTACGGGCAATCCAATTCACCAAGCCTCGAGTATATGCGCCGCTCAAGACCTGGCGCTAACTCTTCACAGTACTCCCCGCATTCCCCGGAGCTTTCTCCGACGGACAAAACGGCGATTCCCTCGTTCCCCAAGTTCACACAAACTGCGCCAAACTCCCCGCTAAACATGAGTCCCACGGCCTCTCCCTCTGTTAAAAATGCTACTCTGGCTCCTGCCAGGCCAGCGCTTGTCCATAAAAAGAGTGGGGAGCTGGTAAAGCCAAGCCTCAAAATCCCAATGGTGCGCACCAAATCCCTCCCCAACACAAAGAACGTGCATTTCGCGGCGCAAGAGTCTCTTGTCGATGTCCGGCGATTCAATGGTCGTGAACGTCCCGCTTCGGTGTCGCTCAGCGAAAGCGATACCACCGACGATGAAGACGACGATGAGGAGGAGTGGACCATGCAAAGCCCCAATTTTACACCTCGCAAATACACAGGCTCTGATCGCCCCAATGTCTACCTCGAGAGTGTCTATTTAGCCGAAGATACTGTTAAGGGCTCCATCTTAGTTCGCAACATCGGCTTCTCGAAGACCGTGGTTATTCGCTACAGCGCCAACTTTTGGGCCTCTGCAGCCGAGGTGCAAGCCAAGTACACCGACGATATTCGTAAAAAAGATCGCTCCGCTGGGTTCGATCGGTTCCTCTGGGAACTTCCCCTTTCCTCTCTGCCACTTTGCCGCAACTCATACAGCGGCACCACAGTTCTCTTTGCAATCCAATATACAGTTAATAACGAGGAGTTCTGGGACAACAACCGTGGCATGAACTACGAGCTCACATTTAGAGATGTCGCTGCTAGTTGGGATCCGTTCACTTCTCCCCAGCAGCAACAACTACAGCAGCAGCATCAGCAACAGCAGCAGCAGCAGCAGCGCCCACAATTAAATCGCATTCCATCTTTCCTCACCGAGGAACCCGCTGGCACCCCCAAGCTTCGTACCGACAATGACAACCCTCTAAAGAGTCGCTACTCGTTTGGTGCTGCTCTCAGTAACCCCCGTTTTGGTGACCAGAAAGCTGAAATGTTCAGCGAAGATTACGAGGATATACTTCAGCGCTACTGTTTCTACACACCTAGAAGATGCAGCGAGTAAAATTCCAAACACTCACCAAAAATTATATTTTATTTCATCATCATCTCGCAGAGGCAGATCATAGCCCTCTCGGCGACAAATATAATGAATTTACGTAATGATATTGTATTTATTTATACACTCTTTGTTTATTAGAACTCTTTTCTCGTCTAAAGTATAGTTTCTATCTTTGTTAGATGAAGCGCTTGGCCAGGTGAGTCACACTACGTCATCATACAGCGATTAGATAGTAACCCAACGTAGGGGTAGATGCATTAGCCATTGCTTCTCGCTTGAAGCTAATGCATTCTGATAAACCCCGGATTTCTTGGTAAAGAATTATCAGTGTCTCACCGATCAAGGAAAAAATTTTCTACCGCCCCCAAGGCGTATATCACCGGATTTCTTCTGGTAAATTGCGAATTCCGCCCTAATATATACGCCTTGCATGATGCAGATCAGGCACAGAGAATCTGCAGCTGCTAATGACCACGGAAGCAAAAAGGCTTGAGGGGCGATAAAGCGAGTTGTAAAAAAGTTAGAAATCATAACATGAGATAATTATATACGGATCCGTTGAGGACTTATAAATAGTGTTGAAACGAGCCAAAGGTAGTCTAAGGCTTTTTTTAGGCGGTCTTCTCACGGAAAACCTTGGCGGCGTTGACCATGTTGGTCAACTGGGCACGAGTCTCATCCCACTTACGGGTCTTGAGACCACAGTCGGGGTTAACCCACAACTGTTGCTTGGGGTAGATGGCGACAATGTCGGCAAGGCGCTTCTCGAACTCGGACTGGGGAGGGACACGAGGGGAGTGGATATCGAAAAGACCGAGACCAATGTGGTTGGGGTAGGTGCTGAAGTCCTTGATGTAGTCGGGGTCGTCCTTCTTGGAGTACTCGATAGAGACAACATCGGCGTCAAGGGCCTTGATAAGGGAGGAGCGGAGATCAGAGTAGCAGAAGTGAGAGTGGATCTGGGTGGAGTCCTCGACACCGGAGGTGGCGATACGGAAGGACTCAGGAGCCCAGTTGAGGTAGTCGTCACGCTCAGCGCCCTCGCGGAGAGGGAAACCCTCACGAATGGCGGGCTCATCGACCTGGATGATGGTGACACCGGCAGCCTCAAGGTCGTTAACCTCATCGCGAAGAGCAAAGGCAAGCTGGCGGGCCTGCTCCTTCTGGCTCAAGTCATCACGGGGGAAAGACCAACGCAAAATGGTAACGGGACCAGTAAGCATACCCTTCATAGGCTTGGAGGACTTGGACTGTGCGTACTTGGACTCCTTGACAGTCATAGGGGAGGGACGAGAGATATCACCGACAATGATAGGGGGACGGACATAACGAGAACCGTAAGACTGGACCCAACCGTTGGTGGTGAAGGCGAAACCCTTAAGCTGCTCACCAAAGTACTGAACCATATCGTTACGCTCGGGCTCACCGTGAACGAAGACGTCGAGGCCGACCTCCTCCTGGAACTTGATGGCGTCGTCAATCTCCTTCTCAATGAACTTGTCGTACTGCTCCTGGGTGATCTCGCCCTTGGCGAACTTCTGACGCTGGACACGGATCTCCTTGGTCTGAGGGAAGGAACCGATAGTTGTGGTGGGGAAAAGAGGCAAGTTCAACTTCTTCTGGGCCTCGTCACGCTGGGCGAAGGGGGAGGAACGCTTACCATCGCTCTCCTTAAGGTCGGAGACACGCTTCTTGACGGCACCGTCGTTACGGATCTCAGCGGCATCACGGGCAGCGATAGACTTGGCATTGGCCTCGAGAGCAGCCTTCTCATCCTGACCAGAGGCGGCACGGGCGAGGACAACGACCTCGCTGACCTTCTGAGTGGCAAAGGCGAACCAGTCCTTGATGCTCTCGTCGAGCTTGGTCTCGTTGGCAAGGTCAACAGGAGTGTGCAAAAGGGAAGAGGAAGTGGCGACAATGACACGCTCGGCACCGACCTTCTCGATGGCCTTGTTAACGATCTCAAGGGCCTTGTTGAGGTTGGTCTTCCAGATGTTACGGCCGTCAACGACACCGACACTGAGGATCTGGTCGTCACCGAGGGCAGCGATAGCATCGTCGAGCTGCTCAGGGACACGGACAAAGTCGTAGTGGAAACCGGCGACGGGCAAACCCTTGATGGAGGGGATGTTGGGGCGGACATCGCCAAAGTAAGTGGTAAGGATGAGCTTGGCGGCGGGGACCTTCTCGGCAAGAACGCTGAAAGCGGTCTTGAAAGCGGCCTTAGCCTCCTCAGAGATATCCAAAACGAGGACGGGCTCATCGATCTGGATGCTCTTGGCACCAGCGTCGACCAACTTCTGCAAAAGCTCGGCGTAGACAGGGAGCAACTGGTCAAGCAAGCTGAGAGGAGCCAAGTCAAGAGAGTCCTTATCGCTCTTACCAAGGGTCAAGAAACTGACGGGACCGATCAAAACAGGGCGGGTCTCAATGCCCAACTCCTTGGCCTCGAGGAACTCGTCAACGGGCTTTTGGCCATTAAGCTTGAACTGTGTAGACTTGCTGAAAGTGGGACGAACGTAGTGGTAGTTGCTGTCGAACCACTTGACCATCTCGAGAGCAGGCACATCGACACCGTCGCGCTGGAGACCACGGCCCATGGCGAACAAAGTGTCCAAGGGAGAGAGCTCGTACTTGGAGTAGCGCTCGGGGATGACGTTGAACAACAACGAAGTGTCAAGGATCTGATCGTAAAAGGAAAAGTCATTGGAGGCAATGATGTCAACACCGGCCTCTTTTTGAAGCTTCCAGTTAGTGGCACGAATATCTTTTGCGACTTTCTGGAGCTCATCGGCGGAGGATTTGCCAGCCCAGTAGGACTCTGTAGCCTTCTTAAGCTCACGCTTAGCGCCAATGCGGGGGAAACCAAGGACTGAAGAAAAGACCATTGTTGAAGAAAAAGTCGATCGCTCTCGGACCTTATATATGCAGTGGGATCATATCACGTGGGGTATTCTATGCATGCATGTGCATATGCCGCGCACGTGAAGGAATTGCCAGGCTTTAATTCTCTCTGGGTCTGAAATTTAATTGTATACTCGGTTAAATTCGCACAATTTAAGCAAAAAAAGTTTCAATTCTACGGAATAATCCACCCGTACCTGTGACTCACAACCGTCAAAAAGTACACGTAATTGGTCAGTGATAGAGATCTCGTATACAAAGAGAGCGTCTGGCGGCCCGCTTGAAAAATTTAGCTATATAGACAATATTTAGAATTTCGTATTGGTATGTCCCGTTGAAAGTTTCTCATCCTGACAATTTGAGAATGTGTTTACCAACATTTTCCTAGCCAAGCACTTGTTTGCCCAGGCTTGGGCTATCAGTACACGTATCAAGGCACTTATTTGTAGGGAATTGGCGTTGAATAGATACAAATTGCTTGCAAACATTAACAATAATTTATTTATTAGTGCATGATGATCTGACCGTTTTAAATAAACATGCAAGGTATAGATACGCCTCTAGATTGGGAATCATACCTATATCTGTTAACTAGCGACCCAAGATGTGCAGCGACAAAGTAAAATATATTTGTACGTAGATAGCTCGTATTCCATAAAACTAGACAGTTTTCAAACTCAGCTTTCGCGATTTTTTAGCGCCTTTTCACGGTTGTTGTTCCATGCTGTTTGCAACGTCATGTGCCACAGATCGTGAGCCCCTTTTCGTCTTTTTAGCAGAAAGTCCACCCGAAGTCTTGATAACGCTATGATTTTCTTCAATCACCCAGTTTAAGGTGTCTGCGTTAGTAGCCGACAGAGTCGACACTGGAGAGCGTATTAAAGCATTGCAGCTCATACGATGTGAGACAGTAGACGCTATTTGTACTCGCAATGCTGATGCTATTGTATTTGCTGCACTTAATCTAATATAGTTGAAGAGCTAGGCGCGCACTGTTAGACTTTGGATTTGTACAACTTGCTGAGGGTATCCAACAAAACCCAGGCAATTGCAGAAGGTGGTGGGATAAACATGTCATGTTCTTCACTCATCTTTCCTCTAAGAGCGCAGAGACTACGGACAGTCTCGACTGGAAGCCATTTTGCGTCGGCCAGCTCGGGGTCATTACCGAGATCGATTTTGTGCGACTCCTCGGATGGGTCGGCGATCTGAGCAAGGCACCCTAACATAATGTTTGCAGGATAAGGCCATGGCTGAGAGGAGTGGATGGTAACATGACCGACCTTGACGCCTGCTTCCTCCATGACTTCACGGCGAACGCAGTCCTCAACTGACTCGCCAGGCTCAAGGAAGCCAGCAAGGCATGAATACATGTTGGGTGGGAATCGCTTGCCCCTCCCGACGAGGATATTTTCACCCTTGTAGTCGAGTACTGCAACGATGATGGAGGCATCAGTGCGCGGGAAAGAGATGTTGGAAATGCCTTTCTTAGTAGCGCACTCGGGATTCTCACAAACAAGATGGTATCCAGCTTGGTCAGGCTTGGTTTTTGAACCACAAGCGGCGCAATATTTGTTGCGACTGATCCAATCCGTCAAGTGCCTCGCCTGGGCGTAGAGGGCGGCAGAGATTTTGGGCAGTCTCACTCCAATGAAGACGCTGCGATAATCCTCCGCATCAGCAACATCCTGGGCTGTCAAATCGATGCTCCAGTATGCGATGCCCGAAACACGTGGATGCTCAAATCCAGTCGCATTGCGATCCACCCCAAGGAAGACAAGGTTGCTAGCAGGAATGAACTGCTTGACCTCATTGTAGCTCATGTAGGCAATATCAGAGCCCTTGTCTGCATCTTTGACCTTGGGGTTTAGCTTTCGCAGTGGTAAGAACCTGGTTGTTGGATGCTCGAGGGCAAGGTCGAGAAATTGTTTGTCTTCGCGCAGATATGCTACCCGGTCCAGGTTGCTTCCAGAGTAGTGAGTGACTGTTTCTTTACAAAAATGAGTTGTCAACATATTTATTCGTTCAATATGGGAATACGCTGAGTCAATAGATATAGAAGTGTATGCATGGCACGGTGATAAGCGGGGTGCATTGTTTTAGCCGAGCTGCCGTGCAAGAGTACTAGAAAGATACTAGATAGCCCGGGAGCCTCATATAGGTGCGAGTTCACTTGATAGCGGACACTTTTAGCTTCCTATTTGATCGATATAACTTATTTAGGCCGATGCGTGTTTTAATACTAGACGCGTCTTTAGTAATGTACTTCGATTTTAACGGACTTTTCAAGACTTGAGGCCCATAGCAACATAGATTTTGCCTGTCTATTGAACACAATAATGTGCGTATGTGTAGGTATAAAAATACAGCTCTATCCCACATGATTTCGTTCCATCATCTCACCAAATCCTTATGGTGTAGGGTCATGCAGGTACATGCATAGTGCTAGACAGCATGCACGGTGACCGTTTAAGGGAGCTATTTATACCAGAAAATTGCGACAGGAAAAATTCGAGGTGAAATTTGAAGAAAAAAGAGGGATAATTGCTGCTCCGCGGGCTCCTTCATCGATGATTTGAGCTATGGGTTGACATTGGCACACAAATCTAGACTAGCACACTGATCCCGCTGCAGAGGGCGAGCCATCCTGAGGCATTCAATGGAACCGTATGACCTTTTGAGAAGGTACAGGTAATATACGAAGAGCATCGAGACAATTCATAATGACGCTCGAAAAGTGGGCATACCCTCAATGTTGGCTAGTCTCAGAAGTACATGTTAAGATTTGTAGTAGAACAGGATTTACGGACAATCTGAGCAGTGTTTGTCTACAAAGAGTCATACTGGGTGGTCACCTCCGCGGTCTACACTTCTGGGCGAGCTAATGCACCCCCACCATATCAGATTCACAAGCGATAATTTTTCAGACATGGGGACATGATGGATATGCTTGGTGACGTTTCAGCGTAAAGATCTATTTATTTCACCATAACAACTCCAGACTTGGCAAATCTGGCGTGTGCTCCAGTGACGTGGTCTAGACCACGCCATAGGCTTATCGAAAGCAGTTCTACTCGGTGGAGTGAGAATAGCATTGGGTGAAACTAGTACCGCAATGGTGCTTTTCACGTGCTTTGGTACCACTTTGCACCGTTTCTTCCCCCTTCTCTCTATTGTTATCGGGCCCACTTGAACCAACCTTAAAAACTCTCACATGAGTCCTAGATCTATGGAGGACATAAGCACATGCAAGACTAAAAGCGTCGACAATGAGCTAGCAAGATGATATAAATGAACAACTTCTTAAACTTTAATCTCGAGAGAATCAAACTACAATTTCCTATAACCTTTTCCCATCTCTTTCCTAAATACTGCTCTTTGTTTTGAGAAGTGTGGCGGTTCCCATTTGTAAAGCAGCCCTACAGAGTTCGCTTACGACATGGCGTTCTGGTCGATCGGTGGTTTTCACACCGTTAGTGCGGTCGAACGCGTGCTAGATAAAGAAGAACATTCCCTCAGAGATGTTCTGGAGGCCGATGATTTGCTGAGCGAAGTCATGGCACCCAATACCAAGCTCATTGACTACTTGCGCCAACCGGAGGTTATATACAATCTGGCCCAGATTGTTGCTGGAACAGCAAAAGAGGACACTCCTCCCCACACATCCCCTCCTTCCAGCCCTAATTCTAGTCGAAGCTCCAGCCCGGCTCCAAGTGATGGCACGGAAGATGACAAGGATGCCACAGACCTCCCTCGCTTGGCCACTGAGGTGCTGTCTGCGGATGTCTGGTCCCTCATGGACGCATTATTATTATCAAGGGAGTCGATGGATCTTTTGTGGAGCATTCTAGAGGACGATGATGTCCCGCAAGTCCGCTTGACGTACTTCACAAAGATCACCGAGAACCTCCTGGAGAAGCGCACTGACCAGGCGCTCGAATATATCCGGAGCATCGAAACTTTAACAGACTCGTTCTTAAGACATGTGGATAACCCTCCGTTGGTGGATTTGTTGCTCAAAGTTATCGCTACCGACGTTCCGGACGCCCCTACTAATATTATCGAGATACTCTATGAACAGAACCTCATTCCTCGCATGATCGCAAAGTTAGATGCTAATACTCCACACGCGGAGCAGATGGCAGTGGGCGACTTCCTGAAAGCATTTGTTACCATCAGCGGTGGTAACAAATCCGAGACCTGCTCAATTGGCCCCAATGAGCTTTCACGACAACTAGTATCAGAAACCGTCATTCAAAAGCTCATAGACCTCATGCTCAAAGGTGGCCATGGACTCGGAATCGCTGTCAGCGTGATCATCGAGATCATTCGTAAAAACAACTCTGACTTTGACTCGGTACCAGTCCTGTACACAACTCTGGAGAGTCATCCTCCCTCATCAAGAGACTCGATCTATCTTGGAACCATGATTAAGTTGTTTGCCAAAGCCATTCCTGAATTCCAAAAGATGCTCACGCGTGAGCACACAGAGACTATGGAAATGCCATTTGGTACTATTCAACCCCTTGGTTTCGAGCGCTTTAGAATCTGTGAGCTGTACGCCGAGCTCTTGCACTGCTCAAATATGGAGCTGTTGAATAAGAAGCGCGCAGAAACGATTATCAATGAGCGTGACCAGGAGCGCGCTCGTATCTACCACTCCGCCGAGAAAACGTCAGGAACCGTTACTCCCATACAGCCCGCTGAGTCTTTGAGTGACATAGACCCAACAGAAGAGTCTCCCGAAGTTTCAGTAGCGGAAGATGAGAATGACAACGCTGACGATACCAAGGAAGACTCTGAGCCTGAGCATCCTGAGGATGTGACAGGGGACAAGCTTTCCGAGCTGCTGGTCAAACAAGAGGCGGAGATTCGCAGTGCACCAGTTGTTGGAGATCAACTGAAGCTGGCATTGAATGACTGTGGATGCATTTCAACTATATTCAATATGTTGTTTGAGTTCCCGTGGAACAACTTCTTACACAACGTTGTGTTCGATATAGTTCAGCAAATCTTCAATGGAAGCTTGCAAGAAGGTTACAACAAGTTTTTGGCGATTCACCTCTTCACAAAAGATAAAATTACCCACAGAATCGTCAAGGGTCAGGAGGAGTCCGACCAGCACGAGGAGGACAATCGCACCAGACTGGGGTACGCTGGCCACTTGACTCTAATTTCCGAGGAGGTCGTCAAATTTGCAGCGGTATTCCCCCCTCAGAACATTTCTCCCGAGGTTGCTGAGCACCTCAAGTCTCACGAGTGGACACACTATGTTGGCCACACTCTTTTGAAATTGCGCGAGCAATACAACACCATCTTAGGTGGCCACAAACCTGAAGACGATGACAATGAGGAGGATGAAGATGAAGAGGACGGGAACAACATGATGATATCAATAAGCGACTCTCTTCGCTCTGGTAATGGGAACGAGCATCTGAATGATCTAGACCTAGACGACGATGGTACATCGCAGTTCTCAAGGTACATGAGCCACCAATTAGGCGGTGGTTCCACACATTTTGGGTCCTCGGATGAAGACGACGACGATGAGTGGGAGTCACTCGACCAAGGTGGACATGAGTTGGGGTATCAAGAGCTCGAGGCAAGCGATGACGATGATGATGACGACGATGATGATTTAAGCCTGGTGAGACAAAGGTCGTTTAATAGTTAGTACGTGTTAGCTTTGTAGTGATGCATATGATTAGCTCAAGGAACGCGCTGGCGGCCGCACGCGCTGGCGGCCGCACGGCGGCGCGCCCACCAAAAAAAAGTAGTCATGTTAGCTAGTTAATTAATAGCTACATTCTATAATTTACGTTATGTAGTCATGGGATGCACGTGGCCAATGTATGCGCAAGCTCAGGCAAAAGCCATGCTCTTCTTGATTTTGGCGATGGCCTGACCAGGATTAAGACCCTTAGGGCAAGTACGGGAGCAGTTCATGATGGTGTGGCATCTGTAAAGAGACATGGAGTTCTGGAGCTGGGCGCGGCGCTTCTCACCGGCCTGGTCACGGGAGTCGATCATCCATCTGAACGCCTGCATGAGGACTGCGGGGCCGAGGTACTCCTGCTGGTTCCACCAGTAAGAAGGGCATGAGGTAGAGCAGCAGGCGCACAAGATGCACTCGTAAAGACCGTCGAGCTTGTCACGGTCCTCGATGCTCTGCAAGTTCTCGCGGCCGTCCTCGGGAACAGACTCGCGCTGCAAGTACGGCTCAATAGACTTGTACTGCTTGTAGAAAAGGGTGAGGTCTGGAACAAGGTCGCGCACAATGAACATGTGAGGCAAGGGGTAGATTTTAGTGTTCTGACTAGGGGAGCGGTCAATCTTGCAAAGACAGGCCAAGGTGTTGGTACCGTTGATGTTCATGGCGCAGGAGCCGCAGATACCTTCACGGCAGGAACGGCGGAATGTGAGGGTGGCGTCCTGCTCGTTTTTAATCTTGATAATCGCGTCCAAAACCATGGGTCCGCACTGGTTGAGGTCAATCTGGTAGTCCTTGAGCTCCGGCTTCACGTCAGGGGTATCAGGGTTCCATCTGTAAATGCTGAATGTCTTGATGAGAGGCTCCTTAACGGCGGCAGAGTACGCGCGCTTGAAAAGTGGACGACCGATATGTTGAAGCATGAGAGGAAAGCTGGGGTCAGGGGTTTGGTAATGTACCTAGAATTGAAATTGCTCTGATTGGCCAAAGTTAGGTAAGCGGAATATGTCGGGCCCGAGCGGTAAACTTACGGGCGAGCTATTTTCACTGAACTTGACTGAAATGCCGTTTAAAAGCCACCCATTTCATAATGTCTGCGCCCTCCCCCTGGCGCTCCAACCAATCAACTCTGTATAATTTTGTCTTAATAAGAATCCCCACATTTCGGCCTATGCATGTGCCCGGAGCTAAAACTCGGTGTACATGTATCGATACATAGATTGTCAATAAGATATATTTAATATACTTTGCACTCAAAATAAGGTTCTAAACAAACTTGTCTGGTTAATTTACTCCAATAACTTCCTATTAGCGAGATTGGTCTAATCTATAGAGAAATCTACCCAAACAAGTCTCAAACAAGCGTGCAGTGATAATTGTGCACGCTTAAATCCATCGATTTCTATTTTGCTTGTGCTCAAACACCGAGAGACTCGGAAAAACTCGCGTTGTTTTGATCCCCGGTCTGCGATGGTCTGGAGTAGACCACGTGATACGCCACAGATCTTGCCTCCCATAATTTTTCAGTACTGATCGATCTCTACTCCCAAGAAGATTTCAAGCCATCACTAGTTGAAGTCTCTTTTATACAAAAATGTTCCTCCAAGAGATTTTAGAATCCCTGAACAATGGCTTGAGCCCAGCTGTCGGCCAATTAGTGATCAAAAACACCACAAAGGATACGCTCGAAGCTGCGCCAGATGCCCTTAGACACAAATTTGCAGTCAAAGTCAGTTCGCTCCTCAAGTCAAAGTCTGCTGAACGTGCATTTGGTACTTATTTGGCCGCACGGGCGCTTCAGTCTCCAGAAATTGTCAAATCTCATGCTGTTTCTTGGTGCCCCATCCTGTTACACTTGCTCGATCTTCCCAATCCTGAGTGCTGGAAAGGTGCAGTGAAAGCACTTTGCATTTTGTTTCAAAACGCCGAGCTTAGAGAACTTGGTGGTGCGTCTAAAATCGTTGACTTTGTCAAGCGTCTCATAACCCTGGTTCCCAAACTACCCGATACATCTCTGGCTGCTATCACACACCTGTGTTCTATCTACCCTAATAATCTCCGCAATTACATTCCACAGCTTCTCACTGCCATTGACTCGGTTCTCTACTCCAAAGGATGGCGCCAGGCGTTACGGGCTAGAGCGGCTCTCACCTTCGCAGACAAGACTCCCACCGCTGCGTGGAGAGAGCAGGTCATTTGCATTTTAACTGACATTAGTGCAGCGGCGGCTGGGAAACCTTTGAAATGGCTGCCCAAACCTGCTACCAATGGTCTCGCCATTGAGAGACTTTGGTATGCGCTGCAAGCGTACATGCACATTCACCCCGCGGGTGCCAAGGTTCCAACAAAACGCCTCATTGATGCTATGGAGATTTCCCTTAGAACACCCAGCACTGTAAGCGCGGCAATTGACTTCATGCTGGCCACTGAAAAGGAGGTTGGCACTGTGTGGGCACTCCAGTTCGACAGTGTTTTTCATGAGGTTGCTGAGGCTGGTAATTACGGCACCGATAACCTCATTCAGAGTATCAAGTGCACGGCAATGCTTTTGAGAGTTGCCAAGACTGTGCCTAAAAAGTATATGAAAGCCCTGTACAGTCTGTACAACAAGGCATATTTGTTGGCATACCCCAAGTCAGATTCTCAGACTACTACGCAGAGCATTGCGGGCGTTTTGGATCATAAATTCCAGAATGACGATCAGAAAAGAGTGGCAACCGTACTCAGTGAGATCTCAGCTCTTATTGTTATTTCCGTGCAGGACATCCCGGCCTCTTTCCGCTCCAAATTAGACGCCAACATGCTCTCCATCGGCGGTCAGTGTTTGCGCACTGCAACCTTGTACCCAGGAAAATTCAGTCTCTTGCCTGTTAGTCTCAACAAGGGCCTGGATGGCTTTGAAACTCTTGTACACCCTCGCTTTCCGCCTTTGTCTAGTGCTGCTAGATCCTCCAACCAGAATTCGGAAGAAACTGATGAGATTCAACTAGCAGAGTCACAAGCAAGCACACAAGTCCCGATTATGCAGAGCGTCAAAGAGGAAAAAGTAGAAGCAGTGCCCGTTCCTCTTCCAGAAGTTGTTTTGAAGCCCGTTCCTCAGCCAGCGCCTGTTGAAACTACAGTTGCCGTAGCACCTGAGACTGCAACTGCCCCCAAACCAACTGGACTTGTATCTGAATCCGCAAAGCGCTCAGAAGCCGTTGCCAGTGAGTCCTCTGCACGGCCCGAGAAACGCCAACGCGTTGAAGAGAATGAACAGGAAGATGCTCAAATGGAAGCGGGTGAGGACGACGATGACGATGATTTTGTTATTCCCACATTGGAAATGGACTCTGATTAGAATTTAGAGTAATTATGTAGGCTGTAGTAAGTGGGTTTCATCTGTGCCTCCATGGCGTAGTGGCTAACCGCAAAGCAGGCGACAGGTTACCAAACCAACTCAAAGACATCAAGCAAATTGCTACTAGTATCGTGACAGGCAGACTGGAGATTCACGCAGGATATGCACGTGTGCATGACTCCGGCGTGCATATGACTTCATGTCAAAACCTCGAAAGATTTGTCAGAAAAAAACTTCCATGAGCGATATCGAGGATTTATTGTCGCAGGCCAAAACCAACCTTGAAAAAACACATGAGCCAGTGGAGAAGTCTCTTCAAGAAGAGGTTTTCTCTATTCCCAAGCTTCAGGCCAAGATCAGTGCTCCCAGGGTCATCTCTAGCAAACCCGCCCTTAAAGAGATCAAGAGAGAGAAACCCAAAAAGGAGGACACTGCCGGCGCTCAATGGTTTAATCTTGGTACTCCAGAGATGACGTCAGAGCTCAAGAGAGACCTGCAGCTTCTAAAGATGCGCCACGTCCTCGATCCAAAGCGGTTCTACAAGACGGCCGATGAACAGTCAAAGTATTTCGCAGTCGGTACATTGAAAGAAGACTCGACCGAGTTTTACAGCTCTCGCATGTCCCGCAAGGACCGTAAGCAGACTCTCGCAGAAGAGATTCTCAACAGCAGACCGGAATACTTCAAGTCGAGATTCGACAAGATTCAGGCCAAGAAGAGAAGCGGTGGAAAGGGCCACTACAAGAAGATCAAGAGCATGCGTCGCTAAAAAGACGCTTTTTCGTAGCCATAGCATTATTTATTCAACATGTTGTCCATTCAAGTAGCCAACAACCTTGTCGATATTCCAGCCCGTGGGATGGGGCCGTTGCGGGAAAGGCCGGTTGTTCACATCGATTGTGCCCATTTCGTTGGCAGTTTGTAGAGCCCATTCGCAGAAATCGTCGTCGTTCTGGGTGTTTATGTCTTTGCCTCGCTCGATTCCTTGATCCACCCACTCATCGACCTCTGGAAGGGTCTTTTTGCGCAGAAGAGTCGCCAACAGCCAGCTGCTGGACTTGAGGGGGAAGTTGGGCATGGGATACGCCACGCAGCGCTGCAAAGCGGGCGCAAACGACAGCAATGTGGACGCCAAAGAGCTCAGCTGCAATAACACTACATTGAACTGCTGCTGGAGAGCAGGCCACGAAGTCAGCTCAGCTGCTTGCACGCGAGCACTTAAGTTATTTAAAGAGTGAACAAGCTGGGACAGCCGAATACGAAGTGACTCTAGTACCACAACTGGTACTCCGTTGAAGTCTGGTGCTTCCTCCATGGCTGATGACTAGCTAAGTGCCTAGGTAGCTGCTTTCACTAGAGAGGAACCGGGGTAATGGATCTCGAAATAAGAGTTAGACTATTTACATTCTTATCATTCAGAATTAGTTTTAATGGTGTGTCGTAAACACACTTTTGTTTTTTGGTTCGCAGTCCACTGCTCAGTTTTCTGTGTTCGCAGTGCCATTCAGTTTCCGCGCTGGATTGGGTTGTTGTGCAGAGGCCCCATTGGGCTCACCTTCTTTCTTTTTTTTTGTGTCTTTGAGCCTTCAAACGAGTTACGAATGCGCATGTAATGGGCAAGCTCATCGGCACTGACACTAGGAACCAGTTCTCGAAGTGCCTTATCAAAATCGGCATCGCTAACTCTGACGTGAGTATCAGTCTCAGTGGCAACATGCTCGAACCATGATCTAATGGCAATAGGAGGCTCGCCTTTGGCAGTAAGTGTTTTGTTGTGGGCCGCAATCTTGGCGTCGACTTCTCCCGCCGTACGGGTCATAGCATTGAGCATGGCGTCGGACGACATGGCGTAAAAATCGGCACCAGTGAATGTAAACGGACATCTCTCAGCAACACTTGCTAGATCCACCTCCGGTGCTAGATCGAACTTTCTTGTAAGAGCTTGTAGAATAGTGCGCTGCTTCTCGTGCGTATCGGATACACCTAGATACAGCAGCTTATCGAAACGGCCAGGACGAAGCAAAGCTTCATCCAAAAGATCTGGTCTATTTGTAGCTCCAATAACAAAGACGCCATCACCGCCTTCGCTCATTCCGTCAAGTTCAGCCAATAACTGCGATACAATACGGTCCATGACACCACCAGAGTCACCTTGGTTACCACGTTTAGGCGCCACCGAGTCAAGCTCATCGAAGAAGACTACACATGGCCTCGCATCTCTTGCCTTTTGGAAAACACGGCGTACATTCGCCTCAGACTCACCAATATACATGTTCAGCAGCTCAGGTCCTTTAACGCTGAAGAAATTGAGACTGAAGGAAGTGGCGATGGCTTTGGCCAAGAGTGTTTTACCAGTACCAGGAGGTCCATAAAAGAGAATACCACTGCGCTTCTTGACACCGGAAGCAAAAAGGTGAGGGTACTTGAGGGGCATTTCGATGGTGTCCATAATCTCACCCTTGACATTGTCAAGACCTCCAACGTCTTTCCAACCAACATTAGGGATTTTGGGTGCACCAATAGAGTCGCTATATTTCGCACGAGCATCGCTGATAGCTTGCTCAATATCGCTGTTTGTAATTTTAATGACACCCTTTTGACAGATGATAGACTCTGGATCATTTCCGACTCGGAGGTTCGCCTGCTGGCGTGCAACACGGATAATGCTCTCCAAATCAGGAGGTGTTAAACCAGCGGATTGCAGGGCCAGGGAGTCCAAGGAGATATTTCCTTGAAGGGAGAAGCCGTCAAGAAGGTCGCTATGAGTGAGCTGCCTATCTTCAAGTATAGTGCTTGTGAGATGGCCAAGGATAAATTTACGCTCCTTCTCTGTGGGCACCGTTACGTCCGCCTCAAACTTGAACTTATTGCGCACACTATCAGTGAGTTTATCAGGATCACTGACTGTAGCAGCCACAATGAGCTGTGGTTTCGACAAGTACGCATCCAGAGTCTCGTTAAGAGTGGCCACAATGTTGGGATCACGACCATCTTGATCGTTCTTTTTGGCAATTGCGTCAATGTGGCGGAGTGTTACCAGACAAGGAGCAATGGTGGCAGCACGATCAAGTTTGGCCTTGAGGGTTCCGATGGTCTTCACATCGCTTTCACCAATAATCTCAAAACAATCGATGATAAACTCGTGGATACCCAGTTCAGCAGCCATGGCCGACAAGACAGTACTCTTTCCTGCACCACGCTTGGAACTAGTCATAAGAATAGTTGTGTTCAAGGTAGTAACAGAGAGTGCCGCACGCAGCAGCTTTTGAACCTTGTGTGCATATTGGAAGTGCTGTGGACCATAAGAGAGCAGAGGGGGTAGTGTTTTCAGGGAGTAGTACTCATTCCACTGCATCGAAGCGGGTGGACATCTTTCTTGAACAAATCCGGATTGGACCATGCGGGTATGGCTGTGGTTGATAATGAACTGACCTTCCTCAACGCCGGATATTTTGAACCAAACGACGCTGTCTGGTGTACCAGTCAAACTCATCTCTTCTTCACCACCAGTAAACAATGTACGGGCCAGCAATGTGTCAATTGGTACAGCAATAATGTCATTGTTCTTGACCACACGGTGATGCTGTTCAAAATATGAGCGTAGACCACTAAGAAACGCCTGCTGGTAAGTACGATCGGTTGAGATGGCGGAGGCAATGCGTGAAATGGTGACATCTTTTGCAACAGCAAGAGGAGATGCTTCGGGAACAAGTTCCACTCGAGAAACGTTACCCAAGTTATAGGCAAGAATAGGAGGGCAGTAAAGCTCCTCGCCAAGTGTATTTGGTTCGGGGTATGCAAAAAGTCTCACAATGCGACTAGAATGGGGGGTTTTGACAGTAACGAGATCGCCACTGAATACACCCAGCCGGGCTACTTGGTCCACTCTCAGAAACACTGCGTTTTCGAGATCCTCGGCAGGACTAGGACGAGGCTGGATGCTTACAGGAGGAATCGGCTTCTTCAAGATTTTGACATCGACTGTGAGAGTTCCTTCTTTGTTTTGAAGGAACTTGTCGATCTCGACGTCGTCTCCTTCAACGGGCTCAGAGCTGGCCTCACATATAACGGACACTTTGACGTTTTCGGTGACTATTCCTTGGTCCACGGGCTCACAGGCTTTGATTCTGCACTGAAGCTTGTCTATGTATGACCCTGAACGGACCAATTTGGGCAACAACGCCTTGATATCCTTATTTTTCAATGCAGTGAAAACATGCCCCGGGGCAGTGAGAATGACGTGCTCTACCTCCTTAGGAGTGATATAACGAGTCTGAATAGGTATTTCACCGGTGATTGTCGAGCCCACAGCCACAATGTCTCTGGGAACTTTCGCGTCACTTACTGCTTCATAAAGAGTCCATGGAATCGCTGGCACATAGGGAGGAATGCTACGAATAGCGATATACGGCCCCTCAACCTTCGCAACGTGTGCCTCGTTCGGTGGAACACCCACTGTCGCTTTGAGCATCTTGTGAGTTCAATATATGAGGCGAGGGTCAATTAGTAGGGAGATGCCCAGTCAGAGTCTCGATAATGTGGGGGATGCCGAGGTGGCATTGGCGCTCTTGACGGCCGTTAATGTACAATATTAGTGCGCATAGATCAGAAAAAGTAGAATTAAATTAGACTCGTTAGATTTGCACGCCCATTTTATGTCTCAAGTGGCTTAATTTTCTCAGTGTAGAGTGTGTTGCCATCGTTCTGGCGATCAAGGCTGCATAATAGGCACAAATTATTGTGTGAACAGTAAGAATACTTCTTGACGAGGTTATGGATCCTTTACGCATGGTTTCAGGTGTAATGGAGAGTTGAGATGGCGAGACACACGCACTCTGAAAAACGACTGTAGAGGGGTAAATTACTGAGTTTAAAGGCTCTGTTGAGTTTATGAGAGCTTCAGAAGCGCAGACGTGTGTTTATATACGCAAAATTCACTTATTTTTGACCTGCTCTTGACTAAAATTTGACTTAATTTCTATTATTTTATAAGACTGGATATCAAAATTCGGATGTTCAGCGACATACCCTAAACATTACTAAGGCACTTTGGCCGAGTGGTTAAGGCGCTTCCCTGCTAAGGAAGTGGGCTTTGCCCGCGAGAGTTCGAATCTCTCAGGTGTCGTCATTTCTTTTTTTTGATTCTGGAACGGCTTTTGTTGTAATTTTTGACTTTAATGAACGGATACACCTTGTTTTGAGTTAGCAGCACACTCAATGGATGATTTTTGTCGATCAGTAAAGGAGGCTTGATGTATACAAGTTTAGATATGGTACGTATTTTTATCGAGCCACTCTTTCTCATCTTCACTTAGGTGAGGCGTCATAATAGCCTTAACACGAGTGCTATATGCATTGATCCACTTGATTTCATCAACAGATAGCAACTTCTTGTCGATTAGGTTGAGAGCCAGAGGGACCAAGGTGATGTACTCAAACTCGTAATATTGAACATTGTCGTACTGGTAGGGCGTCTTGGCCTTTTTAACTACAAGCATGCTTTCGACACGCACACCAAACTTGTTGTCAATATAGCAGCCTGGCTCATTGGATGTTATTTCACCTTTGGTAAAGGGGAAGGCATCATAACCAGTACCACTACTACCTCCAAACCCAACAGGCTTCTCATGGACATTCAGGAAACTCCCTACACCATGACCAGTACCATGTCGATAGTTCAGGCCGTACTCCCAAAGGTACTGGCGGGCGAGCACATCCAGCGTGGCACCCGTAGTTCCTTCTGGGAACACAACAGTTGAGAGAGCAATATGACCCTTGAGAACTAGGGTGTAAGCCCTTTTCACTTCAGGATCCGGCGTACCAAAGTGCACTGTGCGGGTAGTGTCGGTGGTTCCGTGCGTGAATTGACAACCTGCGTCGAGGAGGTAAGGCTCATCTCTTGTGATGAGGAACTTGGAGTCGGGGGGAGGCGCGTAATGTATAATAGCTGCATTAGCTCCAACACTAGATATAGACTCATAGGACAAGCCCACAAAGTCATCCATCTGTTTGCGAAACCACAACAGCTTCTGGGCGGCATCATACTCTGTAATTTTCTGATGGTCGATGTTCTTGTCGAGCCAAGAGAACAGTTGCACAAATGAGAGACCACACTTGAATTGTGCATCACGAGCACCCTGAACCTCCTCTGGGGTTTTGATAGCTTTGAATACAGACACAGGCGAGGGGTCATCAACGGCGAGGTAGGAGCAGGATCTCACCAAAGCCCATGAGCTGCCTCGAGGGACCCAAACAGGCTTTTCCGCTAGTGCCCTGATATCATCAAACACGCTGTTGTAGGGCTTGATCTCTACATTATCAAGGTACTGAGCGGCTTTACCCAGCTTTGATCTGTCAACATACAATTTGGCACTAGAGTGTGTGACGATCGCGTAGGACTTGAACACCGGGTTATAGGGGATATCAGCACCTCTGAGGTTAAAAAGCCAAGCGACTTCATCTAGAGCAGAGATCACAATGGCTGCAGCCTCCTTGTCGTTGAGCTGCTCCCGTACCCTCTCCAACTTGGACTCATAAGACTCGCCGGTGATTTCGATTGGCAATCCTAGAATCTTACCCTTGGGCTCTTCTGGCTTGTGAGTCCAGACCTTGTCCACTAGGTTCTCTTCAATGGCTACTACGCGGGGGCCGCGAAGTCTGGACTCTAGGGTTTTGATCAAGGAGAAGCTAATGAGCGCGGGGTCGACACCGATGTTGTGGCCCTCTTTGTTGGCTCTTTTGACAAGCCCGTCTACCCACGAGGGTTCCAGGCCTTCTTTACGCAGTGTCCACTCCGGACCCAGCTGCTGCTCGGCCTGTAGGTAGTAGCGGCCGTCAGTGGCCAGCTCGGCAAAGTCCAGGCCAATAACTGCAGTCCCCGCTGAGCCAGTAAAGCCAGAAATAAACTCCCGACGGGCATCAGCAAGCGCTACGTACTCAGAGTCGTGCGCATCCTGAGTGAGTACTACATAATAGCCAATACCGTACTTGGAGAACGAATTGCGTAATTTGGCCAGAGGACTAAGCGTTTCAGTGAAAGGACCATTCCTAGGCGGCCAGTAGCTGTGAAAATGTCCGCTCGATCCGTTAAACATTGTCGTAAAGTGTAAAGTCTAAAGACGGATTAGTGTTGATCTGACTGAGAAGGCTGATCCAATTGGGACGTTGGGCATAATCGATAACTAGTAGGGGGTGCAGCGATTCTTAAGCCCCTTCATATCGCCTCGGCAATGACCAGTAGGCTGCACAGTTTTTGCCAAATGATAATAAGGCGCATCACTGTCAGATTTTAAGTTTTCCAGCCAGGTGCAATTTCAGAAGGTCCTCCATGGACTCTTTGCCACTTCCCCGATATAGCCCAAGGGTTAGGGCCAATCTTGCATTTACGTGATATATTGAGGCTTCTCAATCCCCCTCAATATCAAAATGATATCAAATAATTGTTGGTGGCTACTTCCAGCAATTGCCCTTGGTGCTCAAACCCCTCTAGATAATGAGCCTTATAAGATAGCCGAGAAGCTCTCAGGAGACCTAGTATCCGACAGCGCTGTCGCCGATGCTTGGAATAGTCTTTTCGCGAAGGACCCGGAGATGTTTGAGGTTTTAGCAAGTGGTTTCCCTCCCAAGGGTCAGCCTCTTGAAATTGAGGAGCGTGAAGACCTCGATACCGTTGTTCATGCTCAATTCCCGCACTACTCAGTCAGAGTCAAAGATCCTAGTTCTCTCGGGGTTGATAACGTCAAGCAGCGCAGCGGATACTTTGACCTTCTTGATGAGGACAAGCACTATTTCTTTTGGATGTTTGAGAGTCGTAATGACCCCAAGAATGACCCCGTTGTCTTGTGGATCAACGGTGGCCCTGGATGCTCTTCATTTGTTGGTCAGTTCTTTGAGTTGGGACCGTCAAAGGTGCTTAAAGATTTGAGCCTAGAGACCAATCCGTACTCCTGGAATAATAACGCCACCGTGATTTTCTTGGATCAGCCAGTAAATGTAGGCTTCTCGTACTCCAAGAACAAAGTCAAAAACAGTGCCATGGGTGCAAAAGATGTGTACGCATTTTTGAGCATTTTCTTCACAGAGTTCTCCGAGTACAAGGATTTGCCATTCCATATCTCCGGCGAAAGTTATGCTGGCCACTACTTGCCTGCTATCGGTTACGAGATCTTGCAACACCCAGATCGCAACTTCAATTTCACCAGTGTGCTCATTGGAAATGGAATTACGGATCTCCACAGTCAGGCGGATGCCCAGGTTTCAATGGCTTGTGGAATGGGTGGCTTTAAGCCCGTTCTAAATCAGACAACATGCGAGAAACTGTATGATGACCTCCCTGCATGTCTCAAGTTAGCTCAGGTCTGTGACGAAGATCGAGCTCAGCTGCCATGTGTTATCGCAAACTATGTTTGCAGCGCGTTCAAGCAACCATACTACGAGACCGGACGTAGTGCCTATGATATACGCGACAAGTGCTTTGATCATTGCGATCCAGAGCAGGCCTACGTCGACCAGTACTTGGACCAAGACCACGTTAAAAAGGCCATTGGTGCTGAACCGATCGGGTACACTGGGTGCTCTGATTCAGTCTATTTAGATTACATCAACGCTGGTGATCGTGGTCTCTCGATGAAAAAGGAGGTCACCGCTCTTTTGGAGGCCAACATACCTGTACTGATTTACGCTGGCGACAAGGATTACAACTGCAATTGGCTCGGAAACCAGGCATGGACTGATAACCTGTCCTGGTCAGGGGAGGTACCTTTCGCCAGCGCGCGTTTACACCCTTGGTATTTTGACGGTCAGGTTGTTGGCGAGTCCAAGAACCATGGCCCATTTACATTTTTGAGAATCTACGAGGCTGGTCATATGGTGCCATACTACAAGCCTCAGGAGTCACTCAGTATGTTTAATCACTGGCTGGCTGGTAATCGCAATTTTACTGCGTAGTTTATATACAATAGATAAGTGTCATTTTGTGAGCTCAGGACACCACAGACTCAACGTCTTGCGGAGGCACAGGCTCGTAAGTATCAAAGGTCATTTGGAATGTACCACGGCCTTGGGTCATGCTGCGAAGGCTGCTGAGATATCCGATCATTGTGCGCAATGGGACCACTGCATGAACATTTGTAGAGCTGGAAAGCTCTTCTTCATGCTTGGACATGTACATTGTGTGGTCAGTGGGCACAAATGTGCGGTCTGCGATTTCACGATATTTGACATCAGTTTCGGTAGTTTCCACCTCGCCCATACCAAGAATGTGCCCGCGTCTGGTATTAGAGACATCTGTCATGACTTTTCCGATCTCGTCTTGAGGAGCGCTAATGGTTACTTTCATGAAGGGCTCCAGGACGGTGAAATCATTGGGCGTCAAATTGTCTATACATTGCTGAGCCGCGGCACGCACAAGTGGGGCAATTGACTCAACATTTTGCACCTCAGGACTCAGCTTCACGTCAACATCAAAGTGAAGGCCTCGCAGAGCGGCGCGAGCAACCTGGCCACCCTTTGCAATCACTGGTGTGATACCTACGCTAGCTTGCTTCTTGATAGATTCGCGGGAAATGAATGGATGCTTGTTATTCTTCACAGTTAAGAAATTGAGGTCATCCAACGGGATTGCACCTTCCTCTCCAGGGACTATTGATACTGAAACATCGATATTTCCGTCGGTAATGGAAGATACAGAACAGGTCTGCGTAGGCCCCACTAAAGTCTCTTTTAATGTAATCATTATCTCGCCGACCTCAACATTGGCTTTGAGGTCATTAACCAGGCGGTCACGAGCGATTTCCAAATGAAGCTCGCCCATACCAGCTAAGAGCCACTGACCGTTCTCATCATCGTAAGTAACATTAAGACTAGGGTCCTCACGAAGTAAGATTTCCAAAGCGCTGTCCATGCCTCGTTTATCACCGGCATTCTTTGGGGAGATACGTGAGACGAAAACGGAAGGGGGCACAGCAATGGGTAAAAGGGCAAGTTCTTTATCGCTTGCCGGGAGCTGATTGACTCCATCCTTTTTTGTAGCATGCGCAACTAGAGTGTCACCGGTTTTGATATGTTCAGAGCCCGCAATGACAGCAATACCACCAGCGTTCATTTGGGCGATATCCACGGGCTGATCTGCCTGCATTTGCAAGAGCTGCGAGGCACGCTCCTTGGTTTTCGTGTTTGTGTTATAAACCATGGTGCCCTTTTTAAGGTTTCCTGAGTACACGCGCACAAAGGTGAGAGGACCACGAATAGGATCTTGGGTTACTTTGAATGCCAAAGCGGTGACGTTCTTGGACTTGTCGTACACTGTTGGTTCAGGTAAGAAGTCAACAACACCATCAAGTAAGGGCTGGACGCCAATGTTTCTGAACGAAGCACCACAGAAAACGGGAACAATCTCGTTCGCAAGCGTAGCCCTACGCAAGGCCTTGACGATGAGATCATTGGGTACTTGTGAATAGTCGCCGTCTGATGCAAGAAACTGGTCTACAACTTCCTCGTCAACATCGGCGAGTGTATCGATGAGGGCCTCTCTGGCTTTCACAGCATCAGGAGAATCGGCATCTTGAACGTCTACAGTTTTCCCCGTGGGGTCTTCCCATTTCAAGACCTTCTGATGAAGGACATCAATAACGCCCTTAAACTCGTCATTCTCAAAGTAGGGGAGATTGAGGAGACCGACTTTGGTCTTGAGCTTGGACACGACCTCACGAACGGTTCGGCCATACCCTGCGCCAGCCCGATCCATCTTGTTGATAAACACAAGTTTGGGAATTCCAAGAGCGGTTGCTTGACTCCACACTTTTTCTGTTTGTGCTTCGACGCCTGCAACAGCATCAAGCACCGTCACAGCTCCATCGAGTACTCTCAGGGATCGTACTACCTCAAAAGTAAAGTCGGCATGACCAGGAGTGTCAATCAAATTGATGGGCATATCATTCCATTTGAAACTAATCGCCGCAGACTGAATAGTGATTCCACGTTGTCTTTCGGCGGGCAGGAAATCAGTTACTGTATCGCCATGGTCGACATCACCAAGCCTTTTGGTTGTACCGGAGAAGTACAGCATACGCTCGGTTGTTGTAGTTTTCCCCGCATCGATATGGGCAATAATACCTATATTTCGCGAATACAATCGCCGAAATATTCTCATAGGCTATCTAGTACTAAACCTTTTTCAAAATCGAGCGTCTCTAACCCTCAGCCGCCACAACCACCTCAGCCACCACATAAACTTTTCAATGAAAGTGGAGGAGACGTATTTGGACATTCTCAAGAATGATCCCGAAATCACGATGCCGGTCGCCGCTATTCAGGCCCTGGTTGCTCTTTTAGCGGACGTGCAGCCAAGCACCTCTGCGGAGCTCATTCAGCTCCTGCAGGATGCTTCACAGCAGCTCAAGGCCTCCGTCACAAACTCCATTGGTGTGAGCGCCGGATGCGACCTTTTCTTGCGCTTTGTTCTTCGTAATATTGAGCACTACAAGGACTGGGACGCCTCAAGACGCTCTCTTGTTGACAACGGCCGACTTTTCGCCCAGAGAGCTAAAGACGCTCGCGATACCATCGCTAAAACCGGCTCTCGGTTCGTTGCCGACAACAATATTTTGCTGATCCACGGAAAATCTCGCGCTGTTAACGCGCTCCTGCTGCTGGCTCACAAGAAATTCGTTCGCTTCAGCGTGTACGTCACCGAAGCCCAAGTCTGCAAAGAAGGTGAAGCAACTGCCAAGGTACTTCAAGAAGCAGGAATCCCCGTTTGTATAATCCCTGATAGCGCCGTTGCATTTGTTATTGATAAAGTTGACAAGGTGTTTTTGGGCGCGGAAGGCGTCGCAGAGTCTGGTGGTGTTATCAATCAAATTGGAAGCTGCCAGGTCGCCATGCTCGCCCACATGCGCAACAAGCCCGTATACGTATTGGCAGAGTCGCACAAATTCGTTCGCATGTATCCATTGAGCCCCAGCGACGTGCCAGTGGAGTATAACCTCGAGCCCACCACCGATGACACTCCTTTCGATCTCTCTAAATGCCCTCAAATCGATTTCACTCCTCACAAGTTTGTTACCGCTCTAATTACAGATCTAGGCGTTTTGACTCCCTCAGGCGTCTCGGAGGAGCTGATCAAGATCTGGTTCGACTAAAACTCAACTCAACTAGATACTTAAGTTATTTATGCATTTGTACCATAGCTGCTCGAATAGAGTTGACAGATTCATCACTCAGTACATTTTTAACAGTAGTAATGAGCGCGTTCTGGGTTCTTCGTGTGTTGGTTTGCTTCTCCAACTCCTCAGACTTTACGCGCGCTAGATCAATGATACTTGAGGGAAGGTCTGCAAGACGTGCTACATTGAGACCATAAGATCTATGAGCGACACCAGACACTAGTCTGTATAGAAATGTGACGAGCTTTGTCTCAGAATCCTCTGAGAACTCCATGCACCAATTGGTAACCACATTCGGGTAAACTGAAGCGAGTTCCGTAATGAGAGGATAATGTGTAATAAATAAAGTGAATGAGCCAATCTTCTCCACCATGTAGTCTAGTACGCTGTAGGCAATAGCTACGCCGTCGGTGGTCGAAGTGCCTCGGCCGATTTCGTCAAGTATAACAAGTGATTTCGAGGTAGCATGTGACAAAATGTTTGCGCACTCTTTGAGCTCCACCTGGAATGTCGACTCACCGGCGCTCATGTTATCATAAGCTCCCATGCGTGTATAGATGGCATCGACCATGCAAATACGGGCTTTTCGGGCAGGGACATAAGAGCCCACTTGAGCCATAATCAGAATTAAGGCACACTGACGGACATATGAGCTTTTTCCGCCCATGTTGGGCCCAGTTACCACCATTGCCTTGGAGTGATTGGCATACATTTTGCAATCATTAGGGATATAGTTCTCTGTGATGAGTTCGTCGATAACTGGATGCCGCCCTGCTTCAATATCGATGCAATGCTCATCAACATAATCAGCTTTAGAGTAACCGGGCTTGGAGGAGAGTGCCGCTAGCGACATAAGACAGTCAACTTGCGCTATAGCCAGTAAGATTCGGCGCAGAAGGTCGTAGGACTGTTTAATCTCATTTAAAAAGGATATGAACTCCTTCTCGCATGCCAAATCGAGCTCCTCTTTGGCGAGATCCAGCTCTTTAATCAAAGCAAAAGTCTCAGGAGTCCTGAACCTGCAAAATGCTTTGGTGGCACTCATTTTCTGCCATTCTTCAGGTACTTTCTTAGCATCTGTACTCTTAACCTCGATCAAGTATTCGTCCACCAGGACACTCACATACTTCACATCAAAGCCAAGCTTTATGGTCTTGATATAGGCTTCGAATCTCTGCTGAATGCTCTCTATCTTTTCTTTACATTCAGCAATAGACCCAGAATGTTGGTCGTAGAAGAACCGAGTGATATCTCCGTCTTTCACTCCATCGGGATCAATACGGCGAAGGCAAGACTCCAGAAACTCGGAGCCTGAGGGGATAACATAAAGAAGATCAAGAAGCATACGGTTCTTAAACTTCTCGCTTTTGATCTGTGGGATAGTATAAGACCCACAGATGCGGTTGAACTGCCGCAGACATTCGTAAAGCTGTTTTCTCGTGATTCGTCCGTAATGAATCTGTAGAATGTAGCGCTCAAGATCTGAAACACCCTTCATTCTATCAAGAAGCGTCTTTGTTGGGGTACAGAACGTTTTTATCAGCTCTCTAACTGCGTCAATCCTCTCTTCTAGCATCTCACGTTCTAATAAGGGCTGCGCGATCCATTTTCTCAGAAGTCTCTGACCAAACTTCGTTTTTGTGTTGTCCATCACCCAGAATAAAGATCCCTCAGTTTTAAAATCTGTCGAGTTGTTGAAAATCTCTAGAGCAGTCAAGGTGTTACCATTGAGGTACATGCACGAGGAGACATTGAAAGGTGAGTAGTTCTGTTTTAATGAGAAGACATCGTCGAGTTTAAAAAATCTCAAATACCGCACTAAACAAGAGGCCACCACTTGCACATTGTCATCTAGTTCCTTGATTGAATCGATATCTTCAACGGTGCCAGCTTCAACAGACTCGAGACGCACGCTAGCCTTGGCCTGCAGTGACTCGATGAGCTTCTTCACAGACGGTGATACTTCACCAACTTTAACGATCTCACATGGTTCCATATGTAAAACTCGGGTCTCGAGTTCGGTAACAATCGCAGAGTCCGTAAAGGAGTCGTAAATAATCTCGCCTGTAGATGGTTGAACGCTGCATATAGCGAATTTATAAGGGGACGGCTCGTATAGCGCAAATATGCTTCCAGTGGCCACGGTTCCGTCCTTGGCCTTTGAGTCGAAATCATCAATAAATGTTCCTTTGGTGTAAATGGCACTGACTTGACGCTTGAACGGGCCAGACTTGGCTGATCCCGCCTTCTTCAGAGCACTTGTTTCACTTTGGTTGACAACACCGACTTTGTGACCCGCATTCACTAATTTCTGCACATAAAACGCCAGGCGCTGAGTGGGGAAAGAGAACGTCGCGAACCGATCGTATAGAACATCAGTTTCAACAGACTCATCAATGCTAAGCCATCCGTTAGATTCTTTAAAACCAAATATACGAGCAACAGTTGCTGCGTCCTGTCCCCACGCTCTATATCGAAATCCAACTTCTACAAACAGGATCGTATCCATGTATTCGCGCTTTAATTCGATAAATTGGAGCTCGAGGGGTTTATACGCGCGTTTGGGGGCGACAGTTTTCGGTTTAGGGCCAAAGTTTTTGAGAGCTGCTTCGTGCCGAGCGCGATTCTTTGGATTTTCCAAATAATTGGGGTCTGGTGCGTTTCCACGAGTAAAGTCTTTCAAAGTGGTTTTTTCGATTCGCGGTTTTTTGGGCTCATTTACCTGCTCTGTTGGGGCTGTTTTATTTATTTTAGGCTCCGCAGGTGCTGGTATTGGCTTCTTTTTGACGAAAAAGTCCAGCGTCTGTTGCGACATGACAAACGTGTACTACCGGGGAGCTAATCCTGTATCTATGGCGGGGCCGAGCAGATACGAATAAAAAAGGCGTCAAAAGAGAATTTACGAGAGGGAAAAAAGAAATAAAAATGTACATACTCTAGTTAATACTAGGCTTGGGGATTTGGCGGTAACGCTTTTTAGTGACAACCTTGAAGCTGGGATCAACCTCAGCGTCAGGGTTGATGCGGTTCAAGACATCGTTCCAGGTTTCACCGGGCTTCAAAGAGCTCTCAGCCTCTTTCCGGCGTTGAATAAACTCGGAGGCAAACCGGCGGCCATCCAAGGTTGCAGAGTAGCTGTAAATGCTATCAGCAATAAAAGACTTACCATCCTGGTTGCCAGGGAGAGTGAGGAACAAGCTGAGAAGCTCGTCTGGATCAACGTCTTTGGAGAGTGATTGCTTGAATGTAATTTTGCACCACTGGATAAGCTCATCGGTGAGAACAGCGGGCTTCATGATCTCACGCTGCTTGACTGCAACAGGTGCAGGGGCGGGAGCAGGAGTGGATGCAGGGGCGGCAGTAGGTGCCTTGGCCTTGCGATTGACAGTTTGCCAAGGAGAGGCAGCACTGTTGGCTGAGACAGATGCATGTGCAGGGCTCGGCGAGCTTATCTGGGCAGAAGGGCGGGTCACCTCGGAGAATCCAGATCCGGCCCAAGCAGTAAGAGGTTTGGGTGTAACGACAGCGGCCTTGGATTTCTGTGCGAGAGCCTGCTCACGCTGAATATCGGCAACAGAACGCTTAGGAGTGGTTGTGACAGGGCGAGCTCCCCAGGCACCGCCAGGACCACTAGGCAAGGGTGTACTGCGCAGCACCTCGGGTTGAGAAGCGCGCAATGCAGCAGCAGCGGCAGCAGCCTGCTGTTGAGCCAGCTGCTGCTGTTGTTTTGTAAGTTCCTGTTTACGCTTGGCCTCGCGAGCTTGAATTTCTGCGAGAGACACAGCGCGGTTAGGAGCAGGGCGTTGAGCCCAAGGAGCTGGTTCAGGCTCTTTTGCTTCGGACGTATCCTCTTGTTTGACCTCAGAAGGCTGATCAGCCAAATCCTCTGCGACCGGCGCAGCGATTGTCTGAGATTCATAGGAGATATCGGATGGAACAGGGGCTTCCTCAGTAACCTGAGCGGGCTCCTGTGCACCAATAGGGGCGGCGATAGGAGCGGGTGTAGTAGCAACAGGGGCAGCAATAGGAGCGGGAGCGGATGTTGACGAATGGGTAGTCTCTGACACACTAGCAGGTGCACGTTTACTGGCGGCTGGACTACCAATTGGAGCAGAGATAGGGGCAGCAATAGGTGCTGCGGGAGAGGCGGACTGAGCAGGTTCATGGAAATTCTCCTCCTGATCCTCCTCCTCGTCACTCTGGATGCTGAGCTGCTGCAACAAACCGCTGAACTCCTTCTCATCATTGATAGGAATGGAGGCAGAGGACTTAGATAGCTGCTGAGAGAATGACTTGCTCAAACTGGGGCTATTAAGCTGAGTCTGCGAGCCCCACACTGATCCCCATGCACCACCAAATGGTGTGGAAGACCGAGACGCACTTTGCATCTGGGACAGTTGAGGGATACTGGGCTGAACAATCGGTTGCTGCTGCAGGGGCATCTGCGGCATGGCAGAAAATGCCTGGTCCCAGGTTTCCTGAGGAGCCCAAACGGTGAAAGGGTTGTCAGTCTTGAGTTTCTGCTTCAAAACTCCAATAGGAACAAATTCAGTGTCCTGAAGACGCTTCACCTGCAAGTCATCCTTGAGCCATCCGCTGAGAAACCACTGGTTCATTGCTGGCCCAGCGAATGGTCCCTGATGCATCCCGTTCGGATCCGTATACACCCACTGGATGTTGTCGGGGGAGACGGTTGGCCGCTGTTGCAAACCAGGAGGAAGCCCCCAGCCCCCGGCAGAGAGTGGAGTGGACGACGATTCGCGCATAAATGACGATGCAAGCCCCCCTTGTGACTGCTGCGGATGCGAAGTTACACCAGAAGCAGCCCCAGCGGCCGCACTAATTATACCAGAAGACCCCTGAGCTTGGCCATATCTAGACGATCCAAAGGCGTCTCGATCAAACAACAAACTTTGAGAGTCTACTCGAGCCATAGGTTCTGCACTAGACAAGCCAAAAGCATCGATTGTTGGACTGGTCTCCTGAGCTGGGGGGGTGGGTGCAGGGATGCGAGGGCGTAAAGAATGGGGGACATTGGGTTCTGCGTCGAGCCATGGCTGCCCCTGAAGCTCTGGACGCTCAGTGGCGGGACTCTCGAGGTCGTCCTGCTCCCTCAAGCGTTGAAAAATCTCCAGCATTTCTTCGGGCGAAAAAACGCGGTGACCATCTTGAAGCTTTAGAAGGTCCATAGAGGCGTTATAAGCCTCGGGGGCATTATTTTGAGACGATTCGAGTGTTTCGTAAGTAGATTTTGCGTACATTTCAATTTCAGACATGAAAAAAGATCAAGCGGACAGAGAGGGGTTATGTAAGAGGTGAGTGGGTCTGGCAGTGGCAGGGGGGCTCCGCATAGGGCTGCCTGCTGATTGGCTATCGACGGTATATATGACGGGGAACAAGAGTAATTCTAAACTTTCTACAGCAAATAGTTAAATACATCACAGGTCTCTCATGTGAGATGTGGACAACAAGTCATCGTGCACCGAGTGGGAGATGCCCTCTGAGTAGACATCTTCCCAGTCAATGTGGGAGTCCTTGTTGCGCAAAATATCACTGTGAATGGTGCTCATGCTAGGCACTCCCCGATCAACAATTTCGAGCTCCATTGCTCGGCGAATCGGTTCCGCTGCTCCGTAGGTGCGGCGGTAGCTCTCCATGCGCATATCGCTCTGGGCAGCTTCCCAGCCACGGATTCTTGCTTCCAAGGGGTGTGCTCCATTGACGCCCTGAGCAGCAGGGCTCTCGAAAGACAGAGACTCTTGTCTCTGTGTGAGCTTCTTGCCTTGCACGCGAGGGATCATGCTTACTTGATACATCACCCTTCCTAGTAAAAGTCTATACAAAGCCGCTGGGCTAGAGTCGCATGGAATGGCCCATTTCTATCTCAAGGGCCTTTTCTTGGAAATAGCTGTTAAATTGTTCTCATTCACCCAGAATGTGAAAAGTGAAACTTACGTCCAAGTCGCTCATTTACCATAACTTCTAGGTGAATGAGAACAATTTAATTTCTAGACACCTTGACTAGGGGCCCGAGATTATTTGCTAAATCATGTTGATAGTTGACTTTGATTCGTACTCTAGCGCTGCTTGAGGCCGACATTTCTCGTGGTCTATGCGCGCGTAGCCTCAGAGACTGTGATGCCTCCGCCAACTAACAAGGGAGTGAAAAGTTGTGGGAACAGCGACCGTAAAAAGAAGTAATGGATATTGAGCCTTTGAATAGACAACATTTTGCTTGTAGCACCTCAAAAAACCTGTTATCAGTGTGAGAATTGAACCTATATAGTCATTAATACATCATACATAACTGCCAGATCGCGTTCAGGATTTCCAGTTGATGCAAATCTTGACAAACTAAAAGAATCTCAGAAACTCCTTTTTTGGAATAAAGGTACATGCTGACATTTGCCAAGACTCTGACAGCATACGTATTTGAAAAGTGTTATCTGTATCGCATATGAAGGAGGCGGGCGTCATGCGCAAGCACAAATATTAATCCTCGAAACGACGAATTACAAAGGGAGGTTTCGACACAATGCAAAGTGTCTGGGTGGTTTTCGAGCCACACTCAAAATGGGGCATTCAACGCACTGTTCCTCGAACAAACGCTGATTTAGCGCACTAAATTTATTGGCGCACGTGTGAACAGTGTGTCTAAAAGCCTAAACCTAGACAAGATCGCGGCAAAATTATTGTATAGTACTTCAACACGGGTAATCACAGCGTTCTAGAGCTCTCATCGACCGAAATTATGCATAATTACTGTACACCCGAGGTACGCTAGTGCATCGAAACTTCACGGTCGTGCATATTGCATGCATGTCGCCTCTTGCGCCACACCGTGCCCAGGAGATATAATAGTATCGATGCCGCGCTGCGGTCATCCACTAATCATGCTTACTCTTTACACACTTGACCCCTCGCGTGCTGATCGTATTGAATGGATTCTCAACCACTTGAAGCTCGAGTATCAGTATGAGATTTACGGCAGAAACCCTCACACCAAGCTCGCCGATCCTGCGATGAAGAATGTCCACCCCACTGGTAAGGCTCCTCTTCTTAGAGACGGTGACATTGTTCTTGCTGAGAGTGGTGTCATTATCCAGTACTTGGTCGAGAAGTACGGCAAGGATAGTGACCTCGCTCCCAAGAACGAGGAGGACAAATGGCAAATTCAGTACGGTCTCGTTGCTGCCGAGTCCAACTTCATGATCGCTACTCTTCAGCTTTACATCAACTCCATCGCCCGTTCTAAGGCGCCCTGGGGTATTAGCTTCCTTATTGGTAAGGTTCTTGATACTATCGAGGCCGGTTACGCGCGCCCCGAGCTCAAGAACTGCTTGAAGTTCCTCGATGAGACTTTCAAGACCAACAATGGCTACTTCAGTCACGGCCACATCTCTGGTGCCGACTTCATGTACTTCTTCAACATCAACATGGTGAGAACCCTCAAGTTGATCCCCAACTTCGAGACCGAGTACCCTAACGTCACTACCTGGGCTAAGAACATGAAGGAGCTGACCACCAAGGAGGCTGATCCCAAGCTTAAGATCAAGACTGTTGACCACCGCGCCCCTGATGCCGCCACCAAATTGTAAGTTATTTCGAGCACTTAAATAGCTCTACTGTATTCTAATCACAATAGTGCACACAATGAAATTTGATTAGCAAACTTGAGTTTTAAATAGGTACATAACAAGCTAAACATACGAGCCGAGAGCCCTTTGCACGCCCTAGGCGAACGAAGCGCGGTCTACATTGGTAGCCAAAAGACTTACAATGTTGTTTTCGAGACGGCCCAGTGCTGTCTCATCTAAATGCTTCTTGGGGTCCTGCTTACCGACATATCTGATCTTGAGCTCTTCTTCGCTGAGGGTCTTCTCCTCCTTAACGCGAGTGGTGTATTGGTCTGCAAGCTTGACTAGTTGTGCCACCGAGTTTTTGTTGCACTTGGCTTGGGAGTCGAAGTTCTCAATTTGTAAACCAGAGGCCCAGTCTTGTTTATGCACATTCTCCAGCATTCTCTCCTCAAACTGTGTCTTTTTGTAGTTGATGTTGATGGAGTAATAATGACGGTTGAGGCCGTGGATCAGAGCCTGGATGCTTGGCTTGTTGAGGTGACCCAAATTAGATGTGGTTTGACGAGGCTCCTGGCCCATCATAAGCATCGCCTGAGGGATTAACCGGAAGGCGTCAATGACTACTTTACCCTTGACACTCTGGATGGGATCGACGACCACGGCGACGGCGCGGCTATCGAGGCGCTCAAATGAGTGCTGGGTATTGATATCAACACTGGAGAGCCAGCATCCGAATCCGGGGTGCGAGTGGTACCAGCCAACGACCTTCTGGTCACGGCCCGTTTGCCGTAACATCTCCATCATTCCGGTCTGGAAAACCTCGTCGACGGCCTCAACACTCACTCCGGTACCACTTTGGGGCATTGCAAACACATCCATGACGTGGACAGTGAAATCATCCACAAACTCGCCCAGCATGAGACCCATGACCTCCATGGGGACACCGGCGCGGCCGTGCTTGAGCATTTTGAGCAATGCGAGCGATGAGATGTAGACCGTCTCACTGTTGTCCACAACAGTGCTATCAGCGCCGATTCCTCTTCCGCGCTGTCCGAGCAATTGGTTTACGTCCATGGTTAGAGTGACAAAGGGGTTCCCGGGGTGTTATTAGGAAGGGCTGGTGGAGCGGGTTATTTTGTGCTCGCTTGAAATTTTGAACAGCATCTAACTACTTTGGAGCTTCTTATCGAGACTATACAAACTTATTTAATTGGTTTCGACGATTTTAGAACGGGATTTGAAGCGCTCGAATGTCGAGGGCGCTGTCACCTGCTGACACAGATCCACATCGATGATCTAGTCCAGATGTGAGAGGTGTTTCGAGGGCTGTAGCTATGGGAGAGAGGTATAAGTTTCGAATTCCGAAATATTGACGGATCTATACGATTCTGTAATGATTTAGGTGCCGATTATGGTGACGCAGAGTTCATCTCTACTAGTACCGGATCCCCGTCTAGATGTGAGACTTCAAAAACCTAATAATAAAAACAAAATAGCTCTAGAATCCATTGACATCATCTAGATACACCTCTCGACTTTCCATACAACGTTCGCCCTTCACCGTCTCCAACCAGGTTACGATGTCATGGAATGATTAGCTCCTATAAATCTTAGCCAATCCCATCTTACGTATTATGCTCTCCAAAGTTTGGCGTCAAAGCCTGCGCTTTCGCGCTGTGAACAAGCCTCTTGTTCGCACGCTTCACGCGCAGCAGATTCCCGATCTGAACAGCCCCATCGGTAAGCCAAACGACACCGAATTCGGCCGTACCACCATCACGGAGGACTTCACCATCACCAAGGATAAGGCTCCTGGTGAGAACAAAATCCGCCACTTCACCATCAATTTCGGTCCCCAGCACCCTGCCGCCCACGGTGTGTTGCGTCTCATTCTCGAGTTGAACGGTGAGGAGGTCGTCAGAGCTGACCCCCATATTGGTCTTTTGCATAGAGGTACCGAGAAGCTCTGCGAATACAAAACATACAACCAGGCCCTGCCTTACTTTGACCGTTTAGATTACTGCTCAATGATGGTCAACGAGCAGGTTTTCTCCCTCGCAACCGAGAAACTGCTCAACATCGAGGTCCCCCTCCGTGGTAAATACATCCGTACCCTTTTCGGTGAGATTACCCGCTGCAAAAACCACCTTATGTCCGTCCTTTCAGGTGCCATGGACGTTGGTGCTTTGACCCCCTTCTTGTGGGGTTTCGAGGAGCGTGAGAAGCTTATGGAGTTTTACGAGCGCGTCTCTGGTGCCCGTATGCACGCCGCCTACGTCCGCCCCGGTGGTGTTGCCCGTGATATTCCTGAGGGTTTGCTCGATGATATTTACATGTGGGCTACTCAGTTCGGTGATCGCCTTGACGAGATTGAGGAAATGCTTACCGATAACCGTATCTGGAAAATGCGTACCATTGGATGCGGTGTTGTGGGCGCTGAGGAGGCCCTCAACTACTCTTTGAGTGGTCCTATGGTCAGAGCTAGTGGTATCCCCTGGGATATTCGTAAGAGCGCTCCCTACGATGCTTATGACCTTGTCGACTTTGACGTCCCTGTCGGCACTGATGGTGATGTGTACACCCGTTACTTGGTTCGTATGGCCGAGTTCCGCCAGTCTTTGCGTATTATTGAGCAATGTATTAATGACATGCCTGCTGGTCCCTACAAGGTTGAGGACTGGAAGATCACTCCTCCCCCTAGAATCCAAATGAAGGAGGATATGGAGTCTCTTATCCATCACTTTTTGTTCTACACAAAGGGCGTCTGTGTGCCTCCTGGTGAGACCTACACTGCCGTCGAGGCCCCCAAGGGTGAGATGGGTGTGTACGTCGTCAGTGACGGTACCGAGCGCCCCTACCGCGTCCGCATCAGAGCTCCTGGTTTCGCCCACTTGGGTGCCATGGACCAGATCGCCCGCAACCACTTTTTGCCGGACGTTGTCGCCATCATTGGTTCAATGGATTTGGTCTTTGGCGAGGTTGATCGTTAGCATAACACTAATTAGATTTATTCTTTTATTATATATCGAGGCCCTGCCCCTGGCCTACTCTGGACGCTGCTCAGAAAGTCGCGCCTTGAGCTGCTGCTCGAGCTCGGCGTTCTCGTTCGAAAGCTGAATGACCCGCTCGAGGATCTTGTCTGCCATTGCCAATGTGTGTTCCCCCGTGACGCTGGGGTCTTGGGCCATGTAGAGGACAAAAGCGGTCGCCAGCGCTTCCAATCGCAACTTCAAGTAAACAATGTCGTTTTGTGATTGTGCTCTTTGTTCCATAGCTGCTATGTTATGATGGTATAAAGTTAAATGATGTAATTACTTTATTGAGGTGGGTCCGTGTAGTACAACCCGCATGCATCAACCGTAGATAAATATTAATTTCTGATAAGATCATCCAAAAATTGAGTCGGTGGTCGTTGTTTTGGCTGGGGAGGCATTCTCGGCATGCTTTGTGAGGCTGTGGGTTGCTGCCTTGAAGGGCTGCCAGAGGGGCTCAGAGTCGAAGCGGCAGCATTAGAAGAGGAAACATCGGGGTTGTTGAATGACATATGCGAGTAGTATCCGGCTGGGAGGTACGCGTTCTGAGTACTGCTGCTACTGACCATAGGCCCCACTCCTCCGTTTCTGAGAACATTGACTGTTGGACTAAAGAATAGTTGAGGGGTACTATCGAATGTTCCGGGAATGGCAAGATCGTAATCGGCCTCGACTTTGTTGAGTTTAGCGCCGGCGCCATCGTTGAGCTCCTGGTACTTCTCCTGGGTGAGCTTAGAATCTCTGCGCGAGGCGATCGCGTCGGCAATACGCCAGATCAAAACACCAAGGAAAATGCCTCCCAAAATCGATCCACATGCAATGAACAAGGTGCCCTCGGGCAAGTGTTCCTTTTCCAGGAACGGGTTCTTGGAGTTGTCGGGGACACCGGGGGAGAACGTGGCGGTGATCTGGGTGGTTTGTCCCTTATGAGCACCGCTCTCGCTCTCTGCAGGTTTACTGAACCGGTGAACACTGACGCTGGCCGGTTTGCTAAATCTTTTGACCGAGGGCTTGGCAGTAGTAGAGTCCGCTGCCGACTTAGAGAACCGCTTCACCGATGCAGTCGCACTAGCGCTGCCAGAATTGCTCGCGCTGTTGCTGTTGTCTGAGTTCTGCGCCGAGCTTTGGGCCGAATCAGTGGCCGACGCACTTGCGCTCGGGCTGTCGGTCTTGCTCGCGGTGTCGCTGTCTGCACTGGAGCCCTGGGTCGCACTAGGACTATCAGAGCCAGAATTAGAGGATTGGGCCAGCACAGTGCCGTAAACGGCCGCCAAAATAAGGGCCTGCAATTTCATCTCTTTATTTAGAACTTGAAGTCAATGAGTAAACACGGGTTAATAAGCTCTCCTTCACCCGTCTCAGGTTACGATGGCGCAAGACCCAAGACCTGGAAACACAATAATACTATAAATATACTACATAAACAATAAATCGATATAGAGCTACGAAAATCGCCGAATCACAGTGCCATTGCCTGAGGAAATCTCGCAACGGCTAGTGTGGCGGTTCCCCCCAGTTCTATCGGGGCTCGCCTTAAGAGGTGAGGTCGTGGACAATATGGGGCTTGCGGACAGCAAAGTTGAGCTTGAGGTCTCTCTTGTCCTCCTCAACAGGTTCTGCGATTGCCAAAGCGGCACAGAGAGCAATGATGGTCTGGAAAAACTGCATCTTTGGGGGTGAGGAAAGAAGCTTGGGTGCCGCAGTTCAGGGCCTATGTAAGCCTACAGCCCGTGACATGCATGTATGTAATCGATTGTACTTCGGCTTAAACACAAATGTAAGCGAGAGGTTGTGAACTATTTTTGTATAATAACTTGCTACTTCTTGTACTTTCGTGTAGTTAAATAGATTGGACTCATTCATTGATTTTGGGCTCACCATCTGGCTTGGCTTCGGTGGTAGCCTCTCCAGTGAGCTCAGAGGGAACCTCAGGTTTGGCCTCTGCTTTTTCTTGCAAAACGGAACTCTCGCCGTTCTCTTCAGGCTTCTTGTCCGAGGATCCATTGGCCTCTGAACTTTCAGAAGCGGCAGGCTTAACCTCAACGTTCTTTACCTCGACATCATCATCAAGATCCTTGCCAAGAGACTTTGCAATTGCTTTGGCAGCCTCTTGTCCCAAGCCGTGATTTTCACTGGGCTCTTCAGTTTTATTTTCAGCTGGCTTTTCGGACTCTTTCTCGGTAGGCTCATCGGCCTTTGGAGCCTCAGGCTCAGCAGAGACAGTAGCCTCGTTCTCATTTACCTGATTGTCCTCCTTGGCCTCATCTTGCGGTTCGTCTTTCTCGCCAATTGCTTCTTTGGCGGCTTCTAGAGCCGCAGAGGGACTCTCCTTGGGCTTGACAGAGTGCTCAACGAAGGTACAGACACCATCCTTGAACACCCAGTGACTGCGAATCACTCCCTTTGGAGACTTCTTTCCTCCCAGCGGCTCCAAAAGCTCGTATTTGGGATCACTGAGCAGCTCAAAACCAAGCTCAAGTTTCGTCTTGAATGTGTTCTGGGCCTTCTCACTATCGGCACTCAAACCAAACACAGTAGCATTGAGCTTGTTGAACTGCTCGTAAAGCTCTCCAAACCCTTTGGTTTGAGTAGTGCACCCAGGAGTAGAAGCTTTGGGATAGGAAAACAAGACCAATGTTCCCTTGATTTCACCAACAGGATGCTCTTTACCAGTGCTGTCGGCCAAAGTCACATTGGGAATCGTGTCTCCCACTTGAATTCCAGTCTTGGCGCGCTTGTTTCCACTCTCGAGTACTGATCCAGATCTTGTGCGAGGCATTGCTTAAAGTGATGAATTGTCTAATACTTATATTATGTATCTACCTCCTCGAACGCAATTACGTTACTAAGCGACGTGCATGCATCATGCAAGATCGAAGTATGCTCATTTCTTCTCGTTGATGGAAATTTTAACTGGCAAAAACTTGTTCGGCAAATGAACACGCGGGAACTTCGAGGAAAGTCTCGCGATCATCTCGTCGGCGTCCATATAGTGCGTGAAACTTCTTCTGGGTACACATGATATGCAGTGTTTGCTGTCGAGCTGCACGTCCAACGGGCTCAGGGCATTGCAGCCTGGAGAGATGGTAATGCGGACTTGATACTTTGTTTCACCATTAGAGATGCATTCATAAAGCTCAAAGCAGACTTGAGCCAAATAGTCAAGCTCTGGTAACTGGTTACGTGCAAGTTTTACCGGCAGGTTGGAGCCAAACAAGATGCCCAGTAAAGTATACATATGGGACTCCTTTGTGAAGTAAAACGAGGACCTACCCTTGGGGTTGGTGATGTTGTACTGCAGCTCATTGATGATCTGCTGAACTAAAGGCATCGAGGTAAGCAATCCGATATCGAGTTTCTGGTCGTTCGTGATACCATACTCCTGGGGACAAATGTAGTCGAACAAGATCTTAGACAGCAAGTAGAGTTCACGGAGATTCGCATACTCCGCGCGATCAAACAATGACATGGGCGCCTTAGCGAACTTGAATTTCCCACTGTACTCGGCTTCATTGGGCATAACACTAGGCATTGAGGTATCTGTGTTCAAGGGCGTGATTGCATCTGGATCATTGGGAAGCTCAAATACATGCTCCAGGAAGGATCTGTTGTGGAGAGCGTCGTATTTGATGGTATCGTAAAGCTCAGAAATTTTGGAGGGGTCGACTTTACCTACCGATGTAAACTCAGCGAAAAGCTTCTCCCATCTTTCTTTGAACAGACTTGCATCTTCGTTGCAACACCACCTCTCTTGGAAACTTTCCACATTGTCATGATCAAAGTGCCATTGCATAATTTGGCGGTGATGCTTCATGAGCTCCACGACACGACTCAGAACAACAAATGGCTGAGGAACCTTATCGGGCCATGTAAATTGAGGAGGAGGGCTCATACCCTTACGAAGCATGAGTTTCAAGTGCTTCTTAACTTCATCCATCTCGATCTTAGCCGCATTACTATCATCGAGAAGGTTCTCAGTGACCTTGATCATATCCTCAGGTAGATCGTCTCTTTGAAGAAGGGCAGCAGCAAATGTGGATGCTGTGTAGGTTACACGACGCTCACTGGAGGAGTAGAAGCGCACATCGTCAAGCGAGCGAGGATTTAGCAGAAGCGTATCCTTGCGCCATTGCTCACCGAAGTCTTGCGACTGGAACTTGGAGGAGTGAGTAGGCTCGCCACCCCATTTAATAATGAGCTGGACCTTTTCGAGGGGTTGATCATGCTGCTTGTCTTTGAAAACGGGTTTGATCTGGACCTTTGTACCTGGGAGCTCGAGCTTTTTCTCCAGTGCAGTCTTGAGCTGCTTGAGCTTGGCCAAATCTTCTGCTTCAGTCTCGATAGCTTTGTTGGTGATTTCCAAAACCCGACGTAAGTGAGCCTTGTCTCTAATGATAACCTCGACGCGGTGGCCCTGAAGTAAATCTGTGAACAAGCTGGATTTGAACGAGTACTTGAACTTTTGCTTTGGAGTTCTATCAGCATGGCGAACAGTGGCAATTTGAGCTTTGAGAATCCATTTCTGCTCGTCTTCCTCTGGCTTGGGAATACATGCGGCAGCACCCAGCCTTTTAACTCTATCGGCCCGTGCTTTTATGAACGTCTCGCGCAGAATGTTGGCAGAGTCCTCATAATATTGCTTATCGTCTTTAACGAAACTGAATCCATTGACATCAATGACATATGATTTATCACCAACGCGCAATAAGTCGAAACCGCAAATGGTCTGTTCGAAAGCACTGGAGACTGCAGCTGCCATGGTGCGCTCCTCCTCACTCAGCTTTGTGATAAAGCGCAACTCTTTTCCGTAGGTATTACGACGAACGATTCCATCTACAACGGGGCTCTTGCGAGTCTCTGCATGGCAGTAATCGGGTCCAACGGTGTAGGCCTTGACATCCTCAAAGTTGTCAGTATCGAGAAACTTCTCATAGATAAATGAGCCCTCGGTACGGGGAGAAATTAGGTCCTTATCAAACTCGGATGACTTGTTGCCGACTTTACGGAATAAGCGACGTCCGCCTCCACCGCTCTTCTCGGGATAGTATACATAGACATTGTGGTCCTCACCGTCTACTGGCTTCTCGACAAATGGCTTTGTGATGGTTCTGCCATCCTCAAGCTCCAAAGTATCATAGTTGATCATCCGGAACTTGGGTTCCTTCTCCTCTGAGAGCTTGACACCATGCTGGAGTAGCTTTTCGGCTGTCTCCTTGTCCACTTTAGGACCACCGTCACGACTGATCACAATTCTCTCGGGAGTCGGGACTCCAGAGGCTGCCAAAAGCCTCAAGACTAGTCGACGGTCCCAAAGTACTTTCTGCAACTCGAGGTCATTGACCAGAAAGGGTTTACGGAGATGCACGTAGTTGATAGCTTTCTGAAGAGGAAACCCCTTTGAGAAAAACGAAATCAAAAAATCACAACGAGGCCAACTCTCAACCGGTTCATCTAGAATAACCTTATCACCAAACATAACCAGCTCAAACTCACCAGTTTGCATGAGATTGTTAAGAATCGCCTGACAGGGCTTGCTTCGAGCCTTGTGCTCCATGGCACATACTCCAATTTTACCAATATGGTTGGCTGGAGTGCTTGGACGAGTCGACTGTACACTGTCCATTAGCAAGCACGTGGAGTCAGAGTTGGGAGTAATATCTAGGCAAGGCCATGGGCCAAGACTGGGGGAGTAGCCGGAGCCTAGAATTTTCTGAATAACATTGATAATGCGCTCTTCTTTTGATTGAATGGCGATTGATTTCTTTTAGACAAAGCCATCTTATACAGCTTCTAGGTAGTCGTTATCACTCGCCGTATTGGCCTCCAAATACATGGCTTAGCCACTTAAGACGATTAATTAGTGTAGCGGATGTTCATTTATATACATAAGATTAAGCGTAAAGATCAGGGCGACTGGTAGACCATAGTTCGTGGAAAAAGAACTCGGGATACAACAATCTTCTCTGACCGCTGAAGCGAGTAGCCAAAAACAGAGAATCAAGGATGCAGTCACTGACACCGACACCGCGCCCAAAAGTCATGCCACTCAATGCCACTCTACCACTGTACTCTGCGGCCACCTCCTGGTGAATGCTTGTCACGAGGGCGCTATGGCCGACTCGGTATTGGGGAATGCAATTGCGCTGAAGGGTCGCTCTAGTCTCGAGTTTGGATTCATCTATAGGTCCAAGAATACGTTGCACACCCTTGATGGCCCTTTTTGTGGCCTCCTCGGGTGTCATGTCCTCCCATAAATCTCCGCCGATCATAACAGTCATTGTTGGTGGTGATTTAGGTACCGCCTCATCGCCAAGCACCGGCACAGAGGCATTCCGTACACTGGAGTCAAAAATTATTCCCAGAATACCTTCAGGGTTGTTACTGTCCTCGCACTTTGGCACCAGAACTCCAAACCAGTCCTTGCAGATATCCTCAGAGCTGGTGATATTAACAACTGCGAGGGAGCTGTAGTGGATTTGATTGATCTTTTCGTTAATTGACTCATTGAAGAGGTTTCCTCCATTGGTATTGACTACTGCCAAATCGTACTTTTTGGGTCCATCTCTTGTTTCCAGCGTCACTGACTCGAGAGCCGGTTTCAACGCGTCAACGTTCTCCCCCAAGTGAAAAGTCACATTTCTGGATTTTTGGAGGTTTGCGGCAAAGATATCTGCTAAACTCTGGATACCGTTGCGCATACCGAATAGAGAAAACTTCGAGGGGTTGAAGCCAAGCTCAACAGGCTCATTGGCTTTACGCTCTGGGATAACTAAAGACTGCGCCAATAGCGGGACAACTTTACGAGCGTATGCTTCTAGGTAGCTTAAAGACCCAGAGAGTGCACCTGTCAGAATTCCAATCTGTTCTGTCTTCTCAAGATAGTACATGCGCTTGAAACGTGCTACAGATCTTGCGCTCAAAATGTTGGAATCTGCGCCATATATACCTCTCATCAGAGCGGAAATGATTCGATCATTAAACTTTGCGTCGAATCTTCGGCTAACAAACTCGCCGACACTCTCCTCTTTCAGCTTCTCATCACGGGGTTTGCGCCAAAGCTCCCGTAACAAAGGTAGCTTGAGGCCCTTGAGCAGAGGCGAGCTTAGAAACTTCAGAGCGGCACCAACACTTGTAGGCAATTCCACTACTTTGTTGTCATACACCAGTCCTTTAGTATTAGTTGGCGAATCACTAGGCACGCCGACAAGCTCTTTGAGGGCGTCCATCTGGTAAAGTAATTCGAGAAGAGCACGGGTGCCTGCATGAGAAGGTAAGAGTGTACGAGGGCCAGACTCCCAAATAGCTCCATCGCTTTTCCGTTGTGAACTCATCCATCCACCGACATGCTCGTTACGGTCATAGATAGAGATCTTGACATCGGGTCTCACTTTATTGAGAATGTATGCAAAAGAGAGCCCTGAGATACCTGCACCAACAATCGCTATTGACTGTCCCTCTTGCAGCTGTTCGATTCCTAAATAGTCTGCTTCTTGATCAGGAGTGATCTCGTTCCAGTCCAGGACCGCGGGAACCTGTGCTACTTTTCTCGGCGCTGAGGGCTTTTGCTTTGGTTTGTTTGCAGCAGCAACTTTCAAAAGAGCCAAAAGCTCATTCACTTCCATTGTTTTGCGTACATCCTTCACGGTCTGCTTGACGTTTTCTGGATCAAGCGAGCTCTTCAAAATGTATGGACCATCATTAGGAGGTTTTTCCACTCGCAAAAGTTGTGCCCAGGAATTGTGATTCAGCCTTTCCTTGGGAATATAGCGACCTCCCAAGAATCCACCGTTAGGTTTGGCAAGTTTGGCTACTTTCAACTTGCCTATATCCTTCATTATGTGATTTGTAGTAGGGGGAATGACTAGGGGGAATGACTCTCAAGTAGGCTTTTGTGCAGGGGAAGTACAGATGAAATAGTTCATACTATTAGTGTTTAAAGCACGTTTAGTCAATATTCCGCTGCGTTACTGGACAGGATTCGCCCAAGAAGAGGTCAACGTCAATGCCGATAGATTGAGTCGCCGCGGCCGTCCCAAACTGAGAGATTATCGAGGTTAAGTCCCTGAGGGGAAGAATTACACTAGTCTATGTTGTAATGGAGTTAGTTAGTATTAGAACATGCCTTCGATGGTACCATCGCTGTCGACCTCAATGTTCATGTAACCAGGGGCCGTGGGAAGACCAGGAATGGTTTGGATCTCAGCAGCAAGTGCATATAAATAACCAGCGCCAACGCTGACCTTAATATCACGGATTGGCATGGTGAAGCCAGTAGGCACGCCACGAAGCTTGGGGTCGTGACTGAGAGAGTATTGGGTCTTGGCAATGCACACAGGTAAATCGCCAAAGCCCTGCTCTTTGTACTGAGCAATCTTAGCTTGAGCTTGTTCGCTGAACTCAACATCAGCTGCGCCGTACATCTTTTGAGCAATGGTAGTGATCTTCTCCTCAATGCTAGATTCCAGAGGGTACAAAAATTCCATGCTCTTCTCCTCGGGTTCACAAGCCTTTGCAACGGCCTTGGCAAGGTCAGTAGCACCAGCTCCGCCAAGCTCCCAGTGTTTGGCAACAACGGCATCGGTTGCACCTGCTTCAAGGGCAGCCTTGCGGATGACGTCGTGCTCTTTACTAGTATCAAACTTGAAGTGGTTAATGGCAACTACAACAGGGCGTCCAAACTGGCGAGCATTTTCAATCTGCTTTTGGAGGTTGGCAACACCGTTAGCCAAAAGCTCGAGGTTCTCCTCAGTGTACTCCGCGGGCAGAGGGCTACCAGGCTTGACCTCAGGACCACCACCGTGAAGCTTCAAGGCACGAACAGTGGCAACAATGACAACAACATCAGGAATGAGACCAGATGAGCGACATTTGATGTTAAAGAAACGCTCACCACCCATAGTGAAGTCGAAGCCAGCCTCAGTGATAACATATCCAGCTTCTTGCTTGAGGTTATCAGTACCAACCAACTTGAGAGCAATTTTATCAGCAAGAGCAGAGCTCGCACCGATAGAAATATTAGCGAAAGGTCCTGCATGAACAAGTACAGGGGTTCCTTCAAGGGATTGCATCAAATTAGGCTGGATGGCGTCTTTCATGAGAGCACACATCGCGCCAGCACAACCAATGTCTTCAGCAGTGATAGCCTCACCATCTTTGGAAGAACCAACGACAATCTTACCGAGACGCTCACGCATTTCACCAAGGTTATTGGAGAGGGCAAGGATGGCCATACACTCGGAGGCAACGGAGATGTCGAAACCAGTCTCACGGGTCAAGCCCTTCTCGGTCTTACCCTTGCCAACAGTAATCTGGCGGAGATGACGATCATTGCAGTCAACTACACGCTTCCAAGTGATTGTGTCAAAGTCAAAGTCCAGGCGAACCAATTTGCGGAGCTGCTGCTCATTGAGATCATTGAGAGGAACATCAGGAAGTCCAAGCTTTTGCCAGCGCTTCTTCATGACTGCGTTGAGTCTTCCACCAGGAATTAAACGCTTAGCCAACCCTTTGTCAGTTTGAGTCTGCTCGTGGAAAATACGTGTATCAATGGCAGCAGCCAAAAGGTTATTAGCAGCAGTAATAGCATGAATATCTCCAGTAATGTGCAAGTTAAACTCATCCATAGGAATGACCTGGGCATAACCGCCACCAGCAGCTCCACCTTTGATACCAAAAGTAGGGCCCATGGATGGTTGGCGAAGATTGGCGATACTCAACTTTCCGAGGTGACCAAACGCTTGGGTAAGTCCCATGGTAGTAGTAGATTTACCCTCACCAAGAGGTGTGGGGGTGATTCCGGCAACGAGAACATATTTACCATCTTTACGGTGAGAAAGAGTGTCGAGAAGTGAGAGGTTGACCTTACCTTTGTAACGTCCATAAGGTTCGAAATCGTCGGTAGTGAGGTCCAGCTCTTCAGCAACCTTTGTGATAAGTTTGGGAGTGACGCTTCTGCTAATCTCAATATCGGAAGGAACAGGAAGCTGTGTTTCAACGGGGTTGACATTAACGTTAATCTCAGCACGGTTCTCGTAGGCAAGTTTAGCTGCCCTGACAACATTTTTCATCAGCATGGCGACTGTCATAGGGCCAACACCACCTGGAACAGGGGTCATGGGACCGGCGACATCGAAACAAGCGGGATCAACGTCACCAACTAAACGCTGCCCAGACTTTTTAGTAGCGTCAGGGACACTGTTAATACCAACGTCAATGATGACGGCGCCAGGCTTGATCCAGTCAGGCTTGACGAATCCAGGCTTTCCAACAGCAGCAACAACAATATCAGCGGTACGAACAATCTCAGCGAGGTTGGTAGTTTCACGGTGGCATTGAGTCACAGTGGCATCGTGGTTGCGAAGTAAATAAGTGGTAGGGTTTCCAACGATGTCGGAACGACCGATAACGACTGCGTGCTTACCTTTAATATTAACACCAGACTCGTTGATGAGCTTGATGATACCGTAGGGTGTACAAGGGATAAAGTTGGGGCGACCGCCACGCTTGGCAAGTTCACCAACGTTTACAGTATGGAAACCATCAACATCCTTAGCGGCAGTGATGGCCTCAATAACAGCCTTCTCATTGATAGACTTTGGCAGGGGCATTTGCACGAGGATACCATGCACCTTAGAGTCGTGGTTCAAGCGGGCGATCTCATCGAGTAGTTTTGGCTCAGAGGTCTTGTCAGACATCTTTAGAATGTTGCACTCAATACCGGCCTTCTCAGCGGCGCGCAACTTGGCATTGACATAGGCAGTGCTATCAGGACGATCACCAACCTGGACAATAGACAGCGAGGGAGAGAAAGATTGGATCTTGGTTGATCTGAAATCAACGATATCTTTCTGCACCTCTGTTCTGATTTTCTGAGCAAGGGCTTTACCATCTAAAATGGTCGCGAACGATCGGAGCCCCAGCCAGTTGATGCGCATGAAAAAAGTATCTGCACGGGCAGCTTGACTCATAGGCGTTGATCTGCTTTGTAAAATAAGCGAAACGGCAAAATTTTCTAATGAAATAATGAAATCTAACTAAAACATAGCTAATTTTTAGCGACTTGTATTCGCGCCTGCGACTTTTCGCTTAAGCCTTTGATTTTGAGACACCCTGCCCTTGCCCAGCTCAGAACTCGGGTGCCCCTACAGTATGGTACGGTTCAAAAGTCTTAATCGCAGCGGCAAGCGTGGTATTTCGCTGAACTCAAAAAGCCCAATTGCCAAGAAACCCACCTCGAAACCAAAATTTATTGAGCACAAGAAGGAGGAGCTCCCTAATCTTGTGTTTGCTCGGGCTGCCCGGGGTTCTATTACAGAACTAGTGCAAGCAAAGACAAGAGAGCTACAGGCAAAGGCCTATACGGATGGAGTAGCAGCCACTAACCCCATCAAAGTCAATCGATTTGTCTACATCGATGGTAATAAGCTCATCATAAGTCCTCAAGGACATGTGCCCATGGCCTATACAGAGTATTGTCAAGGCATCTATATCAGTGCATCGAGTGAGCGCGCTACGCGTTCAAACTACTAAAACCCTTTCTATTTAACTAAACTGAGTATTATTCTTTGCTGTCATCGCCCGTTCATCTCTACTTGTATCAGCTGCCCATTTGCTTACGCGTCATGGATATACCAGTGGTGAGCGGCGTCAACCTATTTCTGTTTGGATTGTTTGGGTGGAGCCCCCAGGACTTTCTCGACACGGTATTTAATTCTATTCAGAATGCATCGAACGCGGCAAAACAGTCGCTAATCGAGTTCATCTCCAAAACAAACGAAATGACCAACGGAATGTTTCAGTCAGAGTTCGAGAGCGGGGTCCTGCAACTAGACAATGAGCTCAATCGGGCCCTGAGCATTGCATATGATAAATTAGAGATCTACGTGACGCGCAACATCTTCACAGTTCCGCGCGATCTGCTAGAAAACGGCTGGATACGAACGCCCCTCCAAGAAGGGGTGGATTTCACAAACCCCAAAGAGGCCCACAGCATCGCAGCGCGTCTTTCCGAATCACAACGCCAATTAGATACAAAGAGAAAGTTGTTGGCATTACGAAAACAAGAGCTCCACTTGTTGCAGAAACAAGAAGAGCAATTGAATGTTCTACTAAAACAAATACCTGCATTTGACGAGTCACAACCGCAAAGATTAGACCAGTTGGCATCAGAGCTCAAAGATCTCGAGGTAATACCCGCGCCTCGGCCGCCCGACGAGCGAGATCAGTTTAATGACCTCGTCATGACGACCCCTGTTAATAAATAGTTTCGCATTACAACCCTAGCTAAATTTCCATGTGCATAACCTCCTCATCAAGAGCAGCGACGTCAACGGGCGACTCTTCCTCATCCTCAAAGTCCACGTCGAAAAAGTCGTCATCACTTCCGACAATCTGTTCGTAGATCTTCTTTGCCGTGGCAATGACTCCATCGTAAGACAGCTCTGCCAATACATGGGGAGCAACGATTACGTGGGGCTCGACTTCGACACCAGCGTCAATCTTTGTGGAAACCTCGTGGCGATAAGCAAGCTTGACAAGGTATTGCAATTTGTGCTTGGGCACAAACTTGTGCATACTCTGGCCGAGGCGGACGCTGCTAAGCACGGGAGTGCCGTCGGGGCGGAAGTGGACATCAGAGGAAGCGATGTCACCGAGGTCAAAATCGGTGGAGCTCTCACGAAGAATGGTCGCATCCAAGCGCTCTAGCGCGTCGGCCAGGTCCTGCCTGGCTTTACGCTCATCCTGCTCTCTGGTGCTTAGATACCAGGCGCTGTGGCCATTAGGTATGGAGTGCGACCCGGGGCCAAACACAACCGTGTGGACTGCCTCCTTATTATCTTTGAGTGAACCGGGTGGGAAAACGACAATCGCGGCGGACTCTTTCTCCGCGTACCACTCCTTACATTCATTAGAGACAACAGCCAACATACGGGTAGTGTACTGCTTTTTAGTATCGGGAGTGGTTGCCTTTTCCTGGAATGGCGAGGGCTGAGTAGGGGAGACAACAACCTTCTCGGCAACTTGAATACGAGATCCGTCACTCAAGGTAGCGATCTGGGTCTCGGGATCAAAGCTCTTGAGGCGGGTATCCAGCTTGTAGGTGGCACCTGCCACGGCCGCACTACGGCAGAAAGCCTGGCTCAACTCTCCACCGGAACCATAAGTGCTGTAAAGGACCGGGAAATAGCCGTAAATGTCGAGACTCAGCAAGTATCTGCGGATGCGCTTGAGAGCGGTGCTAGCAGACACCTGCAAAGAGTCACAGAGACCAATTGCAATAACCAGTTCATTAATTTGCTGGTCATCCAACTGGAATTTCTCGCGCAAAAAAGTCTCGGCGGTCACCTGGCGCAACCCTTCCGCGTCTTGGGGATCGATCTGCCACTCGAGGACCCACTTGATGAACTTCATGAGTCTGCGCTTGACGGCCGGGCTCAAGCTCTGGTCGGTGAAAATGGCCTCCTTGTTGCCGCTGACCTTCTCGAATGTGTCCTGCTCAAAGGTGTGGAACTGGCCGAGCGCCTTGAACTCGAGGTACTTGAAAACGCGCGACTTGACGAGCAGGTCGAGCATATCGCTCTTGGCGAACATGACGTGGGGATTAAGGTCGACCAACGACTTCTTGGAGTCGCGCGGCGCGTACAATTGAGGCGCGTTCAAAAAGTTCTCACCGTCGAGGTACTTTTGGAGGTCTGGAACGCTCAAGGAAGCCCATGCGTCTCCGTAGTGGGGATTCGCGTCAATGTGCAATACATTGGTGCCTTGCCAAGCGAGAGCGGCGGCCAAGATAGACTCTGTCAGTCCCGTTCCACAAATCAGCACGTCGCAGCCTTCCGGAACTACTTCGAGCGCAGGGCGGTCAACACCTGCCAGCGGGGGTACAATAGAACCCCTACGGTGAGCGTCTCTTGCACTGTACGATGACATTGATGGAGTGAGGTTAACTACAGAGTTTTCCCTCGGGCGAATGTACACCCCAGCTAAGCCCTGCATATGTATGTACGTCATCCGGGGGACTGCTATCAGTCCTATCGGTAATCAGTATTTCGAGATTGACCTTTTCGGGGAAAGCTAGTTTATTTGTATATATAAACGTTTCTCATTGTAGATATTGCCAATTCAGGTCCGAACTAACTAGTCACCATGTATGGAACACTTGAGCCCCACAATGATGAGCAAGGAAAAAATTTTCTCATCCAGTCGCGCCACGCGATACGGTACATTACCGATCGGTAATGTCTCCCAGAGCGATGTGCTTATCATAGACGCCACGTTTATCTTTGCTTTGACGTGTCAATTACCCGCTAGGACACTAGTAACTGCCCACAGCCAAACCTAAAATCAACGGAAGGCGTGTAGCCTTAAGAACCCGCCGTTGAGATTCTCCGCGCTTACACTACCCAAAACGCGCGGTGAATACCCGATTGGTGAATAAGCTGGGGAGCCCACAGACAACAACTAAATTGCCCGTGAGATTATATTTCGGGGCATTCTATCACTCGTATCCGAACTACACGGGAAAATACGGCATTTGTTCTGCTTGAGCTATATTTCGGAAAGGCGCGCACTTGACAATGGTGCCAAGAAATAGATCTGCATACGCCACAGTAGATCAGACGCCGCCCATCTACCTGCATGGTCCTGTGATTTACCCACGTCAAACCTCGAATTCTCTAGCTAAGCGAGGTTTCATGTGCATGAATTTATTATTGGGGTTGCTAATGTGTCCCTTTGAAAGTTGCATTATTGGAAATGATACAACATTGTTAGGTTCATAAACACATTCTGTATATACTTTCACCTTTCGCCATGCCTAGTACATCGCAGGCCGGTATAATCACTGCCGCTATCGGTAATATTGCCATTAATCTGGCATTAAACATTCATAGACATGCAAAGGCTCGGCTAGTCAGAATGGCGCTTGATGGCATCCACGTTCCCAGTAAGTCAGATTATTTACGATACTTGGCAGTAGCGCTGCTCGTCTTGGGCCAATGCACTAATTTCATTGCGTATGGCCTGGCTCCTGCATCGATCATCTCTCCATTGAGCGTCTTGGCTGTTATATCGAACTGTATTGTCCCACCTTTACTGTTTGATGAGGCCCCTTCCATAAATCACCTCACTGGCACAACCATCGCACTACCGGGTATTTTGTTGTTGATCCTTTCCTCCCCACAAGATGAGGATACGTTCATCTACCCCTTGGAGCCTTATAGCCGGTTATATCTTGCTTCCCTTTGTGTGGGCGTTGCAGTATGCTCCTTTATACGATCTATGAATACTCGAGTTCAGTACCTTCTTCGGATTGAGTGCATGCTTGCAGCTATAATGGGTACTTTTTGCGTTCTAGGAATCAAGTGCACTGCTTTGGTGCTTATGGATGATGATGAGGAGCAATACGGAACATTGCCCTTGTTTCTTTTTCTGATAGTCACCCTTTCAGGGTTTCTACAGCTTCGCCTGATTGCTGATATTTTTTGTCGCTATCCCATCTGGCAATCGGTGCCTCACCTTTTCGCATTCTTTACTGTGTTTGTTGGGCTAGGCTCTGCTATTATCTTCCATGAATTCAAAGGCTGTACTTTCACTAGTAAAGCGGAATTTGTATTTGGTTGTATTCTCATCATCAGCGGAGTCTGGTTATCGGCCCAACCCAAAGCTCCTGGTACAGCGGGCATTCGCGTTAATCGTGAAAGCGCCCTCAAGGGACCAAAGAGAAGACATAGGCAAAAGAAGAATAAGAACAACAAGAAGCAGAAACTTGATAATTCAACTCATGTCAATCACAGAAGAAACAGTCGTGGCAGTCATAGTCGCGGCAGCCACAAGAGTCGGGGTAGCCACGGTAGTAGCAGCTGGATAAGCATACCTGACAGTAATAATTCTTACAACAATTTCCACCCTCGCGATCGCAGAAGTTCAGGTTCGCAAAGAGGACGACGTTACTATTCAGAACTCCCCCCTAACCGTCGCCGCTATGAGCAACGCTATCAGTACTTATCCCGCAGTTTGGACAGCTACATGATCGAGCCAGAATTCATTGTGCCTTCGCACACACGTCCAAGCTCCACCCCTAATGCACCAGCGTCGCTGGAGTCTAATGAACAGACCTTTCTTCTTATACCGCGAAGACAGGTCAGTGGATATAACGCAGTTTAGCTAAATAAAAGTAGATAAAAAAAATTTAAAGCTTGGAGTACTCAGGCTTGTCCTTACTTCTGAAAGACATGGAGCCAGTCATGAAGTCCTCACCAAGACCATACGAATTGAAGTCGGCGATCTGGTCAAGAGACTCCTGGTGAGAGTGGTCGTAGGCGAACTGGATGGAACGCTTTGTGCCAAACATGGCGACAGGGCTTTTCTTGGCGAGCTCATTGGCATACTTGAGTGCCGCGTCTACGGCAGCGTCCTTGGAGCTATGGGTGTACTGAACTAGGCCAACCTTGTGAGCCTCGTCAGTCTTAAAGTTGCGTCCGGTAAAGCAGACATCTTTGACCCAGCCCTGGTCGCCGACAATCTTGGGAAGACGCTGCAAAGTACCGATATCAGCAGCCATTCCAATCTCGATCTCTCTCACACTGAACAGAGCATCATCAGTAGCGAAGCGGACATCGCAAGCGGTGAGAATATCGATTGCCAGGCCAATGCATGGACCGTGAGCAACAGCGATAACGGGCTTATTGATAAAATAGGGCGCAGAGATGCACTGCTGGAACTCCTTGATATGCTTATTGAGGTGAATACCACGGCGGCTTTGCTCCATCTGGGCCATCTCGATGAAAGATCCCGACTCGTTCTTGACGTCTAGACCGGCGCAGAAGGCCTTGCCAACACCAGAAACCACGATCGCACGCACATCAGCGTCCTCGCCGGCAGCGCTGATGATACGGCCATACTCTCTGTAGGCAGGGCCATGAATAGCGTTAAGGACTTTGGGGCGGTTGAATTGCACATGCAAAACAAAGGGGTGAGGTTTCTCGACAGTGTGGAACTCAAGGTTGGAATACATGGGGTAATGATAAGAATCTCAGCGTGGCCTCGGCATAATATAGACCGTGGCATGCATGAGAGTGGGGAATCAGGTAGGGCCTAAGCCGAGGTTAAGTATCAGTTAAAAATACAAATTATGCTATTGTTGTACTACCTCAACTAAATTATTTAATGTTGACAAGCTTGACATCGAAGGTAAGCTCACTGTTTCCAGGGATACCAGGAACACCCTTACGACCGTATGCCATGGGGGCAGGAATGATGATGCGACGCTCGCCCTTGACCTTCATGCCCTGGACACCGGCATCCCAGCCCTTGATGACCTCACCGACGCCGAGCTTGAAGTAGAAAGGCTTGCCCTTGGTGTTGGAGTCAAACACCTTACCGTTCTTGAGCTTACCGACATATCTGACACCAACAGTGTCGCCCTTCTTGGCGCTGCGGCCGTCTCCAGCAACACGATCCTCAGTGATCACGCCGCCCTCGAGCTTTTTAGTGGGGAACTTGGACTCGGAGGCACCCTTCTCCTTCTCGAGCTTGTCGCTGAACTCGACCTTCTTGTCGTTCTTGGCCTTCTTGGACTCGTTAGCGGGCTCAGAGGAAGCCTTGCGCTTCTGCTTCTTCTCCTCAGCGGAGCGCTTCTTCTCCTCAGCAGCGATGATCTCGCGAAGCTTCTCCTCGTCCATATCCTCAGAGTCCTCCTCGTCCTCGTCCTCATCAGCCTCGCCGTCAACAAGCTCACGGATCTTATCGGAGATCTCATCCTCATCAGGGGTGAGATCGTACTCCTCACCATCGAGCTCGTCCTCGTCCTCGTCCATGTCCTCGTCCTCATCCTCCTCAGAGTCCTCCTCAGAGTCCTCCTCGTCAGAAGAGTTGTCGTAAGGGTGCTCAATCAAGTTACCAGACAAGTGGATGGGGTAAGAGCCGGAAACAACAAACAAAACGTCCTCAGCAAGAGTGATGACAAGGTCCAAAGGTTGCTGGGGGATACCCTTAGGGCTGAGGGTGCAAATAACAGTCTCAGTGGTAGGGACATCCTCCTCGGGGTCAGCCTCCTCATCCTCATCCTCAGAGATGTCAATAAGAGGGCGGATCACGCGGAGAACGCTGGGCTCGTTCTTGTTGTTAACAGGGTTGGAAGGGTCGACAGCGGCCATAGTCAAGCGAATGGAGCAGGGGTAGTCGACCTCGGGGTCAATGGGCGCAATGGGCTCACCAGGAGTGATACGCAAACCATAAGAAGAAAGTGGAAGCACTTGTGACATTGAAGACTTTGGAAATTTTCAGATGACAAACATAATTTTGCAGGGAACGTGGGAGCGGCTGATCCGCCACAACTCTAAGCTCAAGAGAGCTGTAAATTAATATTGATAGTACGTAGAGCTTTAGTATATGCCAGTTTATTGAATTATTACCAGAAAATTAGGGGCCGTATGCTCCAATTTTTTTCAACATTAAAATCAGTACTTTTCAAGTGCTCACCTGGAATCTCATATATCCCGAATATCATTGCTCTTAAATACGCCCTTTTTGTAATCTGCAAATGCCTGCTTTATTTCTTCTTGAGTGTTCATGACCATAGGCCCTTTGCCCACCACGGGCTCGTCTAAAGGTTCTCCGGACAACACTAGAAAATGCGCATTTGACCCGTCCGCAAAGTCAATGTCGGTACCTTCACGCTCCATAACAATTAGATCATTGACTTTGGCATCTTCACCGTTTACCTTGGCCTCTCCTTTGTAGACAAATACAGCCGCAGGCCAGCCCTCGGGAACCTTGATGGTTGTTGCGCCCCTTACTTGGCCATTGAAGATGTTTAATGGACTCATGGTAATCGCAGGCCCCTTAGTGCCGTCATACTCGCCTCCAACGACCTTGAGATGGCCATTTGGAATCTCGACTTGAGGAATAGTCTCTGCCTCAATGGCCTGATAACTGGGCTCCGTCATCTTGTGCTTCTTGGGTAGATTGACCCAAAGTTGTAACATCTCCATAGTTCCACCCTCTTGAGAGAATTTCTTTGAGTGTCTCTCTGCATGTTCAATGCCTTTTCCCGCTCTCATCCACTGAGCAGAGCCACTGCCAATGGTACCAGTTTTGCCGCACCTATCCTCGTGTGTAACCTCTCCTTGTAATGCAATAGTCACGGTATCAATTCCACGATGGGGATGGAAGCCGATTCCTCGCCTATGGTTGGGACTTGGCTCGAATTGGCGGGGTTCAGCGTTATCTAGCCACACAAAGGGGTTCATGAACTTCCCCAAATCATTGTATGAAATGGCATTAGTGACGTGAAACCCGTCGCCAACCCACATTTTTTTCACTGCTTTTGCTACTCTGTGTACCGATTTAGACATTACAGCAAGACCAATGGGGTAATCAGAATATATCATAATAATGCACAACTCTACGAAATAAATAGACTATTTAGTCAAAAGCAAACGTTTCTGCTCCTGGTCAAAGATATTGACGCCCTGCTTTAGGCCCGAAATGAGAAGATCAAGCGATCCTTCTTTGAAATCTGGGGCTTTGCGCAGATTCTCCAAATCGTTGCCAAACTCCGTGGTAACCATCTCGAGGAATTTTTGGTTAAAATCGCCCTCGAAGGCGGGCTTTTTGTGTGCTAAAAGTCTCGAGTTCTCCGGGTGAGACTCTGTCTCGGACTCGCTAGAGTCTTCATGCTCGTCTTGATCAATCTGCTCTTGCTGCTCAACAGAGGCCGAAGACTCAGATCCAGAGTCACTATCACTAGAAGACTGGTCTTCAATACGAACTCTCTTACGGCGTCTTCTCTTCTCTTGAACCATGAAAAATTAAAGTGGCGGGGATCGTGGCGGTGGGTTGTAGATATATTGGTAGTTAACGAAATGAAGTAGAGCTGGGGGTTTGGGATGGATAATTTGGTCTAGAGTACTTTTAAAAACAACTGTATAAATACAAGTCTCACTGAGACCTAGGCACACTGGTATCTTAGGAAGATTCAGCACTTTTCTACGTTGCAACTAGCCTGAGCCCCACCAGAAGGACCCATACACAACTTTCAAAAACAAATGCACAAAAGTCATCCTACTAATACCATACTCACACAGCTCATTCTTCGTGCGCGCTTTGCTTATATGCAGGCAATGGGACGCGTCTCTGCATGGGACCCTAACCACTAATGATTGACCTAGGTAACGTAGACTTATTTTGTATTATTCAACGTATTTATGTCTGCTACAAAGTCTGAGGCGTTTGTGAATGGCCAAAAGGCCTTTGAGAGTAAGAATTACGAGTCTGCAATCGAATTCTTCGCGCAGGCTTGCGAGCAATACTCTGGCGAGCATGAAGGAGAGGATGATCCCGACCTTTTGTTCGAGTACGCGCAAGCGGTGTTCAATTTCGCCAAATCGCAGGTGACTTTGTTCAACACAGAGAATTGGAAGAACCAGAACAGCGCTCCCGCCGCCGTGCCGCAAGAAAACATTCAACTTGAACCGCTCGAGGAGCTCGAAGTGGTGCCCGAGGGCGAAAAGTCCTCTGCGGAGCTAGCAAAAGAGGAAACTGCTGCTGAGAAGGAAGAGGCCGGTGGTGAGGCAGAGGGCGACGCAGCTCCTGAGGAAGGTGCCGCTGCAGAGGCTGAAGAGGACGACTTTACTATCGCGTGGAACTTGTTGGATACTTGCAGAGTCCTTTATCTCCGTCAACTCGACATTGCCAAGGACAAATCAGTTATTGAAAACAAACTCGCCCGTGTGTACGAGTCTCTTGGACGTGTTGCCCTCGAGGATGATAGTTTCGAGCCTGCGGTCCAAGACCTTACATCCGCTCTCGAACTTAAAGAGAAGCTGCTTGGTCCTGAGGACCGTCTAATGAGCGAGGCGCATTACTGGCTCGCATTTGCCCTTGAGGGTGCCAGCGGTGATTCCATTTCCCAGAAGAAAGACGCGTATAGACACTACCAGAGGGCAGCTGAGATCGCCAAGAAAAACGGTGTTGACACCAACAGTATCCAAGAGCTTCGTCAGAAAGCGCACGACCTCAAGAAGGAGATCGACACAATGAAGAGTGAGCCCTCAAGCTCGGCCCCCACTTCCGCTGCCAATGCTGGAGGCATCGACCGTAATGCAGTTAAGAATATGCTTGATACCTTATCAGGTGCGCAAGATCTCGGAGCTTTGGTCAAGCGCAAGCGTAAGGAAGCACCCGTAGAAAACAAAAAGGCAAAGAGCGATGATAGCACAGCTCAAAATTCGGAAAAAAAGGAAGCGGATTCAGTCGCGCAACCTGAGGAGACAAAGGAGGCATAGCTTGTGCATGTCGTTCAAAGTATCATCTAAATATTTTTATAAACTCGCTTCACATAACCGCCAGCGGCGCTAATAGTACACGGACTCTGTCGGCGGTGGCTTTAGATTGAGAGTCGTCAGACTTGCCGAACAGTGCATCCACAAAAGATATCTCTTCGCTGAACTTCTCTTGAAGTACTTCATATGCCTTGTTACGGATGATGTCGCACGCTTCAGCAGTCCAAACAAACCCAACTGCAACACTGTCCATTAAATTTACTAATTCGCTCAGCGAGCGCATCAGACCTCTGGACGGGAAAGGGGCAAGAGTAATGTCGCTCTCAACAAGCGTCCACTTTTTGATAAGGCTATCAGCAAGACCAGTATATAACCCCGTCAACTGTGAGGCATTCTCTCGCAGCGCGCGCACAATAATAATTGCGTTCCCATAATTTGGGGTCTCCTTGAGTCGTTCGAGCTTCGCGTCCAATGCGGCTTCGCTCTTGCGATCAAGGCTGTCGATAAGAGAGCTGTTGTCGCCTTCAATATTATCGGATCTCGAGCTCAGTAGTGAGAAGTGTTCTAGTTGGCCCTTTAGCATCTCAATATTATAACGCCACTCTTGGGATTTCTCTACTGCCAGTTCAAGGGAGCCGCACTGGCCTTTGGTCCTCATGATAATAATGTCCACCGCCATAGGGTCCAATATATTGCACTCTTGCTGCTCAGACTTCTCTGGGACCGTTATTTCATCAAGATTACTCGATGTTTCCTCGATAAGCACCTCTAGTCTCTTCACGAAAAGCTCATGGGTCTGCTCTGTCAACCCGGGAGAGTCACGCGTTAATGTCGAAAAGAGGGAGACTGCTGATTTAGCATCTGCATTCTGCAAATAAGTGGTGACATTATCATAAATAATCTTGCGTGCAGCGGTAACGAACTCTGACCGTTCATATGCTTTCCCTGGAGTAAAACACTGTTCCGGGTACAATGGCAAGTTGAGCGCAGACTCAGGGAGAATTGATGTATCTATATTCAGCGAGTCTACCAATTTGGCAGACGATTTGCGGAATTTGAGCTGGTAGTCGGCAATATAATCCAATGAGAATACTGTCTGGTCTAGTAGATCAATTCCCTCGATCACGCTCAAAGTCTTGAGCTTTTCTAGTCGATGCTCTGCCAGTCTCCGTCCCAGAACAGTTGGTGGAACCTTGAACCTCAGTATGTAGGCGACGATAGCGTTGTGATCAGTGCTAGATTTCGCGAGCCAATCCTTGAGATGCTTGTCTAAAACGGTGATTGTCGGGGTGTCAGATAGCTCTGTTAATAAATAAAAGGTTCTTGCGGCTGCGAGAAGCTCTCCCTCAGCCACGAGGGCATTTATTTGCGCTAATAGGCTCGTCTTGAGTGCGTCAAGAGCTTTGTTTTGTGCCTGTGCGCGCTCTTGTTTATGGTAACGATTCACATTCTCTGATGTTCTGCGCCACTGATTGGAGTTTTCAACACTGGACAGCTTCATCAATGCATTCTCGGGGCCGAGCACCGTCTCACTCAAGGAGTGAATCTGGGCACAAAGGCTGAGTATCTCGGGATACGCCGCGCCCAGGGCGCTGCTGGACTCATCTTGAAAAGAGTCTTTCTCTGCAAGTAAAGATGAGTGCTTCTCTCGTACCTCTGCTACGGTATGTGTCCTAAACAGCTCCTCCCATGACGACATGACAAATGTCACGAACTCTGCGAGACAGTTGGAGGTACTTTGATCACACTTTGTAGCAATGTTGTGCCCGTAGATAACCTTTTATGTTAGTAAAGAGATCTGGAGAATATTGTACTTTTGTGCACGCCAAGTCTGTTTCCTTGTAGGGAATTGCCTGCTTGGACTGAAGCGACACACATTAGTGAGGTGCAGAGAGTATGTTCATATATAGAATGAAGAATAGTCAGGTATGAACAATAACGAAGGGGTGTATTAGCCGGACAAGAGGCATTGAGACGTTAGGATCGCGTAAATAGGTTTACATTGTACAAAATAACAAGCATCACTACTTCTGCCTCTATAGAAAAATATGACCTTTGTATGCTCTTGACAGTATGCCTTGTCTCTCTAATATGAGTTAACAGAGCTTCAGGCCGGCAAATCAGTGCTTGCAAAGCTTTGTGACTGATTGAACGCCCAAATCGTATGAGTCTCCTGCTAATTTTCAAAGCAGTCACATTATTTCTTTTCTTTTGAGCAAGAGCAACCATCATAAAGTACAAAACCTTTCAAAATTAGATTTATTTTTTATTCTGATTATTTTTTATTTGCTCTCAGCTACCCGACAATCTGTTAACTTGCCTTTTCAAGATATTGGATCCGTACGCACAATCCGGCCGGGGTCTTTGTAAGCCTTGGTGGCTCAGTTGGTTAGAGCGTCGGTCTCATAATCCGAAGATCGCGAGTTCGACTCTCGCCCGGGGCATTTTTTTCTATTTGGGAGAATCGTGATACCGCTACCTTGTAAAATTTGACCAAGGGCTGCAATTTTTTGACAATCAAATATTCTTGCCGCCTATATTTTATGAATTCTACCCTCTAACCTGCAAATTTCACACCAGATCTACCCTTGTATATTACACCTCTCGCTTTGAATCGTCAGGTTCCTCTTAAGTAATGTTTGGCGGTGGTTCTAGCGGCGGAATGTTTGGCAATAAACCCGCGACTAATACTGGATTTGGCCAGAACAACCAAAACACTGGGTTTGGTGGGTTCGGACAAAACACACAGCAAAACAATAGCAACACCACGTTGGGGTTTGGTCAAAATAACCAAACGCAAAATAATAATGCCTCTGGTGGTTTGTTCGGTAATAACGCCAATAACAACAACCAATCTGGAGGTATTTTTGGTAACAACGCCAACAACAACACCCAGAATCAGCAAGCAAATACATCAGGCTTTGGTGGCTTTGGCCAGAACAACAACCAGAACAGCAGTGGTACAGGCTTATTTGGTCAGAACAACGCGAACCAAAACCAGAATTCCGGCAGTGTTTTTGGCAACAACAACAATAACGCTACCCAAAGTGGCGGTCTTTTCGGCCAAAATAACAATAACACGCAGCAACAGAGTGGTGGATTATTTGGGCAAAACAACAACAACAACACAGCCAATAACCAGACCTCTGGCTCAGTTTTTGGTCAAAACAATAACACAGCCAACAACCAAACTTCTGGGTCTGTTTTTGGCCAAAACAATAACAATCAGGCCCAGTCTGGAGGTCTTTTTGGAGCGAAACCTGCTGGTGGATCGCTGTTTGGCAACAATACCAATAATAACAACAATGCTGGAAACACTAGCGGCACTGGCACAAGCCTTTTTGGTCAGAATAATGCTAATAAACCAGCTACAAGTTTGTTTGGCAACAATAACTCCACAGCAACCACTGGTACAACCAACACCACTGGAGGCTTGTTTGGCCAGAAGCCAGCGACTGGCGGTTCCTTGTTTGGTAACAATAACAATAACAATATCAACACTCAGACAGGCGGTTCATTATTTGGTCAACAACAAAACACTCAATCGGGAGGCTTGTTCGGGTCAAATAACACAAACACTCAGAGCACTGGTGGACTCTTTGGCCAGCAAAACAATGCACAAGGTCAAACTAACAGCCTCTTTGGTAAGCCTGCTGCTACAACAACTAATACTAATTCCGGTAGCCTTTTTGGCCAGCAACCTCAGCAGCAGCAGCAGCAGCAGCAACAGTCTCAACAGCTCACTCTCACGCCGTTCACACGCCCTTGTGATTTACCAGAGCAGTACCAAAAGGAGCTTGAGGCTATCGACTCCTACATAACCCGTCAGGTCTCTGAGTCTGAGAAAATTCAAAGCGATATCGCTGAGCACAAAGACCTAGTGGTGTCGATTCCTCGTGACGTGGAGTTCCTTTGCCATCAGGCGATCGGGGCAACTGAGGCCATCAAACATGATGAACTTCGTTTGCGTGCACTGAAAACCCTTAGTGATGAAGATGTCCAGGATGGTGAAAAGTGCTTTGAGGTTCTCAGTTCCGCCAAGCCCGAAGGTCGCGTCTTCGCCACAAGCGATTCTCAAAGTACGGTATTGTTGCCCTATTTCAAGAAGAAGAATGAAGAATTCAGCGATCGTCTTCAGCAGCTGCGTGCAGCCGTTCAAGATGTGAATCATGGTGTCATCGCTCTGGAGAGCTCCAACTTCCAGGGGTCTGTGGATCGGGCAGGTATTGCAAAGACTCTTGACGCTGAGTATTCTTACTTTATGAGTCTCAGTGATCAGGTTGCTGAGTTGCACCAGAGCGCTAGCCGACTCAAGCGTGCCACTGCCCTTGAATGAGCCGCCCACCTAAATGTTGTATCATCACATTCTCGCGCATAGTTAGATTTTTATTGCAAATACTTCTACCCTACAAACATACATGAAGCTGATTACTTTGCTCGCTTCTATCCCTTTTACGCGCGCCGCTCGTTGCAATCCCAGTGATGTGCAATCCTGTCTAGTTCAATTTGAAAAGAAGTTCCTCGCTGTCGATGAAAGTGATTCTGCCGCTCAGTGTGACATCATTCTCAGTCAAGGAGCTGTTTGCTTCGATGGCTGTCCTGAAGAGGCCCTCGATGAATTTATTTCTAACTACGCTGATGGAGTGTGTAGAAAGGCAGAAGCCCACTACCTTGAGAATAATAATGTGTATGGAAAGGAGGCATCATTGAGTATCCAAACTGTTCCCAATGAGCCCAAAGTGACTGAGAACACGCTTAACTCAACTAAGCACTCATCCACCGCAGAATCTAAGACCAAGAAGAGCGCATCTTCTAGCACCACAAAGACAAAGCACTCCAAAACCAAGAAAAGCTCTCACTCCTCATCTGCTTCCTCCACATCTACTTCTAATGAGTCAGGTAGCACAGATCAAGTCAAAACAGCTTCTGATGCGTCGTCAGTCTCTGGAGACGCCAAACGTATCGACGCCACCAAGAATGCTAATGAAAGTGTGAAGTTTGACGCTCATCACAAAGGATCAGTCAACCTTTCAGCTAATAAACCTCCCGCTAAGACGTCAAGCAGTAGTCTTGACGTCTCACCTTCCAACGGTATTGACTTCCTCAAGAATGCGATCACTGCCGCTGGCGTTGCACTGTTCGTCTTCTTTATTTGAGGAGCTGACTATGTTTCGTAGGCTCAAGAAGAGCAATTGTTATAATATAATATAAATAAATATGCAGTCCAAAAAGTTGTCTCTTCGTTTGCTTGGTTCCCCTGCCAGACCACTAAAAGTGTCTAGATTCGAGGTGCGAAAGATGAATGAGAGAGTTCATAGTGTTTTACAAAGATAGTGCGACGCATTCTTCTTTTCCTAACTTGTGTCCACCAGATTTCCCAAGCCTATACTGCATATTATTCTTAGGAGTTACAACATACAATTTCCATACATAACCACCCTCAAAGTGCGCGCTGTAAAAAGCGCAAATAACAACAAATTTTCAAAGGTAAGGTCAAGTTAGGCAAATTTAAATAGAGAAAGTAAGCTATGCAATTATATCAGGCCCAATTCAAAGTCCTGGGTGGTCCAAAGTCAACGTGAAGTTGGGTATAAGCGTTTCATGTAGGTCTGCTTGCATGTAACGTCTACTTGCAAACAGGGCAAGAACACTGGGGCTGACCGTGAGAGCAGATACTGGTACCTCCGTTTCCGCTACCACTACCATTAGAACCGTTGGAGTCGCTGGAGCCATCAGAGCCACTGGAGCCAGTGGAACCACCGTTGCCATTATCACCACCGTTTCCACCAGAGCTGCATCCGCTAGGAGCGGGGTAGACAGGATATCCGGGGGTGTATGTGTATGCGGGCCAAACAACGTAGGACTCAGTACGAGTCAAAGTGAACGTCTTCTCCGGGTGAAGGACTTCAGTGCTGCTTGACAAAAATGTTTGCGTGACAGTGGTAGTGTAAGTGTCAACGCTGGTGTTCACATCAACGTGAGTGACCTGGCCAGTTTCAGTATGGGTCTGGGTAATGGTACTGACAACGGTGCTAGGGGTAAGAGTAGGCTGCTGATTGCAAGGGTAACCACCTCCAGGCACGTTACCCCCGTTATTGGAGCCAGAGCCACCGCCAGAGTGGCCCCAACCAGAGCCGGAGTTACCCCAGTTTGAGCCACCATGGCCGGAGCCTCCACAGTTGGAAGAACCGCCAATAAGACCACCAAAAAGTCCTTTACAAATGCATGGGAAGCCTCCGCAGCTGCCGCAGTTGTTTTGAGGAGGAGGGGTGCCAGCGTGACCGTCGCAGCAGAGATTTTGAGAGAGCTTCAAGGGCTCCTCGGCCATAACAAGAGCAAAAGCAGAGAGCAGAAAAGCAGAGAAGTGCATGTGTATCAGTTAGTGAAACATGGGGCTGGAAGTGCTTAAGAACTTGATGCAACCAGCTGGTATCAGCATACAGGTTGTGCGACAATCGCATCCAGCCAAAGAAGGCCAAGACGAAACCAATAATAAGCAGCTGAGGAGATTAAAGACACAATAAAGAACTCTTTTACGCGATTTTATCCATATTATTCCTCCTTGGCCAATATTATTGTACTACAGTGGGATAGTTGCCGATCTCTGAGCGACTTTTAGCTACATTCACGTCGTAACTCAGCAACTAGTTGCATTTCAAGCTTGTATGTCAAATTATAGATATGGTTGATTATTTCAAGCGTGGAGATATTGGAGCATGCCAGTAGTGGCATGCGGCTGCATGCATTATCCCAATTTGGTAAAAAAAGATCTGCGCTGACTCAGTGGGCACGTTCATGGTCGCCTATCCGCGCGTAGCAATAGAGTTCTGCACCCGCTGCAAATGGAACTTGAGAGCTGCTTGGTATCTTCAAGAGCTTTTGAGTACATTTGGCAATGAGTTGGGTGAAGTGGCGTTAATTCCTGGCGAGTCAGGGGTGTTCCGGGTCACTATCGAGACGCCTGAACCGACACTTTTATGGGATCGGAAAGAGAAAGGAGGGTTCCCAGAGTCAAAGACCCTCAAGCAGCTTGTCAGGGACGTTATCTCTCCAGAGAAACATCTCGGACACTCTGAGAAACCAGCCGGCTTGCTTGGAGATTGCGGTTGTTAATCAGCAATAGCTATAATATCACGACTACAACCATAAGTAAACGTTATTGTAATGACACCTAGAACTTGGGCTTTAGCGGCTGGCACTGCGGGCGGAGCATTGGCATACTGGGCACGACCCTTCGCCACTAGCAGAGTTTATGTGAGTGTTCGTAAAGAGGACGAATTCGACTCGCTGCTCACCCTTGGCGGAAGCTTAGTGGCAAACTTTTGCATGCTAACCGACAAAAACTCTCTTTCTGTTTCTGAGCAGGTCAAAGAGCTCGCACCCAAGTACGAGCTGCGATGCGTTGACGTCGAGCTCGATGAACCCGGTATCGCAGGCCTTGGCCAACGTTATGCCATCAGCAAGATCCCCACTTTGATTGCTTTTAGAGGTGGCTATGAACTGGACCGTTGGGTTTACGGACGAGACAAGGTAGAGTTGGATGCATGGATGAAGGGCATATGCAATAAATGATGTCATATTGCATAATCAGCTCAGGGTAAATAACAAAGCGTATATAGTGAAATAAGACGCGTAGGCTGTAAATAACAGCTATAACTAAAGATCTTTGATGGTTAGTTCCATATAACACTGCTTTCATCTCCTTTCGGCCCCACCAACACGACTGTTTATCCACCCCCAGGGCCTGTAGGGAACAACTACGATCGTACATTGGCGTGCATGATACCCTAGCCCAGAAGGAACGATACCCAGCCGCTGAGTTAGCAACTCTTGCTATTATGTCCTCTGTCAGTGACAAGAAGGTGGACATGTCAAGCGACGCCATTGCTGCGTATTATCGCAAGCTAAATGGCCCGCGTAAAGACCTACCCAGCGCTCCAAGCCTTGGTATCCCCCGCAACGCAGAGACCGCAACGAACGTTGCCCGTTTAGCGACAAAGAAGGAGCCAGTCCAGGCCATGCCTCGCCCTGGTAGCAGCACTGATGCCGCTCGTGCCAGTATTCTCGCAAATGCCAGCACCTCTCGCCTCACAAGCGCATCGAGTGCCAGCTCGCTTAGCTCCGCCGCTGCTAACAAGTCCCTGTACCACACCAACTACAACCCGCCCGAGCAGCCCATTAATGCTCTTGCTGCCAGCGCCGCCACCAAGGTTATCTCCACTTCTGGTGAGGAGCACGCGCGCAAGTACCTGCCCCATGGTTACGGATGGACTGATCGCAATGGTCGTACTGACTCTCTCAGCTCGGTTGATATGAGCAAGGTTAACTTGACCAAGCTTACTGGTGCCGCTCAGGAGCGCGCCAAGGCCCGTCTCGCCCAGGTTCACATTGTCAACCACCGTGAGGACCCCGAGAGTGCCGCTCAGCGCCAGTACGATATCAAGAACCAGATCACTGTGTACCAGCTCGCGCAAGAACGTGTCAAGCAGGCCCTTAATGACGTCGACAGAAAGAACGCTGACCGCTCTATTTATGGAACCCACGAGGACCGTCGCCGTGCCTACGAGATTGCCTCTAGCGCCTCCGCTGCTCGCACATCTATCACTGGTGGCAAGCGCGATATCGGTGGTGGTCTCTACATGAACGATGACGAGATTCTCGCCATTGCCCGCCGTGCCGTTGAGCCTGATCTCGATCAAATCTCCAAGTTTGTTGCTGATCGTCACGAGAAGGACAGACTCGATGCTGAAGCCAAGGCTGCTGCCGAGCAGGCCAGGGCCGAGGAGAAGGAGCGTCAAAAGAAGTCCAAGGAGGATCAGAAGGCCGAGGCTGCTGCCAGCAAGGCCAAGGCCAAGGAGGAGAGCGACAAGCTCAAGGAGCAGCAGCAAAAGGAGAAGGAGGTCGAGGATGCCCGTAAAGCTGTTGAGAAACGCCAGGAGGAAGAGCGCAACCACATTGCTACTCTCAAGAAGAAGGCCAAGAAGGCTGAGCGTGACCTCGCTGCCATCAAGGCCGGTGATATTCCCGAGGGCGAGACTAGTGCTACTTCTCCTACTGTCGAGAGCGCCAAGGCCAAGGCTGAGGCTGCTAAGGCTGAGCTGGCCGAGGCTGAGGCACAAGCGACCGCTGCTAAGGCTAAGGAGGAGAAGATCCGCGACAAGAAGGAGCGCATCATTGAGAAGCACCGCCAGTTGAAGGAGAAATACCACACCCAGCGTGGCGAGGAGCAGGAGCAGCACAACAAGTACCTCGAGGAGTGGCGTGTCGATGCTAAGAAACGTGCCATTGAGAAGGCCGAGAAGAGACACAACACCAAGAAGGAGGAGCACGAGCGCAAACAGGCTCTTGCTCTTGCTGAGTACCGCATGAAGAAGACTCAGCAGCAGTTGTGGCCCAAGAAGTCTTCTCGCTCTTTCAAGGGTGCTGTCGCTGCCGAGTCATACAAGGATGTCCCTGCTGAGGGTACCTCTAAGGTTGCTAACGCTGCTGGTGGTGTCGCCGCTGCTGCCGCCGCTGTCATTCCTGGTACCTCTGCCACTGAGGCCAAAGAGACCGCTAAGGAGACTGTTCATGCTGCTAAGGCCGAGAAGCTCGCTAAGAAGGAGGCCAAGAAGAGCAAGGCCACCGAGGAGGTTCCCGAGGGTGCTGTCGCTGGTGCCAAGATCGAGGAACCTGAGACTACCGGTGCTGAGGCCGCTGAGACCACTGCCGCCGAGGCTACTGAGCCCGCTGCTGAGCCCGTCGCCGCTGCTGAGGTTGCTGAGCCCGAGACAGCTGTCAAGGACATTGCTGATGAGCCTCTTGACGTTGTCGAGAAGGAAGAGGGTGACGAGGCTGCTGCTGTCGCTGCTCCTGCAGAGGAGGCTGGCGAGGAGGCTGCCAAGGAGGCCGACGACTCTGCCAATGCCCTTGAGCCCGTCGACTCCCCTAATGCTCCCAAGATCGAGCCCTACAAGGAGTTTAAACCCGACAAGGTCAGAATTAAGGAGGCTGAACCTCCCTTCACAAACTCTGAGTCCCTCGAGGAGCTCAAGAACAGAGTCAAGGCTTACAAGGCCAAGCGCCAGCTCGCTGAGGAGAAGCACGAAGTTGCCATCAAGGATCTTGAGCTTGCCAACTCCAAGCTTGCTGCTGTCACCAGCGAGTACGAGTCTCTTGTTGCCACTGAGGCTGAGTTGCGCTCTCGTGAGGAGTCTCACCAGCGTGCCGTTAAGACCGCCGCCGAGCGCGAGGCTAACCAGCGCCAGGAGGCTCTTTTGAAGGCCCGTCTTGAGTCCACTACTCTTACTGATCTCGAAAAGGCCGAGGTCGAGGCCGAGTACGCCGAACTCAAAAAGAAGCAACTCGACTTTGAACTCCACGAACTCAAGGTCCAGGCCAAGCAAGCCAAGCGTGAGGCTGCTGAGAACGAAGAGCGCGCCAAGAACGCTGCCGCCGCCGTTGAAGCTGCCAGAGCCAAGGAAGAGGAGCAGAAGAAAGCCGAGGCGGAGGCCAAGGCTGCCGCCAAGAAGGCCAAAGTTGAGAAGAAGGCTGCCAGAAAGCGTGAGAAGGAGGCTGCTGCCGCCGCTGCCGCTGCTGGTGCAGGTGCTACTGGTGCTGCTGGAGTCGCTGCCGAGGACACTCTTGGTGACGCTAGCAACGAGGCTAGTGTTGAGCCTGAGGCTGGCGGGCTTAAGGCCAAGGCCCTCCCCGTGTCCAGCGAGTCTACCGAGCCCACTGAGCCCACTGAGGGTGTGACTGACAGAGCCACTACCAAGGGCGAGCCCGTTGACTTGAGTGGTGATGCTCAGGGCGTTCCCGAGTCCGTTATCGAGGAGGCTGCTGAGGCTGGTGAGAAGAAGCAGGAGTACGACGAGGTTGCCGAGCAAGCCGCTGCTCTTGGTGAGAAGAAGGAGGAGTACAACGAGGCCGCCGAGCAGGCCGCCGAGGAGGCTGCTGCCTTGGAGCCCAAGTCTGTCACAGAGAAGGTCGACGAGCCTTTAGGCGAGCCCGATGCCGAGGAGACCGATAGGCTCAATGCTGAAGCCGAGAAGATCTCCAAGAAGGCTGAGGACGCCACCAAGTCCACCGAGTTTGAGAACTTCGATTCCTCTAATGAGAAGCCCAAGCATGGTATGTTCAGTGAAGGCATCTGAGTGTGTCTGTATTTTTATAGCGATTAATTGATACTTGTAATTTAACACTGATTTTAGTACTAGATGAGATTTGTTTTCTCCAAACAGATCTTCGATTAGGCCGGAGGAACGGATCTTGTAATAAATATAGCCGAGCCGTGGTCGTGTGACTAGGGCGTTCCTGGGATGTTGCCCACAAGGTATGACGGCGATCAAAAGACTGAGCATTGGCGACCCTACATATCCTATTTGGTCTAGACTAGATGTAATATCGAAGGTCTGGAATGTACATTCCGCGCGTCGCTTAGATCGGTCCCAAAGTGGCTGGGACGTTTCCATATTTGGGAGTTCCGTTCGTGGCTGGGAATTCGCTTAAGAATGAGGTCTAGACCCGCTGCGCCTATAAGCTTGAATGGCCGCCTAACACTACAAATGATCCCGTATGCTACTCGACTACTACTTAATATTTTATTAAATTTTCATAAATCGGCACTGGCTTGCGTTTTCCAGCTCGGAGACTCATTACATAATACCCCAGACTGGTCACCTTGCATCCGACCATCTGAGCTACGCAGGGGTGCCAAACGGCGGAGGTGGTTCTTGATGTAAATATGAGTATTTAGCTATGGCAGTCTCGGTTGCTATATTCATATTAGTTTTGATAAATTCGCGATTAATATTGTTGATCGCCCTGAGCAAGCAATTTTTCATTTTGCTGCTGGGGACGTGCATTCGGTTGCGCCGAACTAAGTGCCCTGATGAGTGGAAACAGGCTATAAGAATTGAGCCTAATACAATGCATCTACTAGAATACTCAAGAATCATAAAATTAAGCTACTTATTTTACTCTAGACTCTTATTAACAACTTTGCTAACAGGATTGCCATGCACATGCATGCTCCCAGAGAGGCTCAAGCGGTATGCATGTCATATTTATAACTGTTGCAGTCGCACGACTGATAGCTCCCAGACCAACGACCTCATGCTCAAGATATTTTCGTACTGGTGGATACCAGTAATTAGTGGATGTGTTTGGTGGGGAATGTTAATTGCAATGATAACCCGCTGGGTCGCCATTGGACGCCCGCACTATCCCTGGATGCCCGCCAACCAGGATTTCCCATACATTTCATATATTGGCGCCACCACATGGGGTAAAATCATTTTCATCACTTGTTCAGCAGTGCAAGGTGCCCTATTCGTTCTCGCCCTGTGTGCAGAGCGCTACCTGCGTCACGCTGGTAGATTATTGCCGAACCATCGCAAACGGGAGAAGGTCCTCGCCGGCCTCTCTATTGGTTTGGCCACAATCGGAGAGCTTGGCATTCTATTTGTGAGTATCTTCGACTGTGTTCACTACTCTGGTGCGCACTATTCAATGCTGGTCATCTTCATTGTTTTTGTCGGTCTCTCATCCCTGTGCACAATAGCAGAGTATTTCTATCTCGATCGCAGAAACAGAGAGTACATCGCAATCCGCCTGTCGACCATTTTCAAAGGCTGCTGGTTTATTGTCGAGTTGGCATGTGCAATCACATTCGCATCAGCGAGACACCACCGCAACGTCAGCAGTGCCTTTGAGTGGGCCGTCTCCTTTATTTATCCATTCTACTCACTGTGCTTGGCGTTCGATCTGGCCCCCGCCCACGGAAAGAAGAAGGGCGCTTTTGTTCAGTACGCCAAAGAGGAATTCTTCGATCCTGAGCCGCATGTAAACCAGGCGCAAATCGATGCTCAGCCCATGCTCTACCATAAAGCTTAAATAATAGTACTTTTCTACCTAATAAATTTTTTACGCATCTCCATCGCTGTATCTATCTTTGGTACCTATCGAGTCACTGTAATAGTAATCAAATGCCGCAACGTCCAGAGATTGTTGGCCCTGAACAGCTAGAGAAACCGTTTCCAATTGTTGTGGACACATATGTGACTGCCGGATTTGGCAGAGGATCCGCTGAGCTAGGAATTCCCACCGCTAATATCTCCCCCGAGCTGCTGGAACAATTGGAGCCTGGGGTATACTATGGCTGGGCCGCAGTTGCTCCTACAACTAGCGATAAACGATCTCAAGTAGACACAGAAATCGGCCGCGATGTGGAGTTCAATTACGGCGAGAGTCTGGGCGAGCATGCCGCTACGCCGCTTCCCATGGTCATGTCCATTGGCTGGAACCCATTCTACAATAACGAGAAGAAAAGTGCGGAGGTGCACATTTGCACCAAGTTCAAGCACGATTTTTACGGTGCTCACATTAAAGTCGCAGTTCTCGGGTACATCAGACCGGAACAAAACTACGACTCATTGGACGCGCTCATTGAGGATATAAACACTGACATCAAGGTCGCGCTCAAGAGTCTTGAGCGTCCCAGTTACAAAGAAGCTCAAAAGCTAGTGAGCTAGGGTAATTTCAAAACTTAAATACATACTGTACATTAAATCATTCCTTGTCGTCTGGATTGGCCACCTTAAGGATCTGTCTTGAGTAGTCTCTTGCGTCCGCCAGCGATGCAATAGATATACGGTGGTTGAGCAGCTGAGGATTAAGGCGCTGGTCAACCACGCTAGGGTAATCTTGATTGTACCCCGAGTTGAAGCTGGTTTCAAACTTGTGCGGAGAGCCGCTCGGGGAGTAAAACTCTTCTCCTTTGCGCCGTCTCCAGATGAAGAACGCCAACGCTGCTATTGCTAGTATGCCCACAACAACACCGACAACAATACCGGCTATCGCGCCGCCTCCTAGCCCGCCGCCGCTTTTCTTGGCTTCTGAGGAGGAGGATGCAGAATCTGATGCAGTTGAAGCAGAGGCCGAGCCCGTGGATGAGGGCGCTTGCGTGCTAGTGTGTGTCTCGGAGCTGGAGGTTGTTGATGTTTGTGATTGCGACGCGGTGACGGTCGATACAAGAACAGAGCCGCTCACGGTTACGGTGGATTGTGTATTTGATTGAGTCTCGGAGCTCGACGCGCTCTCAGAGCTGCTACTCGAGCTGCTACTGCTGCTAGGGCTGCTGCTGCTGCTTGAGCTGCTGCTGGACGCCGGGGCACTGCTTGAGCTGGCGGCCGCCGAAGAAGACGGTTGAGACGATGACGTCGCCGGCGCTGAAGATGAGGAATCGTCACTACCGGCAGTGCTAGGTGATGCGTCCTTAGCTACTAGAACATTATACGCGTTTTGTCCACCACAGTTATCTCCTGGATAACCGGGGCAGTTCGTGTCACAGCTCCCACTGGCGCTGCCAGCGGGAATCTCGTTACCGCAAAGACACTGCTCACCTTGGAGAGCCATCACTGTGAATCCCGCTTTGTTGCAGGTGCTAAAACAATTCAACAGTGAGTTGGAGGAGCTGGACCCCTGGCTCGTGAATCCGGAGGGGATAGAGGAATAGCAGCCTCTACTTGCGTACTTATTCATGTCGCTGAAGTCTTGGGCTAGCGCGGTTCCCAATACTGCGACAGCTGCCGCACGAACCCACACCATCTAGGGTATAAACGACAGAGGAGGGATGAGCTAAACCATAAACCCCATTTCGCGCCACTGCCTGCTGACTAACTCCCCCTGTCCTGATGCATGCATTTGAGTAAATTTAGATAAGTGATACTATTCCATAAATAGTTTTTTTTCTATTTCATAACGGCTCTGATAGGTTTGTTGCTTCAAGAAAAAGCTGGAGCATTTTTAGGGTTCATTCTTACTTGGAGCCAAGACCATCGGGCACCGATTCCTTATCGGCTAAGACATACCCCTGGGCCAAGACGAATTTAATGGGGTGAAGCTTGGCAAAAGGAAGCAAGAATAACGGGCTAGAGTTAAGAATGTCTTATGACCATTTTACACTCTTTCAAGGACCCATTTATACCATGTTTGGGGGCGGCCCACCATGCATTAATTTTGATACTTGCGATAAACGGGTGTTTTATGCATCAATTGGGCTCTTGGGAGCTGAAATATCCCAAGTATTTATTTAGATTGCTACTTTAGCTAGACTTATGGGGCCCACGAGGCCTTCAAAAATTTGTCAATTTACCGAGATGCGTATGCAGGTGCCTGCATAAATTGACTTTCACCTATTTCGAACGACCGAGCTCATCACTTTTTGATCGCAAAAACCACCCAAAAACCCTACCGAAGTAGTTTCAAACCCGCGAAACACTGCAGAATGGTATAACTTAGCGACCGCGTGAGTCAAAACATGCTGAAACAAGGCTGGGGCGGAACCCTCCACATATCTAATCGAGTAATGTAGCGACCGAATAGAGTGCCCACCGACCTTTTTTTGGGTGCGGTGATCAACCCTGTACTAGGACCTGTGGGTTGGAGCGTCACGAGGAGTCACGACTCGCCGAGACTCCCTCGAAGGGTCTCTGCAAAAAAGTTTCTAAATTTATCCATGGCTCAAATGTACATATTTTAAAACAAGACAGGGTTAAGTTACAATGTGAAAAGTGAAACGAGTTTACAAATAAATTGAATAAATACTGAGGGTGCAATGTACGTGGCCCTTAGCACCATTAGCCGAACTTGAACCCTTGTGGACGCGTCCAAGGCGGTTCTTGGCGACGCGAAATACATGCCGCGTGTCGAGAAACTAAATAGGGTTAATGCCCATGGCCGATGGTCGGGCGTGATTTTTGCAACATTTTGGAATTTATTTCCGGTAAATCATGTACGAAAGCTACCCAAAAGGGCGACATATCGGTGTTCCTAAGTGGGGATCACCGACATTCCTACGCTGATCTGCATAAGCGAATACCTATTAAGGTAAAGTACATCCTTAAAGATGCGCGCGTATGTATGATAGAGGCAGTAGCCTCAAATGACCGTTCGCTGATGTTCTGGTGTGGCTCACAAGCCCACACTTGAGCTGGTGGGATCCTAAGGTGATGTCCACGCGTAGAACAACGTGACTATACCGAGAAGCTACTGGTATAGAAGCCTATAGGCAGCTACGTACACTAGGCAGCTACATTAAACAAATAGATTTCAGTTTATGTGGCACCAAAATTCTGTAGTAAATCCACACTGCTTGGCCCAACTATGGGCTATTCACTCCATCTCCATTAGCCCCCCCTGCGGCTTTCACTAGGCACCCAAAGTCCCAGCTCGTTTGTCATCCACTCCACGTCATGGACTTTGAAGAGTACGAGGAGAGAGACGGAGTTCGCCTCGCTTGGAACTGCTATCCAAACACCAGGCTCGAAGCTACACGCACAATCGTTCCTGTGAGTGCGCTGTACTCCCCACTCCACATTCGGGAGGCTGGTGACATGGTTGTATTGCAGTACGAGCCGCTCATGTGTCGCGACCCGTGTCGCGCTGTGATCAATCCCTTTTGCCAGCTCGATATGCGCAGCTATCACTGGGTCTGTCCCTTTTGCTTTAACCGCAACCCTCTGCCCCAGTACTATCGCGACGTGTCCAGTGGCTCGTTGCCCCACGAGATGCAGGCCGCTAACTCCACTATTGAGTACGTCTTGAGCCGCCCCGTGCAGCTCCCGCCCACTTTTCTGTTTGTGGTTGACTTGTGCCAAGACGAGGAGGCGCTCGAGGAGCTCAAGAGCAACCTGGTGTTGGCCGTCAGCACCTTGCTTCCCGCTAATGCATTGGTTGGTCTTATTACTTTTGGTGCAATGACCCAGGTCTACCAGCTGGGTTTCCAGGATTGCAACAAGAGCTACGTTTTCCGTGGAAACCGCGACTACAGCGTCAAGCAGATCCAGGAGATGCTGTCTCTTGGTAGCCTTGCCAAGGGCGCTCGTGGCGGCGTGCACCCTTCTCTTAGCCGCTTTTTGCTTCCTGTTGGTGACGGTGAGTTCCAGCTTACCCAGGCCATCGAAAGCCTCAAGCACGACCCCTGGCCTGTCGCTGCTGGTAAGCGTGCCACTCGCTGTACCGGTGTTGCCATGAGCGTTGCTGTTTCTCTTTTGGAGAACCTGATTCCCAACGCTGGTGGTCGCATCATGCTTTTCAGTGCCGGTCCCCCTACCGAAGGTCCAGGTCTTGTTGTTTCTCCCGAGCTTCGTGAGGCCATTCGTTCACACCACGATATCGACCGTGAGAGCGCCAAGCATTACTCCAAGGCCTGCAAGTTCTACGAAGGACTCGCCAAGCGTGTTTCTCAGAACGGTCACGCCGTTGACATCATCGCTGGTGCCTACGACCAGGTCGGTCTAAACGAAATGCAGACCCTTTCCAACTCCACCGGTGGTAACATTATTCTCACTGATTCCTTCACCACTTCTATCTTCAAGCACAGTTTCCAGCGTATCTTCAATAAAGACGACCAGGACAACTTGTTGATGGGTTTCAATGCCACTACCGACGTTGTTACCACAAAGGAGCTCAAGGTCTCGGGATGTATTGGTCACTGCGTTAGCAATAATGCCAAGAAGGCGCTTAATGTTGCCGACACCGAGATTGGTATTGGTTTCACCAACTCTTGGCGCGCCAATAGCATCACCCCCTCTAGCACATTTGCCTACTTCTTTGAAGTGGTGCAACAGCAGTCCCCTCCCACAGCGCATCCCCAGGGCCAAAGTGGTATTATCCAGTTCCTTACGCATTATCAGCACTCTAGTGGCCAGTACCGCCTGCGTGTTACCACTGTGTGCCGCCGCATGGTCAACGCCGGTGACTCTGCCCTCGCCGCCTCGTTTGATCAAGAAGCCGCTGCAGTGCTCATGTCTCGTATCGCTGTGTTCAAGGCTCAGAGTGATGACGGCCCTGACATTCTTAGATGGATCGACCGCATGCTGATCCGGTTGTGTCAAAAGTTCGCCGACTACCGCAAAGAGGATAAAGATAGTTTCCGCCTTGCACAAAATTTCAGCCTTTACCCCCAATTTATGTTCCACTTGCGTCGTTCACAGTTCATTCAGGCCTTTAACAACTCCCCCGATGAGACGGCGTTCTTCCGTCATACCCTCAATAGGGAGGATCTCACAAACTCTCTTATTATGATCCAGCCCACCCTCATGTCGTTTGAGTTGGACAAGGAACCCGAACCAGTGTTGCTTGACAGTGTCTCCATCAAGAAGGACTCGATCTTATTACTGGATACTTTCTTCCACATCTTGATCTACCACGGTGAGACCATCGCCCAATGGCGTGACGCCGGCTATCAAGACCAGGAGGACTACGAGAACTTCCGCGAGATGTTGAGCGCCCCTCTGTCCGAAGCTGCCCAGCTGCTTGCTGACCGTTTCCCGCTGCCCCGCTTCATCGACACCGACGCGGGCAAGTCGCAGGCCCGTTTCCTTCTCTCCAAGCTTAACCCCAGCGCTCCCGCGCCCGGCTACGGCGATGAGGGCACTGTTGTTTTGACAGACGATGTGAGCTTGCAAACGTTCATGGCTCACCTCCAGAGCCTTGCTGTTAGCGGTAACAACTAAAAGTATGTACTAATTAGATGAAGTTTTCTACATGAATAAAGGGCTTGAACGAGATTGAAGGGGCGTCCGCTTGAGCTAGTGCCGCAAAGTCCAAGCGGATAAGCTTGATTTTGAACTTTTGTTTCATATGTTTGGGCCCTTGCAGTTGAAGAAGCAAACTGGTGAAAAAAGCAGTGGTCATTAATTATACTGGTATTATGAAAATTGGTATTAATTTGCGAAATGGCTTAGTAGACAACAGCGGTCTGCTCGGCATCACCCTTGCCGTTGACCTTGCAGCGGTAGGTCGTGGTCCTATCAGTGAAAGTGGAGAAAGTGGTGGTGTCAGAGGGCGGGTTAGGCTTGGTAGCGGGAGTAGTGGGAGTAGAGTGAGTGGTGGGAACGATGGGAGTAGTAGTAGGGCTGGAAGGCTTCTCAGAGGGGGAAGTAGGGCTGGAAGGGCTAGCAGAAGGGGAGGTGGGGCTGGTAGGCTTGCCAGTAGGAGAGGTAGGGCTGGAAGGCTTCACAGAAGGGGAGGTAGGGCTAGAAGGTGGGGGGGGCTTGACAGAAGTCTTAGAAGCAGGCAAACTAGGAGTGGTAGTCTTGCAAGTATCGGGGAAGGGGTTGAAAGTAGGGAGAGTGCAACCGTTACCGCCGAAGTTCCAGGCCTTGGAGATAGAGTAGAAGATATCAGTCAACTCACAGTGAGTATCCCAGATAGATCCAATATCGTCACAGTCACCCTTGCCGCCAAAGTCACCGCAGATATCCCAGTACTCGATCCAAAGAGTCCAGGTGCAGGACTGCACCCAGCTGTAACCGCCGAAGGAGTTACCATTGGCAACAAGAGAGTTAAGAGAGGTAATAAGGGAGCTCTCAAAGTCGCAGAAGTCACCGTTGAACTGGGGAGTAATGTCGCTGCTGTCGCAGTTCTTGAAGATATCGCCAAAGTTGTGCAAAGCGTTGGTGAGGCCATCGAAGATATCGCCGGACACACCAAAGTTCTGCTTGAGGCCGAACTTCTTGGCATTGGCCTGCTTGTTAACTTTAGAGGCGTAGTCGTTAGCAGCACCCTTGGCCTTGTTAACAGCGTCGAGAAGGTCAGAGGCAGAGGCTCCAGTAAAGAGAGCGAGAGTAAGAAGATCACGGGTATTCATCTTCGGGTATGACTTTGATCAGTGCGCATTCATCATATATATATAGGACCCGATCTTGAAAAGACCGTCACATTATACGTGCAGGATGCATGCATGTGTGGAACAAGGACGCTTATGCGCATGTGCATGGTCCCTATTTCGGGCGCCACATCAACAAATATGAAACATTTCCTAAAAATAGCGGAATTTCAGTGCAATTTCATTTATAGAGATTTACTAGCTCTGCCTGAGCCAGCTGACGCACTTTTTAACGGACTCTTTTTTCAGTCCAAATTGCGCCGAGAGCGCGCGCGCACTCCTTAGTAAAAAATCTTGGGGTCTGATAACATGTGCTTGTTGGCTCCGATTGTACATAAAATTACTAAAATTACGCTTTTCAAGCCAGAACGCTCTTTTTTTTGCCGTTAATACTAATCTTCGCTGTCCACTTGTTCCACCTCGCCGACCTGTGTAAGTGTCATGTGAACTATGGGTGCATGTAATATGCATGCGTAACATCTGCATCTGCACCTACATGCACAGACCAACTTGTGTTGTAGGAGAGATCAAACCGAGCCGACCCGAACCAATTGTGAAACAGAGTGCCAGAAATGCACACAAATTAGCCAATGGTCACGACAGCCCGGTATATTCCTGATCTAACACACTGAAATTGAAGCTAAGCTCATTTGTTCACACGCGTAGAAAAGGTGTGTTGTCTCTGAGCTCATCTACAAAAAGTTGCTAAATTTTAGTGGACACTAGTAATTGAAATAACATTTTGACATAATAACTCTCATCCCCGCATCTCCATAGTCTCGACATCGAAATGCAGGAGTTCGTTACACATTGACTCTAGACTCATCTAGACTCATGTCCCCACTTGCCACTTCGAGGAGCTTGTGGCCTAATATGACATGGGAGAAAATTAGGGTTGCGGAGATACTCGCTTGAAGGGATGAGCACGGGTGCCACAGTGGCCCAGTCACTAGTTTATCAGTGTGCGCGTGAAAGGAATGGTCCAGTGTGCTCTTCATCTATTTGCATTTACATGTGTACTCCTAACACTTCCTTCGTTGCTTGACTTAATCCTTTATGCACCCACAATAGCTCGTTGTTCTTTCTGCTGAACGTTCGCTTATGCATGGGAAAGCAGTCTAATGCAGAGTAGGAACTGCTTGTGCAAGGTCAATTTGAGGATTCCAGCTAGCAACGAGAACAGCATTATTCTATCTCTATGAAGACCAACGAGAAATTTTGAAACATCTCGAGATCTTGCGGCATTTTCATCTGTTACGTTGTGATCGACCTGAGTAACGGCTACGCGTTGTTTCAATCTCATGCATGTTTTTGAAACACACGTAACAATGCATGCATGACCTTCAAGACGACGACCTTGTCACGCAGTCACAGCTCATTACCTTCTCAAGCTAACAAGGTATCACGATGATTTTTATATTATAGCCCTTACGTTAAAACAATTACCTACTTGCTGTTGCTCTAGTGAACTATAGGTTAGACTTGGCATGACATCATAGAGATTGCACTGAGTACTTCAATAGTTTGGTGTCTTTGTTTTTAAAACAACACTTTTATCTAGAAAGAGTAGAAATGGCATTATGTGTGCCCTAGCTTCGAGAATCTAGCCCTAATGTCTTTTGGTGGGCATAACGCCTATTTGTTCATGCGCCAGGTTTGAGAGTTTCCCAAATGCATTTGGTATTTTATGACTTATTTGTCAACATTCCGACGATAAAATAAGTTTTCGCCAAGCTTCTGCGGTCCTCGAAACGTCGACAAATCTTGGCGTTCCGGTTCATGTTCGGCAAACTGCGGGTGCAGCAGTCGAACTTTAGAGCCACGACTTTTGGTTAGTAGATGTGTGCAATTGGCAGCCTTTTTGATGCTCTGAAAGGTGGGGGGGCTATTAGCAGCAACTCGATCCATGCCCCAACGTCTCTCCTGTGGGTGCTTAAGTCTGCGACGATCAGTAGTAGATCTGTTTCACGATGGAAGGATAGATCTTCAATAGACAGAAGTCCCACACTACTCTAGAGATCTAGATGTGAGCTTTTTGGTGGTTCAGTGGGTATGTTCACCGCAGGTACCGCGCCGCAGCTGGGGTATATTTTTAAAAATGTGTATATACTAGATAGCGATGTTTACAGCAATGCACATGCTGAAACTGTCTCACTGCTCTTGTTGGGGCACTGCAGACGCTATGGGTGCCTGCAATATTGCTGGTGCAGTGACTTGGAGTTGGAGTTGTTCGATTGACGTCGAGGGCAGGTGCTAAGTGCGGAATCAGCAGTACCAGAATTGATCTGAGAGCACTGCAATAATCACTGAGCTATTAAAGCAAAGTAGTGACACTGTCTATACTCAGGGCATATACAATGCCCCGAGAGATTAGCTGAGGGTACTAACTAGCAGGAAAGCACTTGGTGGTAGCATTTTGTTTCCAATAAAGCACATCATGGTGAGCAGTGCAATAAGCCGTGCGATTAGTAGACATCAGTACACCTCTGGACGTAGCTCCTAAAAGGTACTATCAGGGACGCAGGGAGCTGCCGCCTACGCGTCAACAAGTTGAAACATTAAATTCTATATATATACTTACAAGACAGCAAGAATAACGGCGGTGACGATGCTCAAACCAGTGACAAGGTAGCCACTCTTGTAAAGCTGGGGAATGGTCAAACCCTTGACGGTATCCCACACCAAGTGGCGAATACCATTGAAGGAGTGGTAAGTGAAGGGCAAAGAAGCGATGAGCTTAGTAGCAAACTTGGCAACGAAGGGCAAAGCGCCGAAAGCACCGGCGACGGTGGCAGGGGCCAAGAAAGTGTAGCCGACGAGGGGCAAAGCGGCGTAGCCAATGAGGTATGCATAGAGGACACCGCCGAGAGCGCAGCCAGTGATACGGTGGAGACCAGACATGACCCAGGTGAGCTGGGGCTTGTAAATCTGGAGGTCGGGGCTCAAGGGACGGTTCTTGCGCTGGGCGACGAGAATATTGTAGGCCTCATCGTTGGAGACGTTCTTGACATCAGAAGAACCGATGAAACGGACCTGTTGGCCGAAAACGAGCTGAGAAGCGCGCAAAGCGGGGCGAGCACGAACACTGAGACGACCGAGCATGACCAATTAGGAACAGTGTAAATGGGGATATAGTGCTGGTCACGTGACGTGGGGAAAGCTAGGTACTAGCGAGCCGAAAGCTTTTCCAAGTTTTTGTTGGTAGGTATGATTGGAATTGATTCTAGCGGTTTGTTTACTTTGCGTCACTCAAATTGACCCAGAATGACGCGTTTATCCGCATTTATACACCTACACCACCTTCACACCTCTACCACACCCCCGTTCCTAGGCATTACATGATCACAGACTGTCAAGTTACTCACTCAAGCCTTGGCAATGACTAACACCAAACACCCTATTACCACTGCCTTGAACTTTTTTCCCAACGTCATTCCAGCCTAGCTTTTGTCCGCGTTCTGCAGACTTTGGCAGGGCTGGTGCAGCGGAGTCTCCGTAGTGGAAATTACTTTTTTTGGCTTCTGCTGTGACGTTTGTATGATCAAAGTCCAATCTTAATCTCCGAATAGTCTTTTCAGTAGCTGTTTGGCTTCAATGCGGACAACATCTGCATGTATCATAAATAATTAAATACTATAATCGAGTACTAGGAGCTCTAATCAGATAGATCAAAGCGGCCATCAGAATCAGACTCGTCGTCGTCGTCCTCTACTGCCATACTATCGTCGGCGTCAATAACAGGTGGGGTATAGGACTTTTTAGTGGCAGCAGCTCTCTTGGAACGCTGACGAGGAGCGACAGGCGCAGAGACTTCCTCAATATCGGACATATCCTCCTCTGAGCTGGACTCGTCCGAAATAGCCTTCTTTTTAGGAGCGGCTTTGGCCTTTGTCGCCTTGGGCTCTTTAGGCTCTTTGGGCTCCTTTTTCACTGCAGGCTTGCGCTTGGGTTTCTCGCCATCGGCGGGAGGGGCAGAACCATCCTTTGGCTCTTTCTTAACCCGGGGCTCTTTCTTGACGCCGGGCTCCTTCTTCACCTGCTTGGCAAATTCTTCAACGGGAGGAGGCTCCACAAAAACACCTTCACGGAACACCTCTGTAACAGCCTTCTTGCGCGGAGCACGCTTCTTCTTCTTGGCGCCGCCAAAGTCAGAGTCTTCATCGTCGCTATCGGCCTTACGCTTGCGAGACTTGGCACCGTTTTTACCATTCTTATTGGTAGGTGTGAACTCACGGGCATGGCGATCAGTCTCCAAAAACTTCGCCCACGCACTTTCAAAGTTGTCGAGATCGGCGCGCCAGAGATCTTGAATGGTCTTGGCCAACAGCTCATTGAGCTCCTGCTCGACACCGTCACGCTGCTTCAAAAGTCTGGCATAACGTTCCTTGGTCAATGAGCTAATGGACATGTTGAGCAAGTAGTCATAAGTAGCGGTCTTGGGCTTAACAACATCGGCAGCCACATTAGGGGTAGTGGGATCCTGTACTTCCTCATCGGCAAGAACACCTTCATCATCAGACTCATCAGACACGTCGAGCTCAGCTTCAACGGTCTCGTCCTTCTGGTCCGGCCAGACAGGTACACCATCCGACGCGAAACGAGGGAACTTGCGCTGCTCAAGATCCTTGACAACAACCTTCTTGGCCTTGTTATTGAGGTTGAGATCTTTCTCAATAATCAGCTTGATGAAGCGGGCCTGCGAAGTGAGCTTCTCCAACTCATTCTTCATGTTGTTGGTCATGTTATCCTTACGACGCTGATAATAGTCGAGACGGACGTAGTAAAACTCCTTGAGAATATCTTCAGCAGTTGCATAGCGACGAAGACGACCTTGAGGATCAAACGCGACCATGTTGGAGGTGCTCATGGGGGCAATAAGCTTGAACTTTTTGTACACACCCTGTTGACGAACCATCTCCATGTTCTCATCACTGAGCTTGACTATGAACCGAACGTTACCATTTCCATGTTCCTCAGTGACATCATCAATGAACTCGGGAAGGTTTTTCTTCTTGTCGTCATCTTTGCTCTCCTTAGACGAGCCAATAATGCTTCTCAATAAGAATTCCTTCATTGTCTCGGTCCACATCTTGATCGGCAGCTCAGTAATGGCCAAAGTGTTGTTATCAAGCTCCTCAATTCTACCACAAACACGGAACTGCTGGTTATTTCCTGGTACCTTCTCAATCGTTCCCGTCCATCCACGATACCAGGGAGCCATAGGCTTGAGCGGCTCGTTTTCCATCATACGACGTAGGTTTTCGACAACATCACTAGGATTGAAACTAGGAATGTTAGAACTCCAACCAGTACCAATACCCTCACTTCCATTCACGAGCAGAGTGGGTAACACAGGAACATAGTACTCAGGCTCGATAGTGGACTCGTCATCTTGCAGATAATTCAAAACATTTTCATCGTTTTGATTGAAAGCAAACTTGGTGATAGGGTTGAGTAGGGTGTGGATATAACGAGCAGCACTGGCATCTTTTCCACCGGTAGCACGCGAACCGAAACCACCCTGAGGCATAAGCCAATAGATGTTGTTAGAACCAATAAAGTCTTGGGCAAGACCAATGATAGTTTGCTCAATAGAAGCTTCACCGTGGTGATAAGCAGCCTTACTCACAGCATCGGCACCCAATTGAGATACCTTGACTTCTCGTGTAAACGGTTTGCGAAGGAAAGAGACATACATGACCTTACGCTGAGATGGTTTCAAGCCGTCCATAACTGACGGAATGGAACGGGCACAGTCATTCAACGAGAAAAGCACCAGCTCCTTATCGATAAACTCCTTGATAGGGATTGTCTCCAGTTGCGGGTCAAGGAAAGTACCAGGGACGTACTCCTGCAACCACTGCTTACGGTCATCGGCACGGTTTTTGGCGAATGCAAGCTCGATTTTATCTTTATCACCTTCCTGCAAGTTCAAAAAGGTCTTTTGATGGAAGCTCAGGTTACTAAAGTACTCTCTGAAATCACTCTTGAGGGATGTACCAAGACCCTTGAAATATTTGTGAGTCCATTTGCATTTCTTACCCTCAGTCTCACGCCAGTTTTCATACTCAATGGTGTTGAAGAAGTTCTTGACTGCGTGTACCTTGTTACCTCTGAGGATGGATACCTTGATAATAGGGGTGATAAACTCCAGTAAGAAATCAGGAATATCCAAAAGACCCGGGAACGAGCTCTCCAAAAAGTTAATGATAAGACCCTTGATATGCGATCCATCATGATCTTGATCGGTCATGATCATGATGTGCCCATAGCGCAGGCCGTCAACACTAGTGTATTGCTTCTTGTGCTGCAAACCAATGATTTTCTTCAGCTCCGAGATCTCCTTATTTTTGAGGATCTGGTCTTGAGACGCTTCACGCACGTTCAGCATCTTACCACGAAGGGGGTAACAACCGATATAATCACGACCAACGACCTCGACACCTTGCATAGCAAGGGCCTTGGCAGAGTCACCTTCGGTAAGAATGAGAATGCACTTGTTTGACTCCTTAGTACCAGCCTTGTTGGCGTCATCAAGCTTGAGAATTCCTGTGAGACGGCGCTTCTTACCACCATCTTGTTTGGACAACATCTTGTCGGCGTTACGCTCGGAAATAGCCATCAGTGAGTCCATCAATCCAGTCTTGTTAACCATATCCTTTAAGAAGTTGGGGGGAAACTCACACTTTGAGCCAAATAACGAGACCTTTGTGGTGAGCTGTTCTTTTGTCTGAGAGGTGAACGATGGGTTCGCGATCTTGCAGTTGATGAACAGAAACATGTTGTTCTTGATCTGGGGTCTTGTGAGTTTTCCGCCGCGTTTTCCAAACTTTTTGTTCATAGTCTCTTGAACATAAGTGATAAGAGAGTCACAGATGTAGTTGACATGGGTACCACCTGACGTCGTAGCAATAGAGTTGACAAAAGACATTTGATTGAAAGTTCCATCACTGATACCGAATGCAACTTCCCACCGATCGTTGGGCTGAGTATACAGCACTTTGACCTGTTCATGGTCGAGGGCATCGGTGAATTTCTTGACATAGGACTGGAAGTTTGAGACCGGGATCTGCTCGCCGTTGAGATGCACTTTAATACCCGCAGTGGTGCCGGCCAAATCCCATGCACGACGGCGCAAAACACTGACGGTGTCGTCGTCCAGCGAATCCATGCCGAACTTTTCGAGATCGGGCCAGAACGTGATCTCGGTCCATGATTTGGGGGATTTTTTCTTGCGATCGACAATGAGTGGCTCCTGTTTCTTGGTCATATTGTCGGTCCACACCTGGGTGTACTCCTGCTCCTGGGACGCGGTGTTGACGATGAACTTTGTGGAGAAGATGTTACACAATTTAGCGCCAAAACCGTTACGACCACCGGTAATTTTCTTCTCGTCATCATTGTAGTTGGAACTCGTCAACAAATGCCCAAAAATCAGCTCAGGGATCCACACATTCTCCTTGTCGTGAAGCTGGATGGGGATACCTTTTCCGTCGTTGCGCACGGTGATTTTGTTCTCGGCGGGATCAATCGTGACCTTAATGTAGGACATGCCCGGATCTCTGACTTTGTTGTCTGCTGCGTTTACGAGAATCTCGTCAAAGATCTTGTAAAGACCGGGGACCATGGAGATCTTGGAGAAATGCATGTTTCCCTCGCCGTCGCAGGTCCATATTTGTGTTTCATCTTTTTCTACGCTTCCAATATACGTATCTGGACGTTTTAGCACATGTTCCAGCTGCGAAAGCTTCTGGTACTGAGAACTAGCAGAAGGCATGACGCGTCGCTTACTAGCGTCCCGCTCCCCATTGTTTTGGGTCTTAGAAGAATACGCGCGTGTCCCAGCAGATTGGCTTACGTTAACGTTCTTGACTGTCCCAGCACGTGTGGCGGCTGATACCCGATTAGGAAGGGCTGTGGCAAACGCCAAGGGCCAGCGTGCGAGCCGTTTGGATATCATTTTACAGTTTTTAGACGGTCAAGCACTTTAGCGTTTAGATTATGCGACCAGTGGAATAGATAGATCCAGGTAAAATTAAAGAAAAAAGAGTATATTATATGTAGCTGCCGCCTGTACACTTGAGTATCGTCGATTGCAGCCACCCACCAAGATCCAATGAAGTTTGGGAGCCCACGTGCATGTCCCGGGACGATCAACTCGCTTAACGAATGATATGCATTCTTGGCTGCACAGTTTTTACTTGACAACCTGACACAATGTTAGCCGCCATCGCAGTTTTGGCTTTTGTTTCCGCCGGTGCTTCCTCGGACTTCAACGCCCAGTTTGAAAAGGGTTCTACCCCACAATATCTCGATAACTACTCTGCATTCAAGCAGACCGGTGGTGTTGGTCCCTATACTCCTAGACGTTCCAATGGTATTCCTACGGAGATCCCCGATGGCTATGAGCTTGACCAGGTCGTCTTGTTCCATCGCCATGGAGAGCGTTACCCCGAGGAAGATAACTCACAGGATTACGAGGCCTCGCTCGCTAAAATCAACTCCCGCAAGTCGACCCCTGACTCTTACAGCTTTCTTCATAGCTGGAAGTACTACGCTGATAACTCTACTTTTGGCAAGGAGACTACATCTGGCCCTTATGCCGGCATTGAGTCCTCTAAAAAACAAGGTGAGCGCTACTTTGACCGCTGGGGTAAGCTGTTGCAAAAAGACAAGCCCCTCAAAATCTGGTCTTCCAGTTCCCAGCGTGTTGTCGACACTGCCAACGCCTTTGCCAATGGCTTCTTCCAAGGCCGTGAAGACCTGTACAACGTGACTGTTGTCGATGAGACTGAGGACGCCAACTCGCTCACCCCCAAGTGCAAGGGTCCCGAGAAGACTACCTGCGAGTCCGAGACTACTCTTACCCCCGAGTTCGACCAAGCGGCTCAGCGCCTCAATAATGACCTGGGTGTTGACCTCAAAGCTTCTGATATTGAGAACATCATGTACGTTGCCCTCTACGAGATCAACGTCAATGGCCAGTCCCCTTGGATCGATGTTTTCACTCCCACTGAATGGATCGCTCTCGAGTACATCCGCTCTTATCGTCTTTTCTGCCACCGCGCTCACGGCAGTCCTGTAGGGTTGGGCTCTGGCTCTATTCTCACCAATGCCACCCAAGCGCTTTTGTCCGAGGGCCCTGATTCTGTTGTTCAGCCGCTGACCTGGGCGTTCCTCCACGACACCCAAATCTCCCAGATTATTGGTGCCGCTGGCTTCCTCAATGCCACCAACAACTTCCAGGCCAACCAGGTCACTTTTGGCAACCAGATTCAAATCAGTGATGCTGTGCCTATGGGCGCCGCTCTTGCTTTTGAGCGTTTTGGAAAAGGTGATGATAAATATGTACGTGTTCTATTGAACGAGGCTGTTATGCCCATTGACTGGTGCTCTAATGGCCCTAACTACTCTTGCCCCTTGGACAAATTTGTTGATGGACTGAACAAGCGCTACAAAGAGTACGGCTGGAAAGGAAACTGTAAGAGAAAGCACGGTAGTGACCCCAAACATTTCACTATTTTCTGGGAATAAATCTGAAACATGTACAGTAGATATAGAAGTAGGTAGTTATAGTACACAACATTTGCCCTCGCTCCTTTGAATACAATGCGCTCGTTCCTAATTTTGGCGCTGCTTAACTATGGCGCTTCCTTGGTTTTAACACTGACTCCATACGCCTGGTTAAAATATCCCACATTCGAGACTCCAGTCATAACCTACGTCAAGCCCGCCGTCTCAGCACCATCTGTGTACACATCTAGTTGGTCCAACACCACTGATTGCACAGATGACACAGAGACAATAACTATTACACAAACTTCTTTGATTCGAGTTACGGTTTATTCTGCTCTCAATTCCACAACAGCCGCATGCAATGCGACATTTCTGCATTCACGCGCCGTGGCCACTGAGGCGCTAGAACCAGGGCTGATTTCTACCAGCTTGGCATTTCGTGTTTCACCTTGCTTATTACTACTTAGTTTACTTCTTCTTTCTTAGCTAGTTAAAAGTGAAGTCGCCAGAAATCCATCTGTTGAACATATCAAGGGACGCCTCAGGCTGATCGTAGGGAACCATGTGACCGGCATCATAAACGCGCAAGAAAGTGTAGTGTTTGTGGTTACGAACTTGCCCAACTTCTTTGCCGCTCTTGAGATTCCAAGGAGAGAGCTTCTTAGTTGCAAAATCTTTGTGACCATTCCATTGCAACTCACGAGACCAATTCTCATTTCCAAGCCAGTTGCAGATATAATCCTTATCACCAGCATAGACCAAAACGGGGACATCGTTGTCCAAAAGCTCAGCAACAGAACTATAATAAGGAAGCATCCAGTCACCAGCATTGGCAAAGCCGTTACCAATACTGTGGCTGCAATCTTTGAATCTCTTGTCAACACCAAGCTCCTCTTGTACGTGAGGAGAGTTGAGGAAATCATCAATGTACTGGAGCTCGTCGTAACAAAGCGGGTTCTCGCCGCAGTCCATACGGATATCATAGATATTCAGTTTAGTACTGTCGAAGGGATCCAACTGCTGCTTATTACAGTAAACAGTCGCAGGAGCACAAACAGCAGCTGTCTGCTCGTTGTAACAACGAGTGATCAGCTTGTCACAGTGAGCCTGGGTATCAAGCATCTTTTGGCAACGCTTAGGGTCAAGAATAGACTTGTAGCCTGAACCGCGACCACAGGCCATGGGCTGGAACATATCGTATTGACGGAGAGGATCGACCAAGCCGTTTCCAATAAGGATAGAGGTAATGTTGAAGTTCTTGCCTACCTGTTGGCGATGGTGGTTGGCAAACACAGGGACATAGTGTCCACCATAACTCTCACCCGCGATGTGGAACTCACGGCCACCGTACTGAGGGAATTGCTTGAAAAAGAGTTCCAAAAACGCAAAGTTGTCCTCAGCAGCTGCAGTAGTGGTATAGGTGCCTTCCTCGTTACCGTAACTCAAACCAGTTCCGACGGGCTGGTCCAAGAAGAAAATGTTGGCATTAGAGTTCCAGGAGTACTCGTTCTTGATGGGCTTACCATCTTTACCAATGCTGGCGGGACCAAGCTCGAAAAACAGTCCCATCATGGAGCTGCAGCCGGGACCGCCATTGAGCCACATAACAGTGGGATCAGTAGCGGGATCGTTACGACTTTCAAAGAAGTAAAAGAAAAAGTGCTTGTCCTGATCAATCAGGTCAAGGTAACCAGAGTACTGCTTGACATCATCAACGCCGAGCTTTGGTTCCTTGATTCTCAGGGCGTAATTGGGGAACCGCGCATCGGTGACTTTGAAGAACCCTTCAGAGGACGGTCTGGGCAGAGGTTTCTCCGCTTTCTTGTAGAGGCGGTACATCTCTTTCTTGAGCTCAAAGGCGCCATTCTCGACCGAATTGATGACCATGTCCCATGCCTCGACAATTTCGGGAGTGATTTTCTCACGAAGGCCCAATTCTCTTTGAATCCTCTCGATCATCTCGACGGTGCCACTAGCCATAGAGGAAGCAGTATTGTCGTCAGTGATATCGAAACTACCTTGGATGATGCTGGCGAAGCTATCGAAAAGCCCACATTGACCGAGTGCTAATAATGCCAAATTTGCGATCTTCATGCTGTAAATGATTTGAGACACAGACTGATACGCGCAGTTGGGGCAACCCCTGTTTCGAGCTAATCAATGGCTAAATTAGGGCACCCACGTGACGCTGCGTGCATAATCTTATGTATGACAGTGCCACTAATGGAAGGGCAGGGGGCGGTGTCGATCGCGCAAATTATGTAGAATGGATAGAAGTATACAAGCAATTTTTTTTCTGAATTCTCATTACATTTATTTTTTGGTGGCCAGGTTTGTGGTGGACGCAGCCGGGGTGGGCGCCTTCGACCGATTATGGGCCATATGCGATTTTACAAGGTGGCCGGCAGCCAAAGCGGAGCAGAGAGAAAGCTCTGCGGCAAGGACTGCGGATGCTACAATGCGTGCTAAATGGCGGGCATTATCACCAGGCTTACTGGGGTGGGGGCCCTTGACTCCAAGCATCTCCAGCACCGCCGCCTGTGGTTCAAGAATTGTTCCACCGCCGATGGTACCGACTTCTAATGAAGGCATGGAGACAGAGATCTGGAGGTCGCCGTCAACATTGTTCATCAGTGTCATACAATTGGAGCCCTCAACTACCTGCGCGGGGTCCTGACCAGTGGCCAAGAACAAAGCAGCGACCAAATTGGCGGCGTGAGCGTTGAAACCGCCAAGAGCACCAGCAAGCGCAGAGCCTACCAGGTTCTTGGAGTTGTTGAGCTCAACCAGCTCGTCAACGCTGACCTTCAGCACACTGCGCACGAGGTTGGCGGGGACAGTGGCCTCAGCGACCACAGACTTACCACGGCCCTCAATCCAGTTGATGGCAGCAGCCTTTTTATCGGAACAGTAGTTACCAGAGATAGATACAACAGTCATGTCACTGTACACCTCCGACATGTATTGCAGGGCCTGCTCTACACCCTTGGAGATCATATTCATACCCATGGCATCACCGGTCTGAGCGCGGAAGCGAATGAACAATAGCGTTCCGGCAATGGCGGTCTTGACGCTAATAAGACGAGCAAAGCGAGAAGTGGAGTCAAACGCCTTCTTGATCTCCCGGAACCCTTCATCAGTGTCAAGCCATCTCTTTGCCGCAGCGGCGCTACGGAGAGAGGAGAAAGTAACACAAGGACCACGGGTCATACCGTCCTGAAGAATCTCAGTGCTTACACCACCTCCACCATTAATAGCCTTGCAACCACGCATTGTAGAGGCAACAAGGACTCCTTCGGTGGTAGCGAGCGGCAGGTAGTAAGAGGCACCATCAATAATAATGGGACCAGCGACACCAATGGGCAGGGGCAAGTAACCAATAACATTTTCGCAGCAAGCGCCAAGGACTCTATCGTAGTCGTAGTCCTTCCAGGGCAGTTTGGACTGTTCCAGCGTTTTAGTGGTAGAGAGACGGGAAACAATGGCACGGCGAACAACCACAGCGCGAGTGGTGTCCTTGAGCTGCTTTTCCAAAGCATACAAAGGCATAATACCCTTAACACCTAGCATAGTTAATTCCTCGTCGGTAAGTTCTGGGGCAAGGCCAGCTTTGACAACGGCAGCGCAGTCGTCCAAGCTGCGAGGCTCGGGAGTAGCAACAGCCTCTGTGTTCTCCTTCTCCTCAACGTCGGGAGTACGGCGCTCAATAACGATGGGGACCTTCTTCTCAACAACGCGGACAGGGTCCTGTGATAAGTTGACAAGGAAGATGTTGAGGATAAGCGAGCAGACGAGAGCAAAGACAACGGCGCGGACTACCAATGGGTCACTTGAGTGGGCCATAACACGGGCAAAGAAAGAAGCCTTGGCCTCTGGCTCGAATTTGAGGGTAGGGAGCACCGTCACCAACGAGTTGACAGGGACTCGCGCGGCAAATACGGCCACTTCGGGGGCGTCCCAGAGATCAGTCAACTTGAAGAATGGAGAGATGGGGACCGAGACAAATGCATTCAAAACAATGAGGCCCACGGGGAGACATGCCTGAATGAATTTGGACATGCCGCTCGAGTCGAGGGGTGCATAGGATACAGCAGCGTCAGAGGAGACTCCGTCTTCTTCAAGCGCGCGGCGCACGGTCTCTGCCCGCTCCACTTTGAGCATGGTCAGCTTGATGCTGATATTTGCGGCAAAGAATGTGCAAACAAGGGCAGCGTCAATAAGCATTAGAATGGAAGCCATGCGACAGAAGCCGCTGACGCCAGGAATACGCGAAAAAGTAAGCACAATGAGCAGCAAGAACTCTAAAGCAAAATGGCGGAAAATGCTGAACCATTTTGTGCTGAGTGCCCTTGAAATTGCCTCAAAGGGGGTGGTCTTGGGGTCAAAAGACTTGAAAGACTCGCGAGCAAGCTTGACTTTGGTATCAAAGCCTACCACCCACACGAAAAAGGGGATTCCTTGGGCCAAATGGCGCAACGGAACGCGGAAACCCAAAGTGGCACTGATGGCCTGAGCGAACATAAAAGAGAAAGAAGACGACAATAAAGCAGCAAAGAACAGGTAGACGCGGCTTCCCAGCTGGTTGAACTGGAGCCAAGTTTGGTAAAAAGTCCAGTACATTGCGATCCACGCGATCCCCACGATTATAAGATCGAGGCCATCGGTGACTTTAATGAGGTCATAAAGACGGTGGCCAAACCATTTAGCCCAGATAACCCACGAGAATTGGGTGCTTAGGCGCCAGGTTTGGGGGCCGTCCGGGGTGGAAACCGTGAATCTGCGGACTCTGGCGACCCAAGACAAAAACTCGCCCTCGGGAACAAGGACAGTGGTAGGGAGCTCAGACGCCTCGGGGAAGAGCTGCTTGGCGGCGTATTCTGAGCCTTCAAGGTAAAAAGACAAAGGCGCGCCCACGAAAAAATTCTCTGCGTTGAGGCGCTGGGGTCTGGAGGCCGGCGCGTACTTTTGGGAATTTTCAACAAAAAACGACCGGCTCAAGTGGGAGTGAAAAGAGTTGACGTCGATATTAAATAGAGTCATGTATCCAACTGATGCAGCTAATGATACCAATACAATTACCTGGATAGGCCACCGCGCTGCGGTCTCACCAATCCTGGACAGGACGACCTTCATTTGTAAGGAGTGACGATGGCTGGAGATGCTCGCCGTAAGCTAAGTTTGACCGAAATGTGACAGGTCATTTAGGCGCGCGCTGGGTTGGGATAAATAACAAAATTATAGTTTACTGGGGCTACTTTAAACGTTATATAGCGATATTTACAATGCTGATATGAGTGTCACCAAAGGCGACGAAGGTGTCTTTTTTTTCTACCTGCTCTGTACCATTAATTCTCGGGTTTATTGCGCAATTCAAACGCGTCAATCTTCCAAAATGCAACGTTAATCTCGGGGATTTCACTGGGAGCAAAGTCGCTGATGGGTCTACCACTCGCTCTGATTTTGTCCAGCTTGACAATTTCATCGTCGACTCTTTCGATGATCTCCTCGAGGTTACAGCCCTTGGCACGGATTTGTGCTTCGTGCAATAAGTCACTGGCCTTGTCGAAATCTCCTTTTTTCAGCGCAACCACTCCCTGTCCGTAAATCGCGAGCGCATACGCATCGTCAACATGCAACCCTCTCCTTGCAGACCCTCTTAATCCTTCAATAGTATGACGTACATCAGTGTAGAATTTGTCGCTCATTTCAAGGAAAACACCTGTCAAGTCAGTATGTTTCTTGACCATGTCGAGGCTGGATACACTTATATATCCAGGAGGCACGGCCGCTCCCTTTTTATTCAGACCAGGTTTGGGAATAACACCTTCATCATTGGGAACCTCTGGGTCAGTGAGATCACTATGTGTGCATTCATACTTGGTGGCTTGCAAGCACGCCAAGGAACCAACATCAGTAAGGCTCAAAAGGCACTCTCCGATTTCAAACCCTGAGCTCAACATAAGCAATGTGGTCTGGTATTTGAATAAAGCAGCTTGCCAGAAATCGCCCTCCTCCATACAAGACATGGTAACCATCTCCCGAAGGCCAAAGTTCTCGTAGCGGAAATCGGCCCATGCTCCCTCGTTATCACTGTTGACTTTAGCAGCTAGATTAGGCAGTCTGCCATCATGAAAGTCAAGCAGCAAGCTTGTGTTGATGCCCAAGGGCAAAGTGTCGTCGAAAGTCTCAACTGCCCGATTGGCCGCGATATCCAAGTGCGCAGTGAGCAGTTTCCGGCTCAAAGCAGGATCTTTCAAGACAAGTCCAAGCATGATTGCAACCATAAGATCACGTTTGATCATATGATCACGATTCAGAGCACTTACTTTATTAGAATTGAGGACAATGGAATACATGCTCAGTACTTCCATATAAACGAATGCAGCTTGTTGGGCCATACCCAAATGTTCATACATTTCACCAATTTTGAGCTGAATTCCCGTGTACTCATCACTGACCGGGCTCATCTCTAGCTCATCGGCTTCTTTAAGCGCTTCAAGGTAATACTTGAGAGCGAGTTTTCTGTCGGGTTTGCGGTACCCTGCTCCGTTGATTTCTGCCATGAGTCCTTTCTTGAGGATTTTTGCTACACTCTCCGGGTAATTGTGCCATGTATACCACTTCCAAGCGCCGAATAGCGCAGCAGCCCCGACTATGACCCATGGCCATTTTCGCCTTTTGATCATTAGTGGGGGCGCCCCAGTACTAAAATTACGGGTACTGATCGGACTTGCTACTTTGGCGAGCCTATTTTGTCGCCATAGATGGCTACGAGCCGGCGTTGATCGTATATATCGACCTAGCCGTTGGACGAGCATTATTAAGGGCTACTTCGGTGATGCTAGTATATATTCTGCAAGAATCAAGTGACTGGGCAATAAGAAGTTATTTTATGCACGTAAATTTCTGTAGCTTTAAGTGACAGTTTGTATAGATTCAGATGTGTTTCCACGAGTTTAACAGGGTGTTTCTTGCGACGAGACATCCACATGGTGAGACTCTTGAACTTTTGGCCCCATCCATTCTCGTGATATGGCCCTTTGTTTACCTCTCAATTTCATCAATCTCCTTCAGGCAGTCCTCTGTGAGAATTTCATTATGTTCGCCGACAACAACATTGTCCTCAATACGGATTCCAATGCCCTGGAAGTGCTTAGGGAAATCATCTGTCTGGGGGATGTACACACCAGGCTCAATAGTGATGACTTGATTAGCTTTAAGAGGCTTATCACTAGATGGACCATCGTGAACATCAAGCCCAAGGTTATGACCGATAGCATGGGGATAAACTTGCTGTGTTTGGCTTAGGGAGAGGTTGAGGCCGACATTCGCCAGTTCCTCCTGCATGAAGCGAACACTGGCACGGTGAATATCAAACAATGAGGCACCTGACTTTGTTGAAGCGAGGTGGATGCATTTCTTCTCGACCGCCAATACAGCCTCGTAGAGATCACGCTGGGCATCACTAAAACGGCCATTGACGGGCCAAGTACGAGAGATATCTGCACAGTAGCCGCCAAAACGGCCACCCGCATCTACAAGGACTAGCTCGCCATCTCTGAGAAGATCATCGTTGCGAACGTAGTGAATTGTGAGCGCATGGGGTCCGCCAGCGACAACGGCTAGATATGCATCAGTCTCGCAACCGCCACGCTTGAACATAAAGTCCAAGTAGGCATGGAGCTCATGCTCACTCTTGAATGGGAGCTTGTATGCCTGGTTGTAGGCTTGAGCCGAGATCTCTGAAGCGATTCTCATACAATCGATCTCGTTTTCACTCTTAACTAACCTGAGGGGCTCAACAAGAGTGTTGGAGTCGTGTACTTTTTGAGTTGTAAACAGTTTTGAGAGCTCGTTTTGGAAGAACGGTCCAAAGCGAACAGTGGATTTCGGCGATCTATCCACATATATAGATGTAGCATCCTTCAAGATAGTTTCCAAGCTTGAGCGAAGACTCACTGGGCTACTGGAGAAAGCTCCGTCAACACCAAAGATCTCAGGGATCAACTTGGTTCCAGTTCTTTCGCCTTCCCACTTTTCGGCATGGGCGTCTTTTTCGTTAGCGAACAGGAACGAGAAAGTAGAGGAATCGGTCTTTTTGAGAACAAGGCAGGCATTGGGCTCCAAGAACCCCGACAGGTAGTGGAAATTGGGGTCCTGGCGAAAAGGATGGAATACAGATGGAGTCGCGAATTGGATCTGGTTACCGGGGAAAATGGCGACGGAGTTCTTTGGCAACAAGTCGAAAAGTTTGTTGCGACGAGAAACGTATTCACTTAGAGGAATGAGAAGTGTCAGGCATCCCTTTTGCACGAGATGTGGCCGATTCGCTGCCAGTGCTTGACCAAACATAAGCGAGGATGTTAAGGACGAGATGAGAAAGGGGGTAGATCTAATAATACAGGCAATTAAATTGTGATAATTACTATGCTAAACTTTTACACCAAATGATCTAAGGGCCCAAAGAGCCAGGCAAGTAAGGTCCAAACCCAGATGGCAGCTCGCTGGGCTCCTGGGCCTCGATCTCAGCACGGCGGCTCTCGTCGGCAAAGCGGTTGCCGCAGTACTGGCATGCGTGCACGCCGGGGGCATCAACATTAATAAAAATCCTCGGGTGGCCCTGGACACCGCCGTGAGAGCCGTGAGCGTTACCATCGCAAGCGGCCATGTGATGAACAAACTTGATGGGTTCCTGTGCGATGAGGTCGATAGCGGCGTACGGCTGGGGGTTCTGGCTCAAATCACGGCCATCGAAGCGAGGGCCGGTCATGGCTTCGTGTCTAGGGCGCTGGGAAACGGCCCAGGTATCTTTACGGTTGGGTGCCTGGACAGATTTGACCTTGGCATTGACCTTTTCGACCTCGACCTGTTCGTCAGCGACGACTTTAGTCAAAACTTCGAATTTATTCTCGGTCTTGGTCGCATATGAGCGCAAAGGGCGCGCTAGTTGACGAACCTGGCGAAGCATATGTGAAGATTGTAATTGGCTCGTAATAGTGGCAACTAGTGGCTGTGGCGATGAGGACGATGACTAACCGAATCTGGGGAATCAGTCGTTGAAATACAATATATATATCGATTAAAACTCGAGGTGCAAGATACTCGCTCTACTCCCACATAGATTAAATATCTTTGGGGCCATTCTCAGTGCTCATGCACTCTTTGAGGCTGTAACTATCAACTAACGATTTTTCAGCAGAAAGTACAGTAAATTCTAGTATTAACTGGCCAAAGAAAAGTTGAATTGACTTTATAAATGAACAGTTCCTTTTATATGGTGGGTTATTAGCAAATTCAGTATAGTTTATCATGAGATTCACTGTCTTTGGTGCTGACAGTCTACTTAGTGACTGCTTCACAGTAGTGAGCTATCCCATTTAATACTCTATGCTATTATCTAGCGATATTATACGTCTACGTTCTGCTGATCTGTCGGTATTTCTGCCTGGATTATTCCAGATCTATTATTGACGAAATCGCTCAGCTCGCAGGCCCGATAATGTGCAGAATCGGAGTTCCGCCAGCATCTATATAAAGAGCAGCCACGACGGGTTATCCTCATTATGGTTTTGAAAAATGTTTCTTTGATTAAGCAAGCAGGTGCATCTCACTGGGTTGGCGATGGACTCCCTGTACACCAAGCAATTGCTCCCTCAGGACTTGGTAGGCAGTTGAATCCGTTCATCCTGCTAGACTATGGAGCCCCTTACAAGTTTGCACCGCACCACCGCCAGCGTGGTGTTGGCTTCCATCCACATCGTGGATTCGAAACTGTTACTATTGCATTCCAGGGCGAACTGACACACGGCGACTCCACCGGTGAGACAGGTACTATCCACGCTGGTGACGTGCAATGGATGACGGCAGCAAGTGGTCTTGAACACGAAGAGAGACACTCTAAGGCTTTCACCGAGTCCGGTGGAGTCTTAGAGATGCTCCAGCTTTGGGTGAACCTGCCAAAAAAGTACAAAATGGTTTCCCCCAAGTATCAAGCTATAACCAAGAATGAGATTCCCCACGTTAAAGTAGAGGGTGGATCAGTTGATCTTATTGCTGGTGAATTTGATGGCACAAAGGGTGCTGCAACAACATACACGCCCATCAATATGTGGAGTGTCAAGCTTGAGCCCAACGCATCCATCACTTTGCCTTCACCAAAGGAATGGATCACAGCTGCTTTTGTTCGCAAAGGCAATGGCTTCACTGGTCCCAATAAGAAGGATATCACAATGAAGGATCTTATTGTTTACTCCAATACTGGTGATGAGGTCGAGCTGAACTCTGGATTTGAAGGACTGGAGTTCATTTACTTAAGTGGTGAACCCATTCGTGAGCCCATGGTTTCCTTAGGTCCAATGGTCATGAATACTGAGAAAGAACTATACCAGGCATTTCAAGACTACGACAATGGCAAGTTCGCCGGTATGCAAGGTAAAGGCACGGCATACGATATTTAAGCTTAGCTAGTTGATTCATCGAGTTATGTATTTATTATGAACTGAACTGAACGGCTTTCAGGTCCCTAAACAGTAGTGAAAAGCATCCAGACACCCTGGAGGTACTGGACGATCTCGGAGCCACCCAATTTGGACTCACCGTAGACACGGTCCACAAAGGAGATGGGGACCTCTGCAATAGAGAAGCCGAGGGCGCGGGCACGAACCATCATCTCCATTTGGAAAACGTAACCCTTGGAAACGGTGTGGTCAATAATTTTCTGCAACACGGGCTTTTTGTAGAGGCGGAATGAGCCAGTAAGGTCACTGACACCAGGGCGGAGAAGGGTGCCAGCAAGGAAGTTGGCGCCACGAGACACGAGCTTACGGCGCAAGTCCCAGCCGTAAACACCGCCGTCACCAGCATAACGAGTACCAGTGACAATATCATAGTCTTTAGTCTGCTGTTTCTTGATGAACTCAGGGATGGCCTCGGGGTGGTGAGAGAAGTCGGCGTCCATAATGATAACAAAGTCGCCGGTAGCACTCTTAAGGCCGTGGACGTAGGCGGTTCCAAGACCCAGTTTGCCCTCGCGAGGACGCAAAACGATGTGCTCAGGGCCATACACGGCCTGCAGTTTCTTGGCGACTTCCAAGGTTCCGTCGGGAGAAGCGTCGTCAATAATGATCACTTCCCAGGAAATGTTGTGTTCCTTGAAAGTTTTGGCCAAAAGCCACACGAGAATGGGCAGATTCTCGCGCTCATTATAGGTAGGGAGCAGCACGCTGTATTTGGACATGACGTGTAAGCGAGTGCCACGAAGCGCGTCATAGGAGTCTGGGAGGACGGTGTAAGGGGTGCACTAGATAGTTTAGGAGTGTATTTCGGTAGTTTTGATTTATTTGAATCTGTAGCGAGATAGATATGTTGAAGGTCCTGGCATTGAACCTTCGGTGACCGGTGCATATGGATTTTGTGGCTTTGACTGTCGCTGAAGTCGTCTTCCCCGCGTAAGAGTTGCAATAGTGACCGCTATTTTGAGAAAGTTCAGTTCGCGCAGTCTCTTTGTGCCTCACACTAGCTTTACCAATCGCCCAAACTTTAAACCTACGCACCTTTAGCTGTTCCGCCGTGCATCCCCTGCTGCGAATGCACATATCAATGCAGACACGCAATCGTTGAAGAGCCGCCTGATTTCCAGAATGGGAACAATCTTGCATAGGATAATGACGTTTCGAGGCAACTAGGCGGTCAATCCTGCATCATGTCACCCTCATCTACCACTTTGGCAATGCAGAATTCAGACTACTTTTACAGCCTATTTGTGTTCCTATCTAAACTATAGACACTGATTAGCGGAAGTTCTTGACGTCATTGACAATGGGGTTACCGTCCTGGACCCATGTGAGGACCAAAGACAAACCAACAGTGTCAAGCAAGGAAACGATGGCGGTGGAGGCAACAACGTCGGGGCTCTTCTTGTCGACAAAGAAGCCGGAAACAAGCTGAGGACCAGAAACAACAGCAAACAACAAGGCACCAATGATGGAGGCACCCTTGTAAGAGGTGGTACCGGTCAACTTGAGGAGGGCGGCAACAGCGTAAGACTGAAGGGAAGAGGAGACGGCAGAGGTACCGTAGACGGCGGCGGCGGAGGCAGCCTCGTCAGACTTGGCGACGCTCTCGGGAGTGGCACCAATGCTCTGGCTCTTCTCGTACAATGACTTGAAAACGGGACGAGAGAGGACAAAAGAGGTGACGTGACTGTAAACAGCACCGACAGCGACGGCGACGGGGGAAACGTTAGGGAAGGCTTCGTGAATAGCAAGAGACATTTGGAAAGCTTGCCCCGGAACAGCAATGTTCTTATATACTTACGAACGCATGCACATGCATTCGCAATGCATATCCCTGCAGCTATGGATCCCGGGGAACTAGGATAACAATTCCCTCAATGAGGCAGGTAGAGGATTTATGGGCTCAATTAGCTACAACTTTAAGTTCCTCGGCAATGACAAAACCTATATGCTGTCAAGACGTCTTCTCGCGCGACGCCTTCGCACCAAACTGCCCATGGTTTTACTATGGGCACCTCACATATTGCTGTTGCTCAACGATCACGTGAAGTTTTATACAAAGAGCACTTGGCCAAGTTGGGGTCGATTTTATCTTAGTTTGCAGTTAATTTTATAGTTTGTTTGGGTCAATTACCCTTCAAGTGCTACGGGGGCATAGATCTATATACGACTTAACACGTGGGATAAACACAGCCACCTCGAGGCTACTTCGAGACCCAAACGGGATGTAAATATAGAACCCTTGAACGATGATTCTATACGCGTGTTCTGGGACGTGAGAGTTTGAGTTTTGTAGAATATTGATTATGCTTGTAATATTCTAGACCCTAGTAGCTCGCAAATAGCCAAGTAGAGGAAACGCATGTTGCTGTCGCGTCCCTTTTTTGCAGACAATGAGATTGAGACCCTTTCTTGGGTCTGATCTGTGTATAGTTGCCCTTACTTCAACACTTTGCACGGCAGACGCGAGTATACGCCACGAAACGAGTTTCAGAGCATTCTACGACCTTTAACGAATGATCTGTCAACAATAGACTAAAAGTCGATACTGTCTGGTAGAGTTTTGTACATGTTATCCCGCTGATCTCTGCTAAAGCCTGCCCATGTGGCTTGTTGAGTACTCGTGGCTTGGCTCACTACTGCCAAGCGTGTGTACCAATATGACTGGATATAGGGTCTAACATCACTTGCTTAGTGGCATTATTGCCTATATCACGGTGTCGATACGAATCCCACTACTCCTGCAAGTTGCTGCACCTCTTGCATGTGTACGCGTTATGGCGTATTGCGATGTAGTATGTACAGTTGAACAATAGTCTGTGGCTTAACTGGATATACAGGGCGCTTCGTCGAACTTTTGAACTCAAAGAGCTCGTTGGTTACCTCTAAAATTTCACTGTGCGATAGCATTGTCTCACATTCAAAATAATCCAAGTAAATAACATCATTAGTGTACGGAAAGATCATATGTACTTACTTTTCTTCTTTGGGCTCGGGTTCTTGACCATTGGCCTGTTTGAGAACCTTGATTTCCATGTCAAGTCGGTCTTGCACCATCTTGATTTCAAGCAGCGAAGAGATGGATTGTTGTAATTCTTCGTACTTGGCGCAAACACGAGACGTTGGCATGACAGGTCGTGAAGGGATACCCAACTCGGTCAAGACTGCTCTAGCCCGCTGAGCAGCGCTCTGTTTTAGTGTGCTGATACGCGAACTGCGTAAATAGAGACCAGGGGTAAGGTCATCGCTGTATGTGATACCGTACAAGGCCTCTTCCTTAGCTGACAGACGCTTCTGCTGGATTTGGGCGCCAATTGCAGATTTGATGACCCGAACAGTATCCTTTGGCTTGCGTGACTTCTCCGATAACAACTGTTGGTGCAGCTGGGCGAGCCCTTGTGATGTAGCGTACTGTTGGATACTACCAGTTGCGCTCGGTGTATCCAAAGAGCTAATGATGTTTTCTCGTTCACGCAAAAATCTCTCGCCTAGGGCCTCCAGTCTCCTGCTTTCAAGAATAAGTGCTTCTTCCTCAGCTACCTCGGGGCCAGTACGAGCAAACAGGTGCTCCAGGTGGCTCTTGCGGAGCAACTCTTTTTCTTTGCTGTAGACCATTTTCTCGATCAGATCGAGGTCTGCTGGCGACGGATTGCGCTTCAAAAGCGCCCGACAGACGTCGTAATACCGCTCCTTAAGGTCGTCGATAGTCCGCTCACTGAACGTGTATCTATCATGCACCACGAACCAGCGGAGTTCGTACTTCTGGCAAAGATCAAATAAATAGCGTGTTTCCTCGAGACTCCACTCCTCGCTCTCAAATAAGGCATAATCCTCGTCTGACCATTCGGGGACTGTGAAGTTCACGTTAAAGCGGGAGAAGCGGTACGGCTCGTCTTCATCAACGATTCCACGCACCCAGTGTGATAGTTGTAAGCCATCGGAGCGGGCTTCGTTGGTAAATTTCACCCTATTCCATGGTGTCACCTTTAATCGCCAGTTGGGCTTACTTTTGAACTTGTTTTCGGGGGCAACAAGAATTGGAGGTGTGTTCTCGCCTATTAATGAGTATAACTCGCGTTGCATTGTAGTTTGCGGCGGACGGGCCTCCGATTTGAACTTTTTGGACATGGTATGTGAAAGCTGAGTAACTTCTAGGGTCCTAGAAGGGCCGACATGAGAGTTTCTAGGGAATGCCTGTGCCAAGCCTGGGGAGTTTGGGAGTCTAGATAGTATTGTCTTGGGCCACGGATCGTTGCACGGAAAATCTCTAAATTCCCGTTTCGCCGAGAATATTACTCTGTACCTTAGACAATGTCGTAGTTCATTGTATTTGACTGTAGATCAATTGAGCACATACAGTGAGCACGATGTACCACGATAGTCTATATTGATCTTACTGTGTCTACTAGTAGTCAGATTTGTTAACTATCTGCGTCTTGGCGTTGTTGACTTGGTGTTGTTTGGTGCACGAGTGTCATTGCCTATGACGAGCTCTCACGAGCCTACAAGTCAAATAAACGTTACTTAGAACAAAGAAGAGATCGTTGGCTTTCTTTCTGCTATAAAAATACTAAATATGTTCGCGTTGTTGGGCTTGAGCTCTTTGAGCTTCCCGACGTGCTCGATTGGCCTCGTTGGCCTTTTGGGTCTGTAACTGCTTCTTGGTTAGATTAGCCATTGTTGTAGTTGAAACGATTGTAGTACATAGAACTTGTGTTAGTTTATATATTAACTGGCTTGCCGCTAGGTTGCACCAAGGTTGGAGCATAATAAAACCTTATGCACGCATGCACGACGACACGTAGATCCAGTCTTACAGGTAGTACGAGGCTTAACAAGCCAGACCAGTATAATACTTGGTCAACACTCCCCCTTAAGGCGAGTAGTCCTGCAAGACAATGGCATCTACACCAGTTCAAGTCATTGTGAGAACCTCCAGTAAAAAACCCAATCCTAAAAACCCAGTGGGAGAAAAACAAGGAGAAGGGGAAAAAGGAAAGAACTCTGACTTCCCAAAGGTGATGATCTTACTCGAGACTTACAAGAATCTAAACAGAGACTTGCCGATTCATTTGGCAACGTATCCACATCCACAACTCCCCCGTAAGGCCGAGTCAGAGCGAACCGTCCTCTTGCTTGCATGAGTATCACACTCGCTTCCTAGCTTCAACGAAGCTACACAACACAAGACACCAGTGATGAATCTCATCAGCCAAGCCCCTTACGTGCTCGCTGGAACTCGATCCTATCCAATCCCTTTGTTAGCACATCTGCTCTAAAATGAAGACTTTCTTGTGCAGACCCTGTAACTTTCGTATTAGATCCACAAAGTACTTCACAGCGGTGGACCCATCAAGGGATTTAGTAACAGCATTAACTGCAGCCTCATTGTCACAATAGATCTTGATAGGTTCCATCGTAACCAGGCCCAAACCAACCGCAACCTTCGGGAGACCGCGAGCTTGCGTCAAACCCCGATCTATAGCACCAAGTTCTGACTCGAAGACCAAATTGTCACATACACGAGAAACTTTAGCACCCCAGTTAACAACCTCATTGCAATTAACACAAACAACCCAACCAAGGATCAACACACACAGCATACACACCTCGAGTAGCACAGTATCCACAAAAGGAACTCATAGAAGTACATCTAGAACGTGCATAGCGAGCAGTCAGCTAAATAGAGCTTGTGACTCTTCCACGACGCGAGCAATGCATCCAGCGATCATAGGGTGTGTTTTGGAATCACCATAGTACCTTACATTGTCTTTCCATAGCTGCTTAAGCTCCTTATTGAGACTGCTTGCATCAAGGTCAAGACACAGCAGCGACCCATTCACGCCTCTACTCAGGTGGAGCTCATACGAGCGATTGGGGTCCTTGTACTCCACCACAAAGGAGTTCTCAGTGCCATGTTTGGATCCCATAAGACTTACCTCAGAGACATCTTCATCCTCATGGAAGCCAGCGTAGGCCACTAGATTGGGCATCCCTCTACTAGGAAGATACAAGACGTCCTTTAAGTGCACCCTTTGGATCCCCTCACCGCCGTGTTTGCGCACCGGCAAGACCACATCGCCACGTTGCCTAATAGTGGTCGCTCCCCTTGTGCCATAGATCACGGCTTTATACGGCTCTAAGGAAACGAACCAACGAGCATCCGTAAAAATATGGCGATCAGCGCCTGAATCCAGTTTAACCTCAATGGACGGAGGTGGGCCTTCCTTTTTACCGTAGCTAGCCAAATGACCACCAACCTTCTTAGGTTCATCATCTGCATCACTACTCTCTTGCTGCTCGTCACCTTTACTGGCCTTAGTGCCCTTACTGTCACTAGTCTCCGCCACGAGCTTAAAACAGTTGGCCTTGACATGCCCGGGCTTTCCACAGTTATAGCAGACCTTACGAGACTTCTTGTTGCCATTATTGCCATTATTGGAGCCACGGTTGTAGTCCCCTCTGTAGCCGCGACGCTTGCGTGACCAGTTAGGCGTTTCAGAATCAGCATCAGAAGTATCAGCATCGGAAGTATCAGCATCGGAAGTAGACTCATCGGAAGTATACTCATCATAGCCCTTGTCACCATTAGCGTTTTTAACCTTCTTAGTCGCGCTCACCATGGTCGACACGATCTGATGGAAATGCCCAATGTCACCATCATCGGTTAAAGACAGTCCACCTTCTTTGAAAGGGGCGAACACATCAAAGATTTTTATCCATGCCTCTCTGGAGTCCTTATAGCAGTCGTAGAGACGACCCAGCATGGTGAGCTCATCGAACGTTAGATGGTGCCTCGCGTTAATGAGTTTCAGCTGTACCCTCATGCTTGAGTCATTACCAGGCTCTGGTTTGTTGCCTCTTAAGACAAAGTACTTGTACAGGAAGTCTGGGCTGTTCCCAGCATACTTAGTGCCTGTAACTATCAGCGCATCCGACAGTTTTTCCAAGAACCTCTTTGACCTTACTGCCTTATTGATGGCCTTTTGCACCAGTTCCTCCAGGCCAGGATCCTGAATTGATTGCGTGATAGGCAACACCAACTCAAAGCGTGTAGTCTGGGACAACCAGGACTCGTGCTTCCCCACGAAGTTCGTCAATGGCATTACCAGCTTCCTCGACCAGTAGGACACCCATTTAGTAGGGTCTTCGCCGGGTTGCAACTTCTTGGGGCTCTTTCCTGCTTCCTCACTTGCCTTTTGACACAACTTGCGCAGGGCACGCTTCTTCCGTTCCAATGCCTTCTTCTTTTTGGCTTTGCGACGACGAGCCGAACTGGGATTGGCTTCAGAAGAGGAACTTGAGGAGGAAGACGAAGAAGAGGAAGACGAGGAAGAAGAAGACGAGGAAGAGGAGTCAGAAGAAGAATCAGAGTACTCGTCTTCAGCATCAGTAAACGAGTCAGTACCAACAGTTGGCTCAGCAGTAGAATCAGTGTTAGGAGCAGCGTTACGAGAAGCATCGTTAGAGCTATCACGATTAGCAGTAGCAGGAGTCTCAGCATTGTCATGAACAGGGCTCATAACCTGTTCGCGTTGTTGGGCTTGAGCTCTTTGAGCTTCCCGACGTGCTCGATTGGCCTCGTTGGCCTTTTGGGTCTGTAA